>VFIW01000004.1:600000-1119075 GCA_006386115.1 Globisporangium splendens | reverse complement strand
GTCTACCCCACAGATTACGCAATACCAAGCCCCAAGACTCAAGCAAGAACCAATCAAGAGCCAGCGTCCCATCCTTCAGTGATCAGCTGTTTTCGGAGTTTCGACCAATGACGGAGCCTCCTCCTGAACAGCCTCCTGATGGTGGCGGTACGAATTCCGCATGTTCTGGTTGGGATCCCCATCGCGTTGAAGTAATAAAAAGAGGCATGATGGGCCAGACACCGCCTCAGCCTGATGCTGCTCACCCAGAGAACAACACTCGGACTGATGCCGCGGTGCGTGAAGCGCGTCATCGTGCATGGGTTCAGCGATTGACCAAGATCGCTACACGTCCATGGAAGACTAAACCCGATGATGACCTACGGAAGATGGTGCCGGCCGAAGAAGAAGCATTGAATGCCTGGATAATGGGTGCTCTCGTCTTAGACGCGCCTCCTGCATTCCTCGCTTGTACCCACACTTTCCTCCAACGCATGGCCTATGTCAAATTCTTTGAAGACTGCCTCGAAGGCACAGTCGTTGCTGTGGTCCCTCCGCGCATCTTGATACCTGAACACATCGCGGAAAAGACAATTCTTATGCAATTACTTGCATCCGAGCCAGCCGGCTCAGCAGGTTATAAGAATCTGTGCGAGTGGATTCAGAATGTCAAGCGTTTGTACTACACTGCGGCGACTCGGCGTTTAACCTTCATTGTCAAGGACCAATCCACTGCAACGAAATGGCATAGACGGGAAATCAAACTTCGTAATGAAAAACTCGTTCTCCTGAGCACCGCCAAGCTCGAGGAAGAAGATGATCGATGCGATATCGACAATACTATTCCCCACCAAGCGGATGCACTACAATATCAAGTCCGTGTTGTAGCTCCCGGCTTAGGCAATGACGTTGTCGGCCAACTGATAGCATTGAGCACCGAATGTGAAGTCGTGTCCATTGCGCGCGCGCCGCGAGCACGGGATGGCGCATACGACTCTAATTTCTGGGTCGTTATCTTCAATTCCGAGGAATGTCCCCCTCAGCTCAAAGATGTCACCCACATCTCTGCTAAAGGGTTCTCGATCTTCGTTCATCATCATCAGCGGTACAGCCGAATCCCTTGCTTTGAGTGCTTCGACCCCTCGCACCCAAAAAGCAAGTGTACTCGAGCTCCTGGAGATTGTCAGATGCAATTTCATCGCGACTTCGAACCAGAAATCAAGCAAGCAAAGGAAATGTCGAAATTTGAGCTGCAGCACATGTCTCTTGAAGTCCGACAAAAGTACATTGGCAATCTCTCCAATAGTTTGGGCAAAGTCATGGCCAACCTGAAGATCAAGGCAACTGAGAAAGCGCTGCTCTCTGAGATGCTCCAGCCTGCTGACTCGAGTAGCAGCACCGGCTCTGCAGCAGTGGCAGCAGCGGCCAATTCTGCAACAGACGCTCAATCGGTTACGCCGTCGGAGCCAGAATGGTTCGATCCAGCCAACCTCAAGAAACCGAAGGGGGCGATGAAATCCACGATTTCAACCTCAGCGACCACACCAGTGAAGAGTTCACCGGCGTCGAAAGGGCAACCCCATCCAGCTTCTGACGCGGCATCAGCTGGTAGAAGAGCGCCAAAAGGCGGAATCTTAAAGGCTGCTCCAAAGCTGACTTCTGTTTTCGGCACATCTCCTGGAACAGTAGCCAGCTCTGGTAGCATTGGTACCGGGTCTCCAGAGACAAATATCAAAGCTTCTAGCGGTCAGAGCAACCGCAAGGCTCTCCAGGCTCGAAAGAAGCGCGAACTTGAACTTGAGGCCGTTCTGGCTGGGAAGCTTTCTTCAGCTGATTCTGTGCTTGATGGAGTACAAGCAAACTCCACTCAAGCGAAGCAAAAGATTGCTATCGACGCCCGCTTAAGCACTGCTCAGGCAACATTAGACATTGCTAAGGAGCATCTGTCCAAAGCGTCTTCCGCGCACACCGCAGCTGCTGCAGCGGCTGCGACTGCAAAACGCAAATTCCATGGCGTTTCAGCCAAAGCGCACAGTTTTGCTCTCGATCGAGACGAACACAAGGAGGCAGACACCAGTGGTCGTGATGAGGAATCTTCATCAGCGAATCGTGAAGCTGGACAGTTCCAACGCCAGATTGAATTGCTTGATTTGCAGCAACGCGTGACAGCAAAAGAAGCAGCAGCCGCATCTCTGGTCCTCCAGGAGGCCAAGAACGCCAAAAATCGAGCGAAAAGGCAACTTGATTTACTCAAGAAGCGAGCCAAAGCTAAGAATTTGGGTCCCAAGGATGGTGATCAGCATGCTGGGAACAAGGCTTCTACAACAGCTGCTTCAGGATCATCTCCCGCTGAGAATACCGAAAGCCAAGGAGATCAAGACCTTGCTTATACGAAACTCAGGGAGTTTGTCAAAGCTCATGTCGTCCGCGAGCACAGTCCCACTGTGCAGACTCAAGACGAGGAGCAATCAAGAACGAGCCAGCCCGGCTCGAAGTCTTTCCCCTCAGCGTCTAGAGATAATGGATCGGCAAACCAGCAACCATCATCGGAGCCATCAGCTGACACCACCTCTGGGTACTCTGAAGATCCCTCGCACTTCGATGTCACGATGTCCTTGGCGGATTCCGCGTCGATGGATTCCACGATGCACCTGCAAGATCTGACGGGAGGTGCTGTGACCCCGCCAAATGGTCAAGCCACTCTCCCTCTGCCAGCAGAGGTGACTAAAGCCTTTCACCAGGAAATGCGCAGTCAAAATGGTACCGAGGACGCAGGCAATGGTGCTCCCTCGATGAACCAGCCAACTCCAGGTAGCGCTGACCAAGATACTGGACACATTGACTCTGCTGAATCTCGAGATGCAGACCCAACGGGTGTCTTTGGTCCCGGGCCAGAAATCAATGCGGCGATGGGCAGTGGACTAGGTACAGGGTCGACGGATGACGAACATCGATTCCAGAAACCGGAGCGAGAACCAGATTCCCACTCTCATACGTTAAATCGGCCACGGGCACGAAAGATCCCAGAACTTGCGTCCTCAGTTTTAAAAGCAGCGGCTTCAACGACACCAGGTCAATCCGAGGCCAGTCAAGAGTCAACCTTTTCCAACGACAGTGAAAGAGGCGAATTTGAGACGCCTCCTTCCTCACCGTCTCACTATGTCCAGGACGATGGGCAAGCACGCAAGTCTCTGGTTGAGCGATTGGTTGGATCGAAAGAGGAGCTCGAACAATTGACGGCTGCTGAACAAGCCCTTCGAAGACAGCATTTTCGTGCAAACAACAAAGCCATGCACGACTGGACCACGGCGACTCGACAAAATCGAAGATTCAACTTGCCTTCAGTTGATCCAAGCGACGTCTCCAAATTGACTGGATGGATTCCCAGTCACGTGGATGCTCTAAGTGCGCTCGCTTGTGCACTGCCTTTTCCACTGGAGGTCTTGCGCATGTTCCCAGTGAAAAAGCTTCTTGATTTTGGGCACAGCATAAACAGTCAAGCTCAACGCGCATTAATCCGGCATCCCTCAAATGACGGTGCAGTTAGCGCGCAAGTGCGAGCCTTTTGTAAGAAATGGGCATCGGCTGTTGACGCCTGTCCGCAAGGCTCCGCTCGTTGGTCCATGACGGACAACATCAAGCAGTGGAACAGACTTGAAAAGCTAGATGATAGCCTATTGACCGCGACCGTCTCGCGACCCATCGACCCAGACAAATGGGCAATTCTCAATGTGATAAGTCTTCTACTGCCCAGCATGTTCCCCAAGCACGAAGCCGTTGGTCACGTTATGCTTGAAACCCGAGCTGAAGAATATTGGCGTTCGTCTTCTCTTCAATCAGCAATTGATGCGATTGTGGGCACGACGACGTCATGGTCGCTATTGGCGCACCAGCGTGAGCTGGAGGTCCAACGGTGGCACAATCAGAACTAAAGGCACCCATGGTGCCTCAACTCGCACTGTACTTGGTGGCAGTTCAGTGCGAACAGGGGGAGATGGCTCAACTGTCTCTCCGGCGGAAGTACAGCGTGGAATACAAGGCACATCAACGTATTCCGGCGATGGACTACCGTTGCGACCATATCAATCCACAACCCAAGCTCGTCGTGACAACCACCGACCCAGAAGGCGCAGTGCGACAGTCAATGCTCGCCATGAGCTAACTGTTGGATTCCACACACAGAATGTGATGGGGCTCTCCAAATCCGACGCCAATCTGAACGCGTGGTTTTCACATTTTCGACAGACTGATGACTCAGGATCTTTGGACATTGTCTTTCTCCAAGAAACGCACGTCCTGGAGACCGAAGTGGCATCAATGCAATCCAGATTTCGTCGAAGTTGGGGTTTTCAGGAACCATCAGAAGAGTTGGATCCCAGACTCTCTCTCTGGTCAGCTTCCACCGAGCGCAAAGGAGGAGTGGCGATCTTGTTGAATCCCTATTCGTGCATACCTACACTGGCTCCATAGAAGCAGGATCAGTGGAATGCGCACTGGATGGCAGCTACGGTGGCGTTGCGCGGTGAAACGGTGTTACTTCTCAACATCTACGCTCCTTCTACCGTATTTGCAAGGGAAGCTTTCTACAGAGCACTATCAGGTCTCCTCTCGTCACATGATGGACCCATTCTGTGTGGTGGAGACTTTAATTGCACTCTCAACCAGATGGCAGACAGGTCTCACAACAACCACAACAAAGTGCACGATTCCAGGGAATTGAAGAAACTGCTCCAGAAATTGAACTTGTTGATACCCTTGAGGATGATGCTCTTCGCGCCACGGACACACGAGACATCAAAGCATTCCATCGACAGCATCACACCTACTACTATACACTGCCTTCAGGCGGCAGTGCCAGCAGTAGGCTCGACCGATGGTACTGCAGCAATGACCATCTCGACTGGGTTCGCAGCGTCTACCAAAGCGTAGCTGGTCCGTTCTCCGATCACAATGGAGTCACGATCCGAGTAGCTGCTCCTGACAAGGTGATCCAAAGCAAGAAACCTCGAGTTGTCTATCCACTTCCGAAGAATGCAGCGGCGCACGCGGCGAGTATTGGAAAAGATTTCTTCGAAAAAGTCCATGATCAACTTGATGAATTACGTGGACGTTACTCTTCGCCTCGTGATTATGCTCTGGCCACAGCAAATTGGTGGGATGAAGCCAAGATCGCGCTCAGGATCAGGTACCTTGAAGCTAAAAATCGTACTTCGCCAGATTGAATCAAGGATACAAGAAGAAAATCCAGAGGTTGCAACGACGCCTCTCAGAATCGGAAGCGCAGATGATCGATCACTCTGGTGGAGCGGTGGGTGATCAAAACGTGGAGTTGTCGCAAGAGTTTCTTACCACCGCCACGAGTATCCGTCGTGCCATTGCAGAATGCAAATCTAAGTGGCAGGCTTCGAAACGGGACCGCATTTTTCGGGAGCACATGCATCATGAACGAAAAACGAGCAAATCCTTCTACAAGCGTATCTCGACCAAGTTCCTTGACGACACTATCTTCACACTCGGTGGCACAGCGACTTACGGACCCATGCGTTCACGAGAACTTGCTGACGACATGGGAGAATGATGGAAATCAATCATGCAACAGGCGCCCACTCTGCAAACTGACATTGATCAAATCCTTGATCCAGGAACAGCTATTCCTCCGTCGGACAGATTAGGCTTCCTGCTCAAACCGATCAATTCGAGTGAAATTAAACAGGCTGTGAAGAAATGCAAGAGAGGCAAAGCTCACGGTCCTGACGAACTCGGCAACGACTGGTACAGAGACCACTGTGACGAGATTACCGGTCTATTCGAGCGACTTTTCAACTTGTGGATACCCGAATGCGTTCTACCAAGTTCGTTCAGTGAAGCACATATTCACTGCATAAAAAAGTCCGTCTCTGCTGCATCGCCGCTGGACTACAGGCCAATCGCACTCCTCAACTCTGATTACAAAATATTCACACGAATATTTGCAACCAGATTACGAACTGTGCTCCCTTGGCTTATCCATCACAAGCAAGCTGGTTTCGTTCCAGGGCGAGCAATCCCGACTACGATCGATGTGTTATTGGCTGCACAACAGCGGGCCACGAGTGACCCCGCCATGTCCAGAGCGATCGCGTTGCTCCTTGATTTTGCTAAAGCCTATGATTCACTCGATCGCAGCTTTCTGGCACAAGCGCTCCAGCATCTTGGATTCCCATTGAAGTTCGTACACTTAGTGAAGGTGTTACACTCTCAAACCACTTACAAGTTCATTGTCAACGGTTTCCTGTCGAGAAAGTACAACGTAACATCCGGAATTCGTCAAGGATGTCCGCTGGCCCCTCTTCTCTTCATCTTGGCGTTAGAGGTTCTTTATCGGAAAATCGAAGAGAGTGACGAAATACACGGCGTTGAACTCCAGGCAGCAGGATGCGCAACTGAAGTCAGACTTGGAGGATACGCAGACGACACGACCATTTATCTTAGCGATCCCAAGGATATTAGTGCCGTGTTTGCAATCCTGGACAAATATGGAGCAGCTTCTGGGCTTCGAGTCAATCGGCACAAATCTGCAGTATTACCGCTGAACAAGGAATATAGCTCCACCGAAGAGTCAGTCAGTGACATTCATGTGTGAGGAACATTGCCGCTACCTCGGCATCCAAGTCGGACAAACGCCTTCGAATGCAAGTAACTGGTCCAAGTGCATCCAAGCCTTACGTGTCAGACTTCGACTTGCGCGTCTCAAAACTCACTCTGTCGCCCAACGCGCAGCAATTGCCAGTGCCGTCATCATACCCAAAGTGCTTTACGTGGCCAGGCACTCCTGGCCCTCTACGGCTATTGTCAATCAGCTACACGACCTAGTGAAACAATTTGTCTGGGGCTCAAGGAATGGTAAGCCTGCGAAACCGTGGATGAAGGAAGAACAAGCTGAACTCAAAAAAATGAATGGAGGCTTGTCAGTACCCAACATCAGAACTGAGCTGATGACGATGAGTGCCACAGCAGTCTCCAAATGGGCAATCACTACCTCTCACATCGATCAGGTCATCGGGGAAATCTTGCTGCACAACACAAGGGCTTCCTCGACGTACATCACGCCGCTCGATGCAATCCCAAGGCGGCCACTCCAGCTTCGTGATAACATGTGGACAACTGGCGCAGCATTGTGTGCGTCGCTCCATTCTCGACCCTATGAGCCCAGAGAACGTGATAATGTACGTTGGTGTTACGAGCACTTCAAGTCGACAATTGTGCAGACTCAATGGGACGGCGATGTGTTCCAGATCGACCTCAGCTCTAAAATGTCTGACAGGCTTCCAGGTATCATCGCTGAAGGACGAAAGCTACGTGGGACATTCTGTGCAGAATGGCTGCCATACATGACCTCGACTGCAGATGGGTGGCTTCTTGATTCCAACGGCTCCCCTTACAAGCTTGCTCACACATCATTATCAGTTGGAACAGCACAACTGGGCGACATACTTCGATGGGAGTGGATAAGACCAGGAGTGCTTAACTTCATCCCAACATGTGGAATCTCCGGATTCTCCCGGCCGTCTATTCGAGCGCTCGAGCGGTTATGTGCTACGTTGGTATCCAACTTCCCACAGCTCCTGTATCGACCACAGCAAACAAATGTGCTTCGGCTGTACAACGGGCAACGTCATTACAACCACGAATGGCATCTGCACACCAGTGAAGCAACTCTGACCCACGTCGACACGACCCTAGTCAAAGCTACGCATACAGTTCACTCCGCAATGGACTGTGACATCATGGCAACAAGAGACTTGAACGGGCAGAAGGTCTCGTTCCATGCACATCCACGTTTCACAAGAATCGTGCAACTATGGGGTGGCAATGGACGATACAATACGACCAGATCTTTCTATCGACAACAAGTTGCAGCAACGAGGACACAAATTGGCAAAGATACTCGAGATGCAGCAGTCAACAAAGCTGTCCATACAGCAGGATCTCTGTGGCGTGGACTGCAATTAATCCAGTGGAGCGAAGTACACAACATCCCAGGGATTACAGTTTATACGGCTCCGACTCTTCTCCGGCTGAAAGCCAACCGACTCTCCATGTGGAACTATGAGAAAGCTGATCTATCCTGCTCGAATCCCGAATGCTCCCAAGTTGTCCAATCTTCTGTTCAACATCTACTCTGGGAGTGTCCGAAAGCCAAACTCGTGTGGAACTACTTTTATGCGCTATGGGCGAAGATCGGAATCACTCCTGGTCACGACCCCGCAATCTGGATCTTCAGTCTGGATCTACCAGATACTCCAATGCATGCATGGACCACGATCAAGAGACACATTATCGGACACAAGTTCTCCAATGAACATCTCCAAGATCATCTCTATTCCGTCGCACACATGCTGTGGCGATATATGAGCGCGTCGCTCATACAAGCCATTTGGTGTGCGCATCTGCGACGCATGGATTCGGATCCAATCAAATCGACTGCTGAGATGGCGATCATGATGACCAGATTAGAGGCAGGAATGCGAAACCTCACACGACTCGCTGAAGCGCAAGCTGGAGGTTCGGACGGTCACACGGTTGCAGCAGTTCTCAAGGCATATGTCGACTGTTTTCTCAGCCAAACCGACGCCATCCCCTTGACTCCAAGTGATACTCGCGGCATTTACCTGTTGTTTTTCGATGGTGGATCACGCGGCAATCCAGGACCAGGAGGGACTGGATCCATTATCGTGCGTGTCCATAAGGACTCGCACACAGCCAGTTTAATTTGGGCCGCGAGCATGGCCCATAGCAGGAAGGACACGACCAACAACTTTGCCGAGTACTGGGGTCTCATACATGGACTCCGAGAAGCCCAACGCAGTCACTTCGAACCGTTGTACGTGATTGGAGACAGTGCACTGATTATCTCCCAACAGCGAATGCATCGGTCCCCTCGACAGCACCGATTGGCACGTTTATACCTGACAAGTCGACGACTCGCGGATTGCATCGACATCCGAGGATGGTACCATCACTACCGTGCCTTCAACAAGATGGCGGACTCAGCCGCCAACCTAGCCATGGACACCAGAACCTCAACGCAGGTTCACTTCCCAACTCATCGAGCTGCTTTCAACAATCTCACCCAGGATCTTGACAACGACGTCATGCATTGGCTTATGCGAAGTTCGGAAGACCCAAGGTCATTGGACAACACAAGGCAGCCTCACATAGGACCAAGAGAACATGCCATCCTGGTCAGAGATTATTTAACATTCAGAAGTGATCTATTGCAATCCGCGCTGTAGACACATTTACACTCCTAGATGAAATTCGCAATGAAGATTAGGTAGGAGAATGGATATTGTAGGTCACGACGATGAACCTAAATATACCTCACCTTATAAAGATGAAACTCGCTGCCCATCTGCTAGTGTTGCGTTTGTTGTAAGTACGGATCTCAAGGGATTTCTGAGGTCTCGAAGAACTTTTGCTTCGACCAATTTGTCAAAACTACTGCATGCGAGTCCAAGACCAGCATCCGACTAGGAGCACTCTCGCCAAGCAGTACTACAATAGAAAATGCCAAAAGCGCTATCAGTTGTGCACGGACTAGAACGCATCCATAGTGTCAGAGCTTCAGCGCGTACTGCCTTGCCTGTTTAATGCCTTCGCCTTCTCTCGGTGCGTTTTGGTGAGTAAATGACGAGTAGCTGACTTAGATTCAGAGTGTGAGTTGATGGCAGATGCTGGCTTTTGTTCTCGCCATGAAACGACTTTATGCATCACCAACGCAACTCGACTTCGGAAGGCTGGTTCAAGTGGTCAAGATTTTGCACCGAATGACGGAAAACAGGACCTTGTCACGAGTACTTATTGCTATATGCAAATACAAACACAAGTGTATACTGCTGCGCCTCCATTTTCGATCTCATTTGCATCGCAATGCATGCAATACTCGCTCACCTTCGCTCTATGTACCAGGAACAAGCTAATTGAACCTCTTTAGAAGATCAAGACAATTTTGAGATACGTGAAGGTGCTGCAATATTCTTAGGCGGCCTTCACAAGCGAATCACGTTCGTCCGCAGCATGCTTGGCCGCTTTCTCGCTCTTGTTCACACGAGGGATCATGCCGAGCTGCATCTGGTTCATTACCACCACGTAGAAGAAAATGTTGACGATCATGATACCGCCGATCGTGAAGAACATGTACTCGATGTGGCCGTTGTTCAGGTTCGGCGTGATGTACTGTCCGAACGCCAGCACGATCACCGACAGCAGCGTGCTGCCCATCGAGTTGACGAAGAACCCGAGCGCGATCGACGTGCTGCGCATGACCTGAGGCACCTCCGAGTAGCAGATATCGTACGAAGGGATGACGATCATCACACCGGCCAGCGCGACCAAAAGGTAGTGAGGCAGCGCCGTCCACCACGGGATGTCGTTCATCACCTGCTTGCCGTCGTCGTTGTAGATGAAGTGCGTCGCGCCGTCTGCGCCAACGTACGTGATGGAACCGGCGTTGCGGCGGATGATCTCGTACGTGCCCGTCCAGAACATCGCGATGACAGCCACGACGTACCCCGCCAGCACCTTGCCGTAACGGCTCGGAGGCTTGCCGGTGTACCTCTCGTACAGCGGGTAGATCACCTTCTGCACAAGCGGAACGAATAGGAGCACGCCGATCGGGTTGAACATCTGCACGGTCGGACCAGGGATCTGGCTCGCGTCAGGACCAGAGCCGAGACGCACGTCAGTCTGCTGGACGATCGACTGGTTGTTGCCGCGCTGGTTCTGGCACACCCACCAGAACACGTTGAACGCGTTGAACGGCAGGATACGGACCACCTGCTTGACACCGTCGATGAGCTCATCGTCGAACAGTCCGCCCTGGGTGCTCTTGGAGCCCTCCATGAACTTCGAGTCGCGGCCAAAGTACACCCACAGGATCGTCGCGATCACGATCAGTACACCGCAGCAGTACGAGATGCGGTGGCTCACGTCGCCGTGGTCAGCCAAGAACGACGCCAGGATGTTGAGCAGGAACGCCATGATGTACAGCGTCATGCCAAGCACGACCATCTTGGCGTGGAAGTTGGTCTTGGCGCGGTTTAGCATCACCTTGATCACGAACCCGATCGAGGTCTTCTCGGCCGGAACGTTCACGTAGCGTCGGCGCGTGAAGAACAGCACCACAGCGAAGATCACCAGCGATACGAGACCCACGATGTAGACGGAAAAGTACCCATACTCGGCAGGGATCGCGCCGAACCCGTGGATCGACACGGACGGGAACACGGCGTAGCCCACGAAGGCGCCGATGTTCGCCACCCAGTAGTGGACGCTGAAGAAGAGCGCCTTCTGCTTGGGGTCCGCGGAAGGCGAGAACTGGTCACCGCCGTACGAGATCACGATCGAGCGAAGGCAGATCTGGGACAGCGCCACCGCCAAAAACAGACCGATGCAGAACAGTGCTTTGCTGAGGTGAATGTGCTTGAGCACGGCCGGCAGCGACGCGATCACGAGCAACACGAAGCCGATCGAGTCGAGCGTGGCGGCTCCCAGCAGCGTGTTGAACTTGCCGAAGCGTTCGTCCGAGAGGTACCCGGCGACGATACAGGCGAACTGACTGAGCGAGTCGTACGTGAGCTTCATCGAGGTCGATCCCTTGTTGGACCATCCCAACTTCTGGAAAAAGTTCTTGAGCGACTGGCCGAGCGCGAAACTCGCGATCTCTTCAAACGCCGTGATGATGAACAGCGACAGGCAGACGTTGCGGAACACGTGCTGCGAGTACTTGAGCGGGCGTTCGTCCCAGAGCTTGGTGCTGTAGCCCGTGGTGATGGCGGGCGTGAGCGCTCCTGGCGTGACCACTGGCGATGGCGAGGCTTGCTTTCCCATGCTTGCGCGCTTGAACGTCAATTCAGAAATGAGCCTCGTGATCGGACTGGAGAAATGGGTCAGATGGGTCTTTCCTCAGGTCCACAGCTCTTCTCACAGTGACTTAACAGTCAGGAAAGACACTTTGGACCCTTCATGTCTTTCCTCTGAGGTCCTCGACTTGCTGAAGATGACAGGCTGAGGTCCTCTAGGGTGTCAGCATTGGGGTAGTTTGGTTAAAAGGGGGCGTGTGTGAAGAGAAAATCACAAACTCCCCTCTGATGTAAGGTCGAAGGGATCGCCACCGAGAATATTAGGGGGAAACCAAGGCTCTGACTCAAAGGCTCGGCTTTTCTTGTGCATGGTTCTTGCTGTTTATGACATGATTAGCCATTGAAGAACTCAGCACTCAGGCATTGCTATGGGGTTCTTCCAGCCGAAAGTCCCTTTTAGACGAGGATCGTGAGGTGACAGATCCCACCCTCATCTCACTCCCATTGGACGCTGTAAGTGGAAGCTGAGTCTCCTATTGGCTGCTCTTGTTCTTATCACCAGCCAATCAGAGGTCTGGATCGAGCAAACACGCTTCAACAGCAGGATATGGACATTCTGGTGTCTTTCTTCCCATTCCGCAATGTTCGAACAAACTGAAGGCGTTGGCATGGACAGCACAGCGGAATGAATATGCCGCTTCCTGGAATACGAGGCTTATGCCCACAGCGCGTTAGTGTGCAATGTGGTGTGTATTCGTTCCGCCGATAGCTCCTGCCACTGTTGTCAGTCGGTATGTGCTTGCGTGTACGGTATGAAACTGCGCTTCAGAAGTGGACATCGCAGTCAGCGGAATGTCACCTGGTGGGGCTTTGTGTGACTGTCGCTAGTCGATCTGTTGTGCTGTATGTAGAGTGTCGATACAGTACAGTACGTAGCGAGTGGCAGGAATGCATGGCGCACGATTTGAATGCACCGAATGCAAAGTGAGAGTGTGAGGGTATGGCCACGGCAGCCACTCGCTATGACAACTTGCCATCCCCACTAGCCACTGATTCGTCGCTGGTTTAAACCCAGAAAGACAACCAACAAAAGAACACGTGCCGCGTGATTGCGTTCTGATGGATCCACTCGACCTCGTTCTGCACTTTGCAAAACCTGCCGTTGGGTGCGATTTGATGCAAATCTGCGCACACGCATTCCATGTACGCAGAGACCACTCCCTGAATCTCCAAAGATCCCTCTCCTCCATTCAAGCCAATTGCTTGTTTGTGAAAACAAGGAGAGGGAGAAGAAAAATGTTAACGTCAACCAACTTCGCTGGCTCGCGCTCCACCACCAACTCGTTTTCACTCTCTCAATGCGCGTGCCTACAACTCTCAGATCGTGTCGTCCATCTCAAGCTGCCGCCTGCAGCAATTACATTTGCACTACCGGATGCAGGCGTCCTCCGTCGAAACTGCCTTGGCTCATTAAGATCAATTGATTGACCGCCATCCCTCCCATGTCGACATTCGTCTCGTGTGCGGTTGCAGGAGGACAATGTCGTTTCAGCAACCACGTGAGCCCAGCGCTGACGTCCGCTGAAGCTCTGCACCCATTTGTTTGCCGAGTCCACGCACTGGGATCCGAGCTGCTGATTCGTTCGTTTTGGGCTCTTGTCATATGAAAATCACGCCAATCGAAGCGAGGCACCAGCTGGACTCGAGGGTTTCGGTAGTCAGAAAACCTGATATCGTACGGTACACTATGGATACCACTGTGCCACAGTACGATGGAGAGATACGAGTCGCGTGTGAAGCCCAACACGGAAACATTGACACGCGTGAGGTGTTGAAGGGTGATGGGAGAAGGGGGGAGAGCGCCACGCGGCCTCAGTGCAGAGGACCAAGAGGCAAGGCGGCAGTAGTTGCCATTTCCGAATTGACTTTGTCACTGCATCCAAGTCCACAATGGTATCCACCCCAGTCTCCGAGTCCACTGCCAAGTCCCCTGTGGCCATCAAGAACGCGCTCAACGAAGAGCCTGTGCACGAACAGTTCGAGCACCCAGAGCTCCTGAGCGTGTACCCAGACACCAAGTGCGACCCGATCCCAGTGCTGCCATACGAGGACCGCGCACTGAAGGCCGACCCGACTCTCAAGAACCTGCTCGCCGGAGATGTCACGGTGGCGCACCTCGCACCGAAGATCGGCACCGAGCTCTCGGGCATCCAACTCCACGAGCTCACAGACGTGCAGAAGGACGAGTTGGCGTTGCTGGTGGCGCACCGCGGTGTCGTGTTTTTCCGCGACCAGGATATCACGATCGACCAGCAACTCGACTTGGACCGCTACTACGGACCTCTCCACATTCACCAGAACTTGGGTCACCCCGAGGGGTACCCAGAGGTGGTCGTGGTTGAGAACTCGCTTGCAAACAGCGCGGCTTTCCTCAAAAACCAAGTGTACGTTCCTGCGAATGAGTGGCACAGCGACGTGTCCAACGAACGACAGGTAAGGGAGCGGCAAACGATATGTAGCATCAGATCTACCCATATCTAAGTCTCTGTGTGCGCATCGATTGAATATTGTAGCCTCCGTCATATACCAGCTTCAAACTATTGACGAACCCATCCGTTGGAGGCGACACATTGTGGGCGTCAGGCTACGAAGCCTACGAGCGCTTGACCCCTCCAATGAAGGCATTCCTCGAGGGACTCACAGCCATCCACAGTAGCAAGGTACGAATTTGTGTAATATGTTGTCTACCATGAGCTGCAGCTCGCATGCAGAAACTGACTGGTGCACTCGTTGTGTGAAATGAACAGCTTCAAGCTGAGACAGCTGCGGCGAAGGGATTCAACATTCGCCGACCACCAGTGGATTCCGAGCACCCAGTGATCCGCACGCACCCAGTCACTGGCCGCAAGGCGCTCTACGTGAATGCCGCGTTCACGACCCGCATCCCGCAATTATCGGTGGCGGAATCTGGTAACCAACTTTGTGATCATTGTGTTGAATTGCCTGAGTTTACTTGTGGGAAACTTATAGTTGCTTATTTGTTATCGTGTAGACGCCGTGTTGCGCTTCCTGTACAAGCACGTCGCGCAGGGCCACGAGTTCCAAGTCCGTTTCCGCTGGACGAAGAACGCCGTCGCGATCTGGGACAACCGCATCACGCACCACTACGCGACGTTCGATTATCTCCCCGGCAGCCGCCACGCCGTCCGCGTGACCACGCACGGCGAGATCCCGTTCTTTGCCCATGACGCGAAGCCTTGAGGGGTGAAGACGCAGTGTTGCATGGCATGTTATAGACACCATGGAGTCCGTTGGGTTGACGTGTTTCTTTGTAAATCTATCGTACAGTTTGCTTTTTTCTCAAAGAGAAAACGTGCCTACTTTGTGTGTCCGTGTGAATTCCTCGGTGGTCGCACATCTTTTCCGAGGATACTTGAGCGATGTAACTCAAGAGAGCATGTCATACCCCTGCAACGCTTTGGCCTCTTCGAGCGCAATGGTGATCACGAGTCCACTAGTTTTGAATGGAAACGGACGAGATCTCTCCTGGCGTGACCGATTTTCATTTTTGTGGTCCATACCGCACTTGCCAGCGAGAAAAGACTCGAGATCCAAGTCGTCCACTGAGTTGTAGAGCTCGCGACGTGCCACATCCGCGTCGTTGGTGGTATTGGAAGGGGCGTGTAACATTGGAGCAACAAAACTGTTGACTCGAGCTAAAGCAAGGCAACCAATGGTGGCACCTTCCTCTGCCTCGATCCAACACGCGTACCTCCAGCTTTGATTCGAAAAGTACAACCAGCTGCTTGAAAAACAGTGTATTGTGCGTGTGCTTCCCTATCCCAACACATCGAACCAAGGTTGCTGCGAACAATGCATGCAATAATGGATACTTTCTTCATACATGTCAAGAATGCCGCTCGCTGCAAATCAGAATTGATGCCGAGTGTAAGCTGCACTTATTGCTGTTGGAACTCCTGCGTGAACTGTCCGATGATGCGCAGCACTTCGCGCTGGAGCCCACTGTTTGCTGTGCCGATAAACTTTTGCAAAGCAGTGGCGTCGGCAGCACTCGATGGCTTCTTCGTGAGGCGGCCAGAAATCTGCAGCACGTTGCGAGTCAAAGTGAGTCCCGTGGCACAACCGCAATCGTCCTTAGGCTTCTACATACACAGATAAGCGTACCTCATAGTCTTCGTCGTTCGAGATCTCGTTCATTGTGTACTTTCCCTTGTAAATGGTGCCGCCGTCGATCGACACCTCGAATGGGAGCGTCAAGTTGAAATCGTACAGGAAGCGCTTCTTCCCGCGGACGACGCAGATGCTGGCGTCACCCGTGACCTTCTCTGGTGCGCTGAACGTCGCCGTGAATTTCTCTTCGCTGTATGCGGCGCCCGTGAACAAATCGCTCCATTTTTGCTATTTTACGATGTGCAATCGTCAGTCCAGTATGTTTGCAATGAACACAATACACCATGCTAATTACGCACCTCTGCCCATTTGGTGAACGTTCTCTCTTCAAACGTTCCAGCGGCATTCCACGCCGAACCTTCGTGAGCCGTTGGAGCTGCTACCTGTAGGTTCAATACAGCAAAGCATACGAGGACAATCAGTACAATCTGGCAACAGCAAAGCACCAGGATTGAACACGCACCGTGGCTGGAGCAGCCTCAATCTTCTGTGGTGCGATGTCGCCGATCAACTTCTTCTCATCGTGACTCAATTCGCGGTGGAAATACGGAAGGCCGTTCTTGTAGCCGCGCATGTCCGACGGGAGGTCTGGTTCATCGAGCACAACCTCCGTGCTGCCGCTGCTGCTCGCGCTCTTCTTCGCTGCAGACGACGATGGCTTTTCAAACTTTGGCGCTGACGAAGACGATGTGGTGTTACTACTACTATTGCTACTCGCGGCGCTGCTCGGTGGCGGTCGGCGCGGTGGATCTTTCTTTGACGGCTCGGGCTTCTTGCAGATGCGCTTGTGGAACGTCCAGTCGCTCGCCTGGCACGAGCGCGCGCAGTACACAGCTTTCTTGCACACTGAGCACTTGAGCTTCGCGCCGGGCTTGTGGCAATTGCGGCACGTATCGTTGGTACTCGCAGGCGCGACGGTGGCGGCGCTGCCCTTGGTCTTGCTCTCGTCGTCCGAGTCGGTCTCGCCGATGCTCTTGAAGCGCGAGTAGTCGTTCGCGTCCACCTTGACGTCGCGCGTCTTGTCGATCAGCGAGCGCGTGGTGGCGTCCACGTCAGCGGTGGAGAACGCGGACTCGGCCGGCAGCGGCGCGTCCCACCCGACGCTCCCGGAGCCAAAGCCACTCGACATGCTGATGGTTTGCTGCGTATCTTCTCGTGTCAAAATGAAAGACTGCTTCGCTGCTCCCTGATTGAGCACAGTCGCACAACCCAGTCGCCGAATAATGGGATGAGGAATCAGATATGATGATGGGTGGAATCAGATGTGTTCATCGAAAGTTCTGGAAAGAAATGGCGATCGGTTAAAACCGGGGATGAATAAATTCCCAAATGAGTGACAAAAGCAGGGGATTAAATGTTCACACTGCAGGTACACTGTCGGTTCGTTATCCGGATGGATACACTTTTGTACTGTAACCTGGGAAAATGGGTGCACTTTGTAACCAGTGACGAGCTGCACACATATTTTTCAGCGAAACGGTCTCATGAAGGGACTCGACTCATTTTGTTTCGCCATTGTGCGTGGTGCTGTGGTGTGAATGACGATATGATGGTCCGATTGTCTTTAACTACAGGAAGCGGAGGCTCGAAGAGGCTTGGCGACACGCTCAAGTACTCGCCGCGACGCAAGCCTGAGACTAACGCCCTCGAGTACAGTCTACCAGACGAATGACTCGCAGCGGCGATCAGCGAGTGTTTCCAGTTGGATCGAGAACTCAAAGTGCTGGAAAACTCGGGTCATGCACGCATTGGCGTGTTCGCAAAACCCTTGGTGAACAACCATGACCTGAAGGCTACGACCGCGTCTAGTTCCCAGCACGAAGAAGAGCGTGACGACAGCACTCTACTGGACGAAGAGTGTGCTGACCCGTTCTACCATCAGTTCTACGACAATGACGGACGATCGATGTTTGAGCAGCTCTTGCGGCGCCGCATGCGCGTGCTTGTACTCACGAAGATGGTGTACGGACGGACGAGTTTGCAGTACATTCGAGCGGAAATCAAGCTCGCTGAGGCGTATGCGAGACTGAATCTACGGAAACAGGGTCACATTCACGTTCTCACAGCAAATGAACTCCTCAAAACGGTCGATGCCAAAGTTGATGCACAAGACGCAAAGATGGCGATCAGTGGACACCGAGAAGACAAGAGCCTAATTTTGAATGTGCTGGAGTATTCTTACGACATTCAAGCAGACGACGCCAAGAAGAGTCACGTCGCGTTGCAGGAGGTGGTGGATGTAATCCAGTCCTGGAAAGACAGCAACAACAGCAAGGTCGAGCGCGTGATGATGCCGTTCGATGAAAAAAGCCTCGCATCCGTGTTCGGCAGCACAAGCACTCTACATTGGCAGCAGCTGATCCTGCAGCTAGAGCGGCACAGCACATTGTATCAAGGGTACATGGCACGTATCGAGAGCAAAGTGCCTGTGTCGGCTCTCACCATCTTACGCAACACCTTTTCGTCGCTTGATCTGTCCCTGGACGGTGTCGTTCCCTTCCATACACTCCTGTTGCGCCTTGAGCATGTACGAAACCATGATCTGTATCTGCAAGCACTGTGCCTCTCGCTGCAGACGCTTGTCGACCGGTTTCAGTACCATTGAATCACGTGGTCCGAGATCTTGAAGCTCGGTCGTACGCGCCAGTTTACGACGATGCGACCCAGGAACTTCGCCCGCGGTTGGAATTGTTCATGGGTCGTCTGTTTTTACGAGGAGGACAGCTGGACGACGCTGCGAGGCAGGTTCAACTCGCCATCGCCGAGCAAGAGCAGCTGGTCGGGACCGAGAGTGTGACACTGGTACAATATTACCTCGTGATCGCAGAGGCGATGGCGGTGCGCTTCAAGCAAACCTGCGTGGTCGCCCAGCAATCCGCTCTTGAAAGTACCGACACATGGCTCCAGTCCACGGAAGGAAGTCGCGCGTTGCGAGCCAAGGCGATCATTCTCATCGATGAAGAATGCGCACGAACCAACACCATGTTGACGAAGAAAGATGCAGAAACGCGCGCTCGGGAACTCCTGGTTCAAGAGCACACAGCGACGAGTAAGTGTGTCATGGACCCGTACTGGCGTCGAGCTTTCTCCGCCTAGAGATCGCGCGACTGTATCAGCAGCAACGGGACGTGCAGAAAGCTCGTGAGATGTACGTGGAAGTGGGCTCGTTTTTCCATTCTTTCTCCCAGGAGTTCGCCGGTTGTGACACGACACGACACGACGCGAGTGCTGTGCTCAAGCCATGGACGCCTTTCGACATTGTCTCGCCGTGTCACCGCACTGGCTCCAGGAGGAGCAAAAGCAAGTGCACCTCAAGATCTATCAAGCAGCGATCGATGGCTTTGGTGAGTGCTCCATGGAGGCATCGGAGAGCGCAAAGGAACTCGGGAATCTGCTTGTCGGCATGGGAAACCTGAAAGGTGCCGAGAAGTACTTGAAAACCGCGTGTTACATTGTCGAGAGCCATTTCGGGCCAAATGATCGACGGTATCGCCGCTTGCGGAAGGAAGTTCTCGATGTGAGTGCTCAGCTGGAGTCATCTACGCTCGAAGGCGGAGATCACGACGACCATGCATGGCTCAACATTTAGAAATTACTGCAAGAACAAAGCGAAAAGCACAATATACACTTGATATTTACCGAGTTTACATCATATCTTGTTGTCTCCTCGTCCCATTTCAACAGACTAGGTGCTCAATGATAGCAACAATGCCGTGCCTCGTCGTGTCCAGATGTCGGGCGATTTCCCGATTTCAAATCCACGGCAATCATAAACGATGGACGCTCGCGAGTACCCGTTCGCAGCGGGTACATGCACAATGGACAGCTATACAGCCCTTTCGAGGACTTTTTCTTGGACTCGACCGGTTTGGAATGCAGGATCGGCATCCCCGAGTTCAGTTCCATCGGGTGGGGCTCTGTGAGGCAGTCGTGGTCGAAATCCCAGCGCGCGCCTTCCAGGGTGAACCCCTTGATGTAGGCTCCATCTTTCGGTCCTTGCGTCAATGCGGCCTCGTTCTGGTTGATGACAATAAACTCCCAGTTGAGCGAATCAATAGAGATCCCGTTCTTACGAGCTGCTGTTTGCAGCAACGCGGTGAGAAAACCCGTTGGATACGTGAACCCAGAGAGCCAACGCACGGATAGCAGTGCGCGGTTGGCCCATTTGCTCATCTGGTCACAGCGCAGTTTGAGGTCGTGCGTCCACGGATCAAGTGGCTTGAGCGACGGGGAGCAGAAACTCCATGCCTTTGGGACGCTTCCCGTCAGTAGCGCGACGTACACGGCTTCGAGTTCAGGGGTGATTACAACGGATCCCTGTATTCCCTTCTCCAACGTGATCACGGAACCTCGAATGCACGCCAGGGGTTTGTTGTATCGCTCGAGTTCCTGCATGAGCACGGTTTTTAGGGCATCTGGGTCCGAGCGAGTCGCTAAAGCGGACTTGATATTCAGGAGATCAAAGACGTCAGGCACAGACTCCTTTAGGCTCTGCAACAGCGCCAACACCTTTTCATCGCTGCCTTTACCGCCCTCGGCGACACCCATTGCTTGGAGCGACAACATCGTTGCAAGCAACTCGCGGCCATCGTCGATCTGTGACGCGATTTGCGCATTCGGATGCTGACCAAACGCAGCCGACGGATCATCGAGCGGCAACTGACGAATGTATTCCGCGTACGAGTGGAGATCGCCATCATCTGGCACGAAGTAGTAATCAGAATCCGACAACGGAACGTTCTCGACCTGCAAAATGTCCTCGGCAAAGAATTGGTTTATGTACACAAGCATCAATCGGCGATCCCAATCGTCCGTGACACGACCGCCGTAGTTTGCCTGAGCGATCAAGTACTTGAGCGCACCCCACGGAGTCTCCTCATGCTCGTCCAAGTAGATCGCGAGCGCGTCTTCAGTGATCGCAAAGCCCGACTCGTTAAAGTCGTACGGAATGTTCCAGCCGAGGTTACTGAATTCCCTTCTCTCCAAGAGAAGTGAGTGGAACCAGCAGAGACAGAACAGCAAGCGTTTGTACTTTTTCACCTGTCGGCACCGTGAGAACTCCTCCGGTGAGATCGTATTGTAAAGACGTAATAAGTTTGCTTTCAGTCCTCTCGGCGGCTCCGTCGTCATCTTGATACCTCTCTGGAGGATCGCAATGGGGAAGTTCGGGTTCGGACCACTCGTTAACCAAAGTCGGAACTGCGGGTTCACTTGCGCTGACGCCGAGCAGAAATTGTCGATCAGCTTCTCAAGAGTAGGAGCCCAACTGAGCATCAAGTGGCAATTCGCCAGAAAAGCCCAATTGCCTGACTCAAGTCCACGCTGCAAGATCGTCTCAGCGACACTCGCCTGGCCCTGCCCAAGGGCACAATTTTCTACCTTCTTGTGCATCGAATCGGCAAGCGCAATCAGCGAGTTCGTCGGGTCCACACCGGGTGACAGCACAAAGATGAGTGGTGTCTTGTAGTTGGAAGTCTCGTAAATGGCCCTCAAGTCGAACGGTGGTGGGTCCACGAATTGCGCGCCAAGATTGGAAGCAGTGAAGCGAGCAGCTTGAATACTCAAGCGGTCTGGTCGCACACAGCGAAGCAGCAGCATATGCTGCAGATCATTACACTTCCCATCCCAGTCACCTGGGAGAGGCTCCAGTTCCGGCGTACTACTCTGGAACCAACTCTTCCACGACTTGGTGCCTTGCTCAAATGAATTAACCAGACCATGGAACCGGGCGAGTTTGTTGAGCTCGACGATGCTGCTCCAGGCTTGGTCGGTGAGAAATTCGCTGGCGTAATTCGTGACTTTGTCTTCTTGAGCCAGACTGGTATCGCCTTTCAATAGAAACTCGTATTCATCCTGAGGCATTTTGTTCACGCTTTGCAGCACTCGGATACACATTTGCAACGAGAACAGCAACTTGTGACGTTCAAACAGACCACGACACGCATACGCATACACCGCGTACGTGTGGTACTCATTGATTGCATTGATTCGCTCGGTGAGTTCTTCGCTGAGAGCGCCTTGGTTTTTCAAATTTCGGCTCTTGACGATGGAATCCTTGAACAAACTCACGTACGAGTCCAACGAAAACTGGTACATTGGGTCGACGCTCGTCATGTCGTTCAGTACAAAGTACAGCGTAGACGAGCGCAATGCGACTCGCGCGTATCCCATACGCGCCAAATCGATTTTCTTTTCCGTTTCTTCACTGATAATCAACTGTGATGTGACTTCTTCGGACGTCGTTTTCGACGCGTTTAGTGTCGTAACCAGCGACTCGTCATCAAGTAAAGAGCCCTTCGCGGCCGAGAGCAGCCACAAGATCTCGTTCTCTAGATCGATCAGCTTTTTCTTTGCGGCAGCGACGCGCACAACCAGGTCGGACTTCTGCTCTTCGAGTGCAGGTTCCTCTAATTGAACTGTGATACCCAGCAACTGAGCTTCAAGACCTTGCTCCCTCACCACAAAATTCACGATTGTCGTCTTTGTCGAGACCTCTGGGGTGTAATGAGGGTTGTGCAGTTTCGTCGTCAAATAGAATCGGAATTCCCGATTATAATCGAGCTCCTTGTCGCCAAGACGAATGACCTCGTGATTCCCAATCTTGATGATACTTTTATTCAAGACCGGCTCCAGACTCGGATCGAGTTCTTCGAGAACGTCTTGCATGAGCACAGGGATTCCAAATCAGATGCCATTCTCAAGTTTGCGCAGCAAATCTTTCATCATTGGGTCCACGACCTCGAGTCGCGTTCCTTCCATGGACTTGATCCATTTATTCGCTTGTCCCTGCGGATCAATCATGAGTGGCCAGCGCTTACCACGCGTGGTAATCACACCATTCTCTGTCGAGAGCGAGTCTCGAGGAAGGCCATGAGCATTCCAACTTCTCACGTCGGTTGGGTCAGCCAGGGATTCCGTGAACGTAAACTTCTGAGAGATAGAAAGTCTTTGTTGGGTGACTCGATTCATCCACGTATCCACCAGAGATACACGGTAGAACGAGTCGAAAAGTCCTGTGTATGAAATAAAAGCAGCTGCGACAAGAGCATCTCCAACGACGTTCATCAGGTTGTCGTTCTTCTCGGCGATCGATACCTGCCAGCGTTCGTGCCCACCTGCCAAACCTTTCACCAGTTGCTCCGCACGTGACAACTTCAACTCCAGCAGCTCCGCTTCCTCTCGAAGCGCATTCTTTTCCGAAACACTCCCGTCGTACTGACGCTTCAGAGTTTCGACTTTCTCCGTGACTTCCTGGAGCTTCTCTTTCGCAATTTTCAAGTCTTTTTGCTTCAGCTCCAGCGCTTGCTGCGGTTTCTTCAAGATCTCTTTCTTCGGAGCAACGACTTTGAACACTCCAGAGTAGCATTCCATAGCCAAGACTCACGAGCACAGCGCCCCCGCAGCAGACGATACTTTTCGCACAATATCAGCGTTAAACGTGGACTGTTATATGACATCTTCGGATGCCATGAAAATACTCTCCAAGTAGATCCAGCACCGTTGGACGCTGAGCAACGTCTCAATCACCTCCGACATGTGCGACAGCGCTTTCTCCCAGTACAAGATTTTGGTATCGAACGAACCAAAGAACGGGGACGCTTTCATGGTCGAGAGCTGCACTTGGTCGTTTTCCAATGCTGTAAACAAATCACCGGCAGATTTGATTTTGTAATACACTCGCTTGTATTCGCCAATATCGATATCAATGCCACTCCAGCGCTTGTCGATGTTATCCAGTGCCTGCCCAATCGACAATTCTTTACTCGCATTCCCTGAAAGCGTGCTGATAAACTCAGCATGCAAATGGAAGCCCAGCGAAAAGACACGCTCGAGCGTAAAACTCGTCGACTCGGTGTCAAATGTCGTGCCCATTTCTTCTTTCAGCTGAGCCCAATGGCGTGAACGCAGTGCAGGACTCTTCAAATCTTGGATGAGAGGCAGCGTCTGACGGAATTGCTCGATTTTCGTCTTCATGGAGCTCCACACCGTCCAGTTTTTCATCTCCTTACCGTACTTGACAACTTTCTTGAAGAATTGAGCAGCAGTGCTCTCCATACTTTCGACCTCGATCTCATAGAACACCTTGTTCTTCCACGATGCCCACACAACGTCCCACTCATCCGTGAGTGCCCAGATTTGCTGCAGTAGCTCCAGCTCCTTCTCAGTTTGCAAAAATCCGTCATTCTTTGACTCTTCAATACCAAAATCTCCAGCCCTTTCTTCAGTGTGCTTTGGCGAACACGCGTCGCTCCCATTTCCTTTTCAAACTCTTGCAGAATGCGATGCACGACTGCTGACTGCTGGTCACCTGAATATGGCAAAGTCGCCTCGGCTTCTGCTCGCAAATCCGACATGATCGTATTGAGTTCCGCGACTGAATCTTGCAGGTTCTGTTTCACGCTGAGCTTGCTTTTCTGGAGCATCGTGTTGGCTTCCGCGAGCATGGCCTCGTACACCTCCCAATTCGCTTTGATATTCATGAGGTCGCGTTGTTCTTCGTCTGTCGTCTGGACGTCAAACTCCGCCAGCAACTCGTACTTTTGCTGTAATGGCTCAAACCGTGCGACAACAGACGAGATACTCTCTTGATATCCTGGAGTAAGCGAATACTCTCACCAAGATGGTCCAGATTCGTTGGCTTCACCTGAAGCTTCTTCGTGTTCTCACACATCATGTTCATGAGATCTTTCAGCTCATCATGTGCAGTTTGATTGAGTAAACCAGTCAACTTGCCGATCCATTGAACCGTATGGTCAATGAGACTTGTCTTGAGGTAATTGGTATCGATTTGGATGAAGTTGATCGCATACCATTCGACAACCCCTTTCGATACCCAGGTTAGTTTTTGAAGCCCAGGTTGAATTCGGCGGTCGAGTTTGCGAATAATGTCTTCAAAGAGACGACGCTTGGTCGACGACAGATCGAGAAGAATACGATTGTAGTCGCGTACGACCAGCATAACATGCTCTCGCAGCACACGCAATTGCTCCTTCTGGTTGCAAATGTCGTGCGCCATGTACGGAATCTGGATTTCCCCATTGAAGTATTGCCAGTAATGTACCTCAGCAAAGAGATTCAGCAACGGACGATCGAAATTGCAGCTCAGAAATCCTTTCTTGGCTCGTCCGATTAACGTCTTTTCGGTGTTCTGAAGAGCATTTGCCTCTTTTCCGTGAGAGATCCCGTTCAAATTCACGCCTGCATGCGCGCTGCTGCTGTCTCTTACTGTAGTCTCGCCTTGATGATGTGACGACGCTCCATTGTTCGACGAAGACGCGGCGGTTGACTTGAGAGCAGAGCCTGTTTTCGTCATCAATGGACTCTCGAGTCTGGAGTTCAAATTGGTGTTTCCCAACGCATTCAAGTCTTCAATCCAGTCGTGGTATTTCCGCTGAATATATTCATTGACAGCGAGTCGCAGCCCTTCGTACGACGTCTGGGCTTCGTCATTTTCTGCTGCGTTGTGCGAGTCTGCGAGTTCCTGGAGTCGAATCAAGTCATCTGCAACGCGTAGGAGAAGACTACGAGCCCACAATGCAGAGCCTGCAAATTGAGGTTCGTTCGGAGACAGCGGCGGCGCATGTTTGTTCTTCTCAAAGAGGTTGCAAATCGTGGCGATGGTGGTCTTGAATATCCCGAAGATTTCGATCGTTCGTTTCTCCACGCAGCGCTTGATCACTTCTCGTTGTGCGATCTTTCGGAACGCGAGAATCAAATCCACTCCAGCAGAGATCATCGACACGCTCTCGAACGCCCCGTTGATCACATTCTGTGTCATGGCTTCCAGATCTTTCATACCATTCTTGAATAAATTAAAGTCGCTATGCCAGCTCGTGATCTTCACATCCAGGATATCGTAGTCCAACTTCCGCAACCTCTCGACGTGACCTTCAAATTGCGATTCAATGCCGCGCAGGTTCTTCACGATCTCCAATCCACGATTTCCGCCAAAGCCTGGCAGAGCTTCTCGTTTACCGCCTTTTCCCTTCCGCGCAAACTGAATCTGCCCCTCACAAACTTCGAGGAGTTCCCGACAGCGCTGCACAAACGCAGCAATTTGCGCAAAGATACCAGTCTCATCAAATGCCCACCGACGATCTGGCGTTGGCGCGGTTGTGTTCACAGCATGCGACGCTTTGTGGTAAATCTGCTTCCACGACACTCCGCATTGAATACTTTGCTCCAAGTGCAGGATACTCGCTTCCACGTTCCCGTCGAAGATATCCTGTAGTGAGATCTTCTTGCAGCACACGACAATGATCTCGTTGCTGACTTTCCGGAGCAAGCTCGTGATTCGATCTTCGGTGTTATAGTGACGCGAATACATCCAAATGAGACGAATATAGTTGAGCAGCAGCGGGATCTCGTCTGGTTGCGCACGAGCGATTTCTTCACACACTGGACTCAGTTTCTTGAGGAACATGAGGTTGTCGTTTGCTCCAATCGATCCTTGCTTGATGATCTGCGAGAGAGTCTCAAAGGGTTGCAGGTACGAGGACTTGGCTGCGTGAAGAATGTCGACGATCTCTTTCACACCCTGGCGATTGAGCTGATCCGTGATGCCCGATAGATCCTGTGTGCGGTGCTCCCAGAACTTGATCTCCTCCAGCGGTCTGGCGCCTTCAGCATCGTGCGCGTTGTCTTGGTTGTTGATCGCTTCCTTGATCTGCCGGGTCCAGTGAATCACGGTCGACTCCAGTTGCTACACAAGATCTTTGTCCTTGTGGCTGAACTTATCGGGATTCACTGGCGGCAGATACAACACCGCTTTCCCGCACCCACGGCTCACGGTCTCTGTGAGACTCGACATGGACCGATAAAGCTGGCTCGTAAACTCTTTCTGGATGCTCTCCGGCCACGATTTGTTTGCCTGGAGTCGCTGCAGGTAGTATCCATTCATCAAGTGCAGCAGCGACGCGATTGTGTCCATCTCGACTGTGCCGAACTGGAGCGACTCCTCCACATTGCTCGGTGAGATCAGCACTTGACCGTTTTTCACAAAGTACATGACCGTACTCGTATGGTCACGCGGCACTGTTGTCGTCACTGAGAGCGTCCCGTTCATGAGCGTCATGAAGAGCGCCAACACATTCGTATTCTCGACGAGCTCTTTCACGCTCGCGAGATCCATGGACGTCCATGCCTTCGCTTGGTACCCGGGCAGCGTGATCCGGTCGCGGATCCACTGTACAATATACTCGACGTCTTCAAACGAGCTCATGGTCGCGACGAAGACTCACGGGGGCGAGCCCACAGTCGTAGCGACTCCTCGTATTCCTCAACGTGCTGTCTTATCTCCCAGCGTCGAACTCCTCGCACTTCTTAAACACGCCTTCCCTATACTCGTAGTGTTGATGACCTGCCAGTGCGCAACGCACAGAAAGCGCGCGCACGCTCTCCCGGCCGACAGGAACCTCCGTCTGTTCCCCAGGCGCTTGTTCTCTGCGCGGAAGATCTCGGAATGCGAGCCTGTGCAGGCGAAGAGACGCACTTGAGGGGAGGCGTCGCTTCGGCCGTTCCCCTTCGGGCTTGCACCACGCGCGCATTTTCTTGAACGCTTTCTTCTATTTCTGGCGTGTCGACACTCCAGAAAACTGTGGTGGCGGATTGATCGAACTTGACAGGGCAGCTACGACTTGCAAAACGAACTTAGACGAGTACTGTAGCGTCCTAAAGTACGCTCTCTCGTCAATGACTTGGACTCATGGGTACGCTCTTAAGTTCGAGGTCGTCCACTTGCACCTCTAAGAAATGATGTATGCATGTTACGTGAAGGTCGCTTGATCTGACCACCCCTCCACCTTCTCGTTCCCCCTTTGAAAAAAACGTGGCAGTTTCTTGAGCCTGCCTGTTGTTGCTTGTTCCCAGCGAAAAGCGAAGCGAGCAGGCGGCCTCAAGCGCGGTCTTCTTCCCGCGTCCTCCGTATACGTGTGTGCGTGTCTGCATTCCCCTTTGCCTGTTGCCGACGTGCGCATTCCCTCTCTCTGGTCTGGCGTATCAGCGACACCAGCCGCTAGAGCCAGCAGCCTCGCCGGATCTCTCTCCATACACCCCAGCTCTCTCTGTTGTCATAGGGGCGGACTAGAATAGAAAAAAGAAGAAGACACGAAGGAAGATGGTGTCGCCGGCTGAAGAGAAGCGCCAGGAGGAGAAGCGCATCAAGGAACTGCGCGACTTCCAGCGCGCGAGTCCGGCCAACCGACGATGCTTTGACTGCAACGAAATGGTATGTGCGTGCAGCTGTATGAGTGGTTCTTTGTGTGTGTGGCCCCTTTTGCACATCATGGCGTGCTTAACCACGTGGATGTGCTAACGGTGTGTGTGTTTTGTGCGATGGAACTGCACTTTGGGTGTTGTTGAAGATGCCGCAATACATCTGTTTGGACTTCAACACGTTTGTGTGCACGTCGTGCAGTGGGATCCAGTACGTTTTATTTGTTTGTTTGTTGCTGTCATGCGCTTGGTGGTCTGAACCCTGTAATGGTCACTAACGATTTGGTTTTATGTCTTGTATCGCGCTGTGTGAATGAATGCGCAGTCGAGAGTTTGCGCACCGCGTCAAGTCGATTTCCATGTCAAAGTTTACAGAGTCGGAAGTCAAGACCATGATCAAACTTGGCGGCAACGACGTACGCTTATCATCAGCGAAATGAGAGCAATACGTGGGAGTTGATGCTGAGTTGCAAGTATGTTATTGTGTTATGTATATTTTTGCAGGCTGCGCAAAAGTACTGGCGAGCGAAGCACGACCCGAGTTTCCGCCCCCAGGGCGGCACTGACGGCGAGCGCACGCGCAACTTCATTCGATTGACTTACATTGACCGAAAGTACGTGTTGACGAGCGTTTGACACACTTGCGCATGGATGACATGAAAAAAACTGATGAGTTTGTGCTTGTGCGAGAATAGATGGGTCTACGAATCCCCGCGTGCGAGTAAGAAAGATGATCCTCCGCAGAAGACTGCGTCGGTACGTGATTCTCTGCTATTTGATCAGGAATGAGATTTGTTTATTCATGGAAACTCACAAAATGGATGCACTTTGAACGTCTGTAGGCGACCTCCAAGTCGAGAAACGCGTCGTTTACGACGTCCAATGACGACGCCTTTTTCGGATCTTCCTCTTCCAAGAAAAAAGCAGCAGCGGCACCAGCGTTCGATGCCTTCGGCAACGACTCGTCTTCCGCTTCTGGTGGTGGCTTTGCTCAGTTTGGCGATTTTTCCAATTTTTCAAATGATTCGTCTGCAAAAGCGTCCAACAATGCCTTTGGCGATTTTGGCCACTTCGACCAGCCGAGTAGTACTACGAGCAGCGCGAGTGGGTTTGGCGACTTCGGTGACTTTGAAGGATCGAGCGGAAGCAGTGCTCCAGCAGCAGCTACCTCTGCTCCTGCTGTGCGCCATGATTTTAGCTCCTTCAAGCTGGCTCCGCCTCCAGGAGCGAGCTTTTCGTCGTCTTCGTCCAGTGTAGCTGCTCCCGTGGCAACGACTCCAGCAGTGCAGCAGAAGAAACCGCAAAACGACTTTATTGCGTTCAGTCCGGACAAAGAGGTGAAAGATCCATTCGGCTTTGACGATCCTCCCGCTTCCAATACGTCAAGCCACAGTGCAAGCACCCCTTTCGGTACGTTTGCTGCCCCAGCTCCTCCACCAAGCACAGGGAGCCGTGCATCGTCTTCGTCGCTTGGTGCGTTCGGAAACACATCCGCGCCTGCTCCTGCCACACCTTCGGTTTTCGATGCCTTTGGAAGCCCGGTGAAGAAAACGAACAGCTCATCTGTTTTTGATGCGTTCGGAGCATCGTTCTCGTCTACTGCAACGTCTTCTGCGTTGGATGTGTTTGGGGCGTCGACCGCTTCAACGGCATCTTTCGATGCCTTCGGTGCCACACCTGCAGCAACTGCTTCCCCGTTTGATGCATTTGGTGGGAGCTCTACGGGAGCAGCATCCAATGGCGGCTTTGGTGATTTCTCGTCAGCAACTCCAGCGCGTTCGAGCTCTGGCACTCTCCCAAGTACGAGCGTGAGTGATCCTTTTAGCGCATTTAATCCTCGCGCATCTAGCGGAGGCAGTTTGATTCCTGAGCCAGTGAAACCAGAGCCTGCAGCAGCTGCAGATCCGTTTGCAGCATTCGATGGAATGGATGTTGCTCCCACCACAAGTGGACCTTCCGCCACTTCGTCAGGTGTCTTTGGTGCAAGCACGACCAATGTGTTTGGTGCTTCTGGTACCCAGAGCACTCCTGGAAATGGGTTCCCTGGATCGAGTGGACCTGGCTTTGGAGGATCGGGACAGCAGACGGCTGCGGGCAACGATCCATTTGCCTTCGCTGGCAACAGTGGAAGCAAAAACAATAGCTTTTCCAACACGAGTGGTGCTCCAGGATTCCAAGGCCAAGGCGCTGGTGTAATGGGGATGAACCCATATCAACAGCACTATCTTCAACAAGGAGCGGGAGCTCCGAATGGGAACCCAATGTATCCCAACATGTACATGCAGCAGCAGGTCCCACACCAACAGAGTTTCCAGCAGCCTCAACAGCAGCAGCAGTGGTATGGCCAACCTCAACAGCACCAGCCAGCTCAACAATATCCTCAGCATCCCGGCCAGTTTGCACACTCGGCGACACCAAACAATGGTGGAGTTCCGCCCCCTGTGTCAGTTCATGCAAAGGTTCGAGTGTTTCCTGCACGTTGTTCTGACTTCACATCTACGCGTTCTAATATGTTTTTTTTTCTTCGTGGAACAATGTGTATGTGCAGCCTGCAGCAGACGCTTCGTCTATCAATGATCCATTTGCTTCGCTGAACATTGGACTGTCATCCAGTGGTAGTGGTAGTGCAAACAATTCTCGCGGCAACTCGTTCACCCAGAAGCCAGGCTCTGCGTCTGGTTCGTTTTCCAATGGACAACCACCACATGGGGCTGCCACAACATCACCATTTCAACCTCAGCAACATGCATTCAGAGGCGGATTCCCACCTGCTGTGCAAGGAGGCTCGCGCGGGAACTCGTTTGAACAAACATCAGCTTTCAGCACCCCAATGCAGAAAAATGCGTCCTCAATGTCCTCGTTTTCGTATCCTCAGCCCCAAGCCGCGTTCGGAGGACCGTGAGTACTTGCTGTATGAGCTTTGTCCAGCTCCATGCAACATTGTGCTGATGAGATGCATGTGCTCCCTTTGAATTGCGAATTCTGCAGATCCCAGTCGCCAATGTCGTCGTTCACAGCTCCCACCCAGCAAGCTCCGTTTGGAGACAATGCGTACGTACCCTCTTGCTCTTGCTTGTTCTTACTCTGCCGCAAAAAACGGCTTGTTCCTCCTTGCACTGACTATTGCCCTCTGCACTGACAGCTTCGGCGCATTCACAAGTGCTCCACGTGCAGACTCATTGAACAAACCAGCGTCGAATGCGTCCGCGAACCCGTTTGATATGTTTTGAAGCTACACACAATAAAACATCTACCGCGAATACAGAAGACAGTCTCATCATTTTCGCGCGACCATTTTGGTTCATGAAAGAATCGTATTTCTTGCGTGTTCGCCCAAAATGTGCTGCAGCACTAGTAAATACAGACTTTGATGGCGTCCAATTCGTTTCTTGGACCATGTTCTCAGTGCTGTGAAGGGTATGCCACGCAGAGAAAAAATGCGGAAAAGGGCAGGGATCTCATGCTTTTATCCTTTCTGGTTGACACGGCTGGACAGTCCCGATGCACTTTGCTTCGCATTTTCGCCAAGGCGAAACAAAACGCAAAGCGCTTCGGGACTGCCCATCGCTACAACATGTAGTGATGTACAGCACAAAACCCGCCCGGACCGAAGAAAGCAGAAAATGCTGCGATCAACCCAGTGACGGAGAGAAGAGTGGTGAGTGTATTGACCATTCTTACTACACAGTTCCTAGTAGCAGCAATCCATTAAAATCCCAATAAGGGAGCGGTGCGTCCGTCGTCCCGAAGAGACAACTTAGTTCTCGGCTTCGGCGTGGCCCTTCTCGGACACGTAGATACCATCCAAGAACTTACGGATATCCTTGCGCTTGACCAAGCAGGCCTGCGAGATGTTGGCGGCGTCCTGGGACACCTTGGCGAGGTCGTTACCCGAAAGCTCGATCTGATCCTTGATGTCGGCCGAACGGTGGTACGACACACCCTCCGAGAGCACGACCTTGCGCACGCGCTTCTCACCCAAAAAGTTACGGATCTCGACCGTGTTGTTCTCGAACGTCACGTTGATTGGGAAGTGGGCGTACACGAAACGCATCTTGTAGGCGAAGCCGACACGCACACCCGTGATCAGGTTCTCGATCAGCGAGCACACGGTGCGCACGCACGCGAGCTGCTTACGGTTGCCGAACCACAAGTCGACGCGGAGGGTCTTCTTGTTGATGCGACGGATGTCGAGCGTCACGTGGCTGAAGTCGCGGCTGAGCGTACCACGCTTGCCCGTGACGGTCACCTTGCGGCCGTCGAGGACGAGCTTGACATCTTCTGGGATGTCGACGTTGCGGGTGGCGAGCAATTGACGGACCATGGTGAGGATTTAAGGAATGCTAATTCTCAAGTGAGCGAGCGCCTGCATGTTGAGGAGCTCGCAACCAGCCACTGGTTCACTGGCGAGGAGCTCGTCCCCAACCAACCAACGACCAACTGCTAGCCAGACTTTTCAGCCAATGAGCGTTCGCATTACAATCAACAAACACAGCCCTCACTGAGCAATCTATAATTATTGGCTGTCAAACCAAAATAGGCTTTTAGCCAATGGGAAGCTAGAGATGATTGACTGAGGGGCCCTCTATTGTGAGCAGACGCACTTACAGTGCATTCTGTGACGCGGAAGAGCTGCGAAGATGGCGGAGAAGAACCCGCGCGAGTTTGATGTGGCCATCGGTGAGCAATGATAGCGATGCAAGGGGGAATGTATGCTCTATGAGGAAGGAGTGGTTGCGCTGACGCACGTGTATGTTGCTGCTCGTGGTGTGCAGAAAAGGCCAAGACCTCGGTGAAGACCATGCTCGTCGGCGCGAGTATGACAGGTTGGTACTTTTGCCGCTTTCGTTCTTGATCTTGGGTTTATCTTTGTAATACTGAGTGCGTATATCGTGGGTACCGCGACTGTGTGCAGGTGCGGGTGGTGCGATGATCGGCGCGGTGCTCGCCGCGCTTCGTAACGAGAGCATCAAGTTCTACTCGGCGTCCATGGGAGCAAACTTTTTTCTCTTGTCTTCAACATACATCGGTACGTAAACCAGCATTCTATTCGTATTATATCGAGCTACCCTATCTCATCTGACTTTGTATTTCGCTTTGTGCTGGCAGCCCTTGAAGAAGTGATCGCAGACAAGACAGGCAAGAAAGATCTGAAGACCGGGGCAGGCGCGGGGTTGCTCACCGGAGGGTTCTACGCTGGCATCGTTGGTACGTACGTTTCGACATCCGCTCAACCTACTCCCGATCTGATTTATTGTCTAACTGGATGCTGCGTGTTTACTGTCGAACAGGTGGTCGTGTTCGCGGACTTCAAGGTGCTGCCGCGGGTGCTGCTGTCGGCGCCGCCGTGATCTTTGGTCGTGAGCAATTCCAGCGCTGGCGTCTGTCTAAGGCCATCGAGCGATACGAGGAGAAATACGGCACGGCGCCTGCCATGTACTATCCGAACACCGACATCCTCGTGGAGACGAAGGGTCCCGTGCGCGAGCTGGAGTTTCCGTCGCTTCTCCCCAAGTCGATCAAGATCACTGACGACGAGATCGAGCGTCGCATCCAGGTCCGAGTAGAGGAGCTGCGACAGGAGGCTGCGGATACCAAAAACGTGCCACCAAGCTCCGCAGTAGCGTCGACATAAACCACATTCATAAAATACCATGCACAACCTTTTCCTTGGAGCTGATCTAGGCATTCCGAGACAGATACCCACAATGTGTGCCACATGTGGCACATTTTCCTGATGCTTGAAGTATATCGTAAAATACTCGTTATATGTCTTTATTTTTGTATTCAGTTTGGAGTGTTTGATTTAATATTGAGTTGTACAAAAGCCAAACAAGCAATATGTTTTAAACATCACCCTGATGACAACACCACATCAATTGGTTGGGCAGCTTTTCGCGGCAAGCGGCATGATCACCAGGGACGACGCACAACGGCTCCACTGCCTCGATTGGCACCATGGCGCTCGCCTCCTTCGTGGGGCTGCACTCGGCGCCTCTTACGGAGTTCCCGGCAGACGACCCCTCGCTCACAGGAGCGCCGCATGGAGCTGACGTAGCAGACAGTGAAGACGCGCGCAACTCACGCAAGCGCGCTGTTCTCGACATCGACTGGAATAACCACGACCTGGAGACGCTCGAGTCGGTGAAGCGGTGCCTGGCGAGACAGAACGCGTCGTGCCTCTGCAAGTGCTTGCAGTGTTCGGCACTGCGCCTCCAGCAGCGGCCGCTGGCGCAGTACCGTTGCCCGCTCGTTGCGTGTCAGCATCAGGCGTTCTCCGATTACCTCGAGCTCTTCGAGCACCAGATGAGTGCGCACGGCCGCATCTACCTACACGGCAACCGAATTCGCCAGGATCTCTTCCATCAACACCGTGGAAAGGCCCCGCCACCTCCGATCACGGTGTACGTCGACCAGCAATACAATCGTCCGGGGTATATGCCGACGCAGTGGTCTCTGGAGCGAGTTGACGAGGAACGAGAGACGCTGCGCGCGAAGTTTGATGCCATGCGTGCGGCACTCGATCCCACGCATCCGCTGCCGCGAGGAGACTCGTATTACTTTTGGCTTGTGAATTACGCGTGGAACGCGTTTGAAACTGCGTATGCGCAAGTGCAGCAGGGCGGACTCGCGCAGCTTCACGCGCAGTACCAGATGGCGCTCGAGCACTATGCGTCGTCGCTTGTGCACCCAGTCGATGCGCGAAGGTTCCAGGATGGCGCAGCATCGGTTGGCAACGGAAGGAATTGGCTGGTATGTGTTGTAGGTTGTATGTGTGTTTGACACTAGTTGTACAAGGCGACTTACTTGTTTTCTCGTTGCGCTGCAGCTTTCGCCGGAGTTCGAACGAGCAAAGTACGCGACGCCATTTCGACACGAGATTCCCAGTGACGACGACGGATTTAGTACAAGCGATGGCGATGAGAGCGATGGAAAGAGCTCGACGACACTGTTGCTGGAGACGGGCCGTGCACAGAAACGAATACGACCTAAAGCTGCAAGCGAACGCATCACACCAGCTGAAACGCAAGAGTGTCCATTCTGGCAGCGGTACCTGGAACCTGCCGACATTGAGCTGTTCAAGGTTTCGGTGAGCTCAAGAGTATCACCGTCGAAAGACGTGTGGGAGCGCTATGAGAGCACGAAACAGTATAACTCGAGTTACAAGTCGCGACGACAGCGCGTGCTTCCAAAGGTTCCGTTGATTCGAGTGGTCCCAGAGGTTTCCGAGGTTTCCGAGGTTCCCAAGAAGAGGAAGAGGGGTCGACCCAAGACTGTGGCTCGCAAACCGATCGTGCGGGTGATCACGGCCGTGTCTCGGCGGTGCACGATGTGCCAGGAGCTTGGGCACAAAAATGTCACGTGTTCGCAGCAGAAGTCAGGTGGCAAGAAGCACACGGTGCAGTGCAGCAACTGCGGCGAGTTGGGTCACAACAAGGCAACGTGCAAAAACAGTCCGCGCGTGGTCAAGAAGAAGCGGATCCGCGTCCGCCAAAAGTTTACAGTCGCGCAGTTGGACGCGATGAGTGCTGCGTTGATTGGCAAAACGTCGAGCGAAGCCAGCGCTACGCAGCCAGAGGATGCTGCGGAGCTGTAGAATAATAGAGAATCGAGTATAGAGAATAGATTAGAGAGCGATGCCACCAGGCTTGTTCATTTCGTTTGGGAAAGCGCTGTTGTTGAGAGAACAACAGCATAAGAGTGCTAGCAACATGAGCCATCTAAAGTGACTTCAACACGGTGGAGGTGCTTCAAGCAGATTAACAACGAAAACCAATTTCACTTGCTACAGCATACCACATTGCCAGACTGAAAGCTCAGCTCGTTTCTCTTTTTCTTACTGCTGGCGGAACAAGATCCCCATGTCGATCTCGTACTTGCCAGACACAGATTTGCGGATCTCGCCCAAATTCGGACCGGATTGGGTAGTCCACAGAAAAATCATGTCGTTGTCTCCAGCACTGAACACGAGCTGCAAGGGTCCGGACAATAGCCCGGCGTGCAGCTCCAACTGCTTTGTGTCGTTATTCTCCACGATCTCCACCGAGCGATAGAACTCGGGCGACTCCTGCGACAGATACGTCCCAACGAGCGCGCCACGCACATCTGGCTCCAGTTGCAGACTCGGTGGGTCTCTCCAGAAGTACAGACCGCACACTGGAACTCCCGGCGCTGGTGAAACTAGTTGGTCCTGGGTACGCCACGCGGAATACGAAAAGTCCAGGAGCTCCTTGGGCACATCCAGAAACACGCCGAGCACGTACGATCGGATGTGGTCCATGATGTAGTTGCCATGTGGACTCGGAAGCTGCGAGTTGGCCATCACGATGACGCCGAGCTTTTGGTCTGGGATGAACCCCGTGCGCGTCTGATGCGTCGTGGTGTCGCCGCTCTTGTCGTAGTACGCGTGACCCCATAGCGCGTGTCCGACAAAATCGAACCCGTACCCAGCCGCGAGTGTGTTGCCCTCGGCCACAAAGTGATGACCGCCTTTGCTGAGCATTTCTTGGAACTCAGCGTTTACGGGACATTTACCCGAGACCATCTCAGTAATCAGCTTTGGCTTCTGAACAATCGAGACGCCGTTGACACTGCCTTTGTTCAGTAGCAAACGCATGAGCGTCGCCATGTCGTCCGAGCTCGAGACGACTGAGCCCGCGGCGATCTTGCCACCGTGCTCGCCAGTCACGAGCTGCGCTTTGGGCGAATGAGCGAGGCTGAGTGGGCCAACCACGTCGCCTCCGCACGAGAAGTGACCGTCCGAGGTGTCATTGTCGTTTCGGACGTCCCATGCTGAAGCAAACGTGCGCGTCATGCCCAGAGGCTCCCAGATGCGTTGCTTCAGGAGTGCGTCCCACTCGAGACCAGTCACATGCCTAATAAGCTGTCCGAGGATCGCGAAGTTCGTGTTCGAGTACTCGTATTCGCTGCGAAGCGAGTGTGGAGGTACGACGTACCGAAGTGCCTGGACGAGGTCATCGTCCGTGGGGTAGTGGCCAAATACCAAGCCGAGGTCCATCGTCTCGCCGAGTCCCGAGTTCATGGAGAGGAGGTCACCAATCGTGACGTATTTCTCGGCGTACTTGTCAAAGAGCTGGAGCGTCGGCAAGTGCTTAATCACGGGATCCTTCCAGGCAACCTTGCCCTCGTCAACCTACCAATTAGGGGAGGAACCCATCAACATGTGGAGAGGGGACGAGAAACTACAGTTAGTGAGAGAGCACCCCCACAACATGTTGTGGTTTAATAAACACACACACTCGTACCAGGGTGGCGATCCCGAGCGTGATGAAGGTCTTGGTGACGGATCCGATCTGGAACAGCGTCGACGTCGTCACTGTGCTGGACGTGTCGTTCACCTGGCGAAGGCCGTAGCCCTGACTTAAAACCACCTAACCCAAGTGTTACGAACACACATACAATGAGTCTCCCATACTACGTGGTACTTACTACTAACAGAAAGAAAAGCGCACCTGGTCCTGATACACGATCGCGACACTGGAGCCCACACCCGCGATCTCGGGATTGCCCAACTCTCGCTCAAGAAACGCTTTTGCTTCGTGGATCTTGTCTTCGAGGGACCGCCCGGCTTTCGGGAAGCGGCCCTCGCGGATGCACGCCGCGAGCGTCTCATTCAACCGGGTCTGTTCGTGGTGGTGGAACCAAGTGAGCTTCCACTTGTCGTGCAGCTCGTGAGAGAACGACGGTGGAGCCATGCGCGCGTTCACAACATTCGCAACGAGCAGCACATACGCCAGTAGCAGAAGCGGTGTGGCCGTGCTGCCGCACAACGAGCGGCGGAGACGCTGGGCCATGCGTGTGGCTCTGTCTAAAGGCGGTGCTGCTTGCTCAGGACGCGGTAGAAACTGGAATGAGCCTCTGTCCCAGAGCACGATTCGTGTGCTTGGCAGGAAGCTGCAAGAGTGTTGGTAATGGGTGCTTTGCGAATTTAATAGAGACAGGACGTACACTATGCGTTTGCTGACAGTTTGATTGGCAAGAATGTTTGCGACACACTTGAATCTGTGGACGAAATGAGTCCACCGCAACGTAACGCAAACACTCTCCTGGACTCGATGATCCCATTTGGACGGAATGGGTGACAAATACGGCCAGTCCAGCCCTGCCTTCTCTTCACTGCATTTGGTCACACGCAGGTGCACGAACTGTCAAACACTTGCCGACGCTCCAGCTCTTTGACAAGTACGCCGAGAAGTGCGTCACGTTCGGCGACCTCGTCTCCATGAACTCAGATCTCGGTTGCGTACTCGACTTCGGCTGGGCGGCTGGCCACTATCCGACCTCGTGCATGCACTCCAGTATGCAGTACCTCAGTACTCGCTTCGCAGCGAATGCGACTATGCGAACTTTGCGATTCTCGGGCAGCTCATTAAACGAGTCAGTGACCTTGGTTGGGATGTATTCCTGAAGTAACGTATCTCTGGGCATGAACCGCACATTCGCGTCGGCCTGGAAGGTCCGAAGCGACAACGATACGTCTAACAGCCACTTTTCGTGCGGAGACGATGTGGTGGGTCCGTTCAACATTGTCAGCTCCTTAGAAGCGCAGCTCGTGGGAAACTCGCAGCTTGCAAACCCACGTGACAACTACATCAGAGATCACGTCCGGTCTTATGTGCTCGGCGCATTTCTCGATGTGCCAAAGGAGCTTCAGGACTTTCAATACTCGATGTGGCGCACCCAGAACCAGTTGACGCCGACGATACCAAGATTGCCAGCGTGTGGAGTGGACGTTCTTGAAAGAGCCACCGAATCTGCCACTGGATCCAATTGTGCGGACTGCGCTGGTTGGCATGTACCTAGTGGAGGAGTCACCCGAGCGCTATCGCTCAGTGGAGATTGCTGAGAGCCAAGCCTCGAAGCATTTGGAGCTTCACGTTGGGGTACTCTCTGGACCCTTGCAGCTCGTGATGGACTCGGAAGACATGGACATGATCTTCCTGTGGAGTGCGCAAAATGGTCCGGGTTTGGTGGAACTCAGTCAATTCGTGACTGGTAAGTATGAGTTAAATGCGGGCATCGGCATCTCGTTCGTCCAGCAGTGAAACAGAGCGTGCGGAGCATTGCATATCATCACCATGACAAAGGGTTTGTCTGTCGTTGCCAATAGTTCAACTTGGAACCAACGTTCTTAATGATGCGTATCAACACTCTCGCGTAACATCGAAACATTCATTTGTCTGCAATGCAACCTTCCGGTTCAGTGCACGACTTACAAATGGTGGGATTTCTGTCCGTCTTGGAGGGGTTGAGTCTGCATCTCTGTGTTATTGTTCGACTGAGCTGAGCACAAACATATCACTTCCATTTAACTCCGCAGTCCTGCCTGTAATGCGCATTCGAAGCCGCTGTTGTATTAAGCCATTACTCAGTGTCTGCCTCATCCTGATCCGCAACAGCTCCGTCAAAAAGAGCCTAGCATGGTCTTGGTGTGCAATCGAAATCGCGGAGCCTTGGCGTCTCGTTTCTACTGCTGCGACAGCACGCATTTTCCCAATCAAAAGCATTAGTACTTGAAAAAGCTGCAGAAATTGCCACACAGTCGGCACTCGATCTTTGCATCCGCCGTCGCCTCTGCTGCGTCCTTCATTGCCTTGTCTTGATCTTCCAATAAGTAAAACGGCGAGCACCCCGTCGAAAAGTCAATCTCACACGCGGACGCACCACAGCCCATGCATTTCCACGTGTCCATCGACGAGATGGCTCGAAATGAGAGAAAGCAGCGCTCTTGGACGTGTCCGGACGCGCAGTACAAGTCGAATTCGCTGAATGGCACTGGTTGCTCGCAGATAAAGCACGTTTGCCGCGGCGGAGGAACTGGGGCTGTCTGAACTGTGCCGGGTAACGCGGTGATATCAGCAGCACCATTTTCGGCATTGCTATTGCTGTTGAGGTTACTCGCATCGCAAGTTCCGTTCGTAGTCACCTCTGACTTGGCTTGAAGGTGCACCATCCACCTCGCAATGTTCTCTTCGGAGCCGAGGCGTGTGTACACTATTGTCACGAGTGCTTCCCACGCTTCGGATAGAGGCACCTGGACGCTCAAGAAGTCCGCCATCATCAGTGCGCTGATGCGCTCCGAGTACGAGATGCCTACAAAGTTGTCAACCTGGCTGTGCATCCCCAGCAGCTCTTTCAAGCAGCGTTCGGCCCAGAAACCGTAGAGCGTTCGCCGAAGCTTCGTCAATGCTACATCTCGGATTGCTGTATGGTTTTCTGAGGGTGGGATGCTGCTACGAAGCAAATAGGACGCTTGCAAGTATGGGATCGTCGAGAGCTGTCTTGGCATCGTACTGTTGTTGTTACCCGTCAGCTCCGCAAATTTTTCCTCGAGCGCATCACAGAGATTCAGGTACAACGGTTGACGAGAGATCTCGTCTTTTGTCGTATCGCTGACACCTTTGAGTTTGTTCAGTAGGTTTGGAATCGTCATGTCCGACGAACCGTGGAGCGACGTGATCAGTGAATTATCTTCATGACAAAGCCACAGCACATCGGTAAACGTGCTCGCGATTTGGCTTTCTTCGAGCACGCGACACATCGCTTGGACAAACGTCGCTGGGTCCTTTGCATATGGAGACGGCAGGTACTCGAGTGCGCTCGAGACTCGACTGTACGACACATCGGCTTGAGACTTTCGGTTGGGTCGTGCCGCTGGAGGGATGATGTGCACACAGACAATCTGCGCCGAGTTCGGTGAGACTGCCAAGCCAAACAGCGGGTACTTGGTGCTGCTTTCGGAAGCCGAAGTGTCAGTACTTGAGTTTCCAGCGTTGCTGAACGGGATCTCCTTGCCCGTGAGTTTATCCCACACTTTGATAGAGCCGTCTACACCAGTCGTGAAGATTGTGTCGCCAAAGTAGTTGATGTCGAGTCCTGTGATGTTGCCATCGTGCGCTTTCCAGCGCAATGGCTGAGAGTGTTTCTTGGCCACGTTCCAGACTGAAATCGTGGAACCCGAAGCAATCACCAGGCCATTCCGTAGGCTGTTTCCATACGTATTGCGCGAGCCGAGACAGAGATTGAACACTGGCTGGGAATGCGGCGCGAGGATCGTTCGATCGATCGCGATCTCCACAGGAGAGTCGTAAGGTGAATGAACCAGCGGCACGGCTGCTAAAAGCACATTCCCAGACGTTGTGCCCACCGCCAACGTGAGCCGATCCACGGGCTTTGACGGCGCATAGTGCATTTGCTGCCACGTGCTCGTCGAGACCCAGCCGTACTTCTCCGTGTCGATCCACGCCAATGCACTCGACGAGAGGTACGAGGTCGCCTTTTCACTTTCAGCCGCATCGACGTGTCGGTACGGCGAATACCCCCACACGGTGGTCACCTTGCGGCCCGAGAAGGCAATCAACGAGGTCGTCCCATGGTCGCTTGTGCGCACAAACGGCGACCACGCGGTCGTCAGCGTCGCAAGGAGTCCACACCTGTGGGCATAGTCCGCGATGGCACTTGTCTTCGACGTCAAAGGCACAGCAGCTGCACTACCAGTGCTTGTACGTTTTCTCTTTTTCGACGCGCTCGACGTCGTAGGTGACGTCTTATGCTTGGCGCTAGACCCATTGGAAGAGTTCTTCTTGGGCAACGTGAACGCGTTCTTTTCAAAGAAATCGTACAACGTCTCGGAAAACACGGCGACTTCTTTCCAGCTCAAGTGGAAGCTCGACGAAAAGTGGAGACTGATCCGCGACGACGAGGTCAGTGCAAGCAACGCGCAGGACGAGTTTGGACCGGAACCGCGCGGCCCCCACGTCGCGGAAACGAACGCCTTGCCCTCGTTTTTCGATAGCGAGAGCTCCTTCGGGTTGTACTGATGGCGATCGGCTTCGTTCAGCAGGAAATACGTCGTGCTGCCCGTCGGAATACCCGCATCAATGGGCTACAGAAATACCCATGCATTATACATGAGTGCACGCACGACAACCAGCCATTTGTTACTAGGAGCATACCTCGTGGAACAAGGGGATCTCGATCGGGACGCGCTCGTTTTCGGTCGTGTCTGGGAGGAAGATGAAGCTCTTGGAGATCGCGGGGCTCTGCTGCAGGTACATCTCGAGCTCGCGGCTCATGAACGTCGAGATCATGATGTTGGCGTCTGACACCACGGCCACGCGGCCGTCGTCTGCCCATTTCACGCAGTCCGGTACGAGTGGACTGCCCGCGATGCGCTCGCGCGAGCTCGTGTCGGTCCACGTCGCAGTAGTTGTCGCTGTTGAGCTGTGGGTTATGGGAACGCCTTCATTGCTGCTCTCGGCGATCACTTCCGTTGCGCTTGTGGTTGCAGTCGTAGCTGTTGCGGGCGTGCTGCTGGTGGCATCCCTGTCGGTGGCATCCCTGTCGGTGGCATCCGTGGCGAAGTGCTCTGCTTGCTGCTGCTGCTGCGTCATTTTCAATAATTCTGCATCCAACCAGCCAAAAGTGCTGCAATGGATAGTACCGGTTGAGATACCGGTATTTTGACAGTCCAGTACTGTGGTAGCACTTATTGTGTCAATAGTATTGATTGAAAGCATTCCTTTGCTAAATGCAACTGTCTTGTTTACACACGCTTGCAGAACTTGTTGGCTTTCGACATCTTTATCTTTATAAGGTGAGGTATATTTATCTTTATAAGGTGAGGTATATTTAGGTTCATCTTCGTGACCTACAATATCCATTCTCCTACCTAATCTTCATTGCGAATTTCATCTAGGAGTGTAAATGTGTCTATAGCGCGGATTGCAATAGATCACTTCTGAATGCTAAATAATCTTTGACCAGGATGGCATGTTCTCTTGGTCCTATGTGAGGCTGCCTTGTGTTGTCCAATGACCTTGGGTCTTCCGAACTTCGCATAAGCCAATGCATGACGTCGTTGTCAAGATCCTGGGTGAGATTGTTGAATGCAGCTCTTTGAGTTGGGAAGTGGACCTGCGTTGAGGTTCTGGTATCCATCGCTAGGTTGGCGGCTGAGTCCGCCATCTTGTTGAAGGCACGGTAGTGATGGTACCATCCTCGGATGTCGATGCAATCCGCGAGTCGTCGACTTGTCTGGTATAAACGTGCCAATCGGTGCTGTCGAGGGGACCGATGCATTCGCTGTTGGGAGATAATGAGCGCACTGTCTCCAATCACGTACAACGGTTCGAAGTGACTGCGTTGGGCTTCTCGGAGTCCGTGTATGAGACCCCAGTACTCGGCAAAGTTGTTGGTCGTGTCCTTCCTGCTATACGCCATGCTCGCGGCCCAAATTAAACTGGCTGTGTGCGAGTCCTTATGGACACGCACGATAATGGATCCAGTCCCTCCTGGTCCTGGATTGCCGCGTGATCCACCATCGAAAAACAACAGGTAAACGCCGCGAGTATCACTTGGAGTCAAGGGGATGGCGTCGGTTTGGCTGAGAAAGCAGTCGACATATGCCTTGAGAACTGCCGCAACCGTGTGACCGTCAGAGTCTCCAGCTTGCGCTTCAGCGAGTCGTGTGAGGTTTCGCATTCCTGCCTCTAATCTGGTCATCATGATCGCCATCTCAGCAGTCGATTGATTGGATCCGAATCCATGCGTCGCAGATGCGCACACCAAATGGCATGTATGAGCGACGCGCTCATATATCGCCACAGCATGTGTGCGACGGAATAGAGGTGATCTTGGAGATGTTCATTGGAGAACTTGTGTCCGATAATGTGTCTCTTGATCGTGGTCCATGCATGCCTTGGAGTATCTGGCAGATCCAGACTGAAGATCCAGATTGCGGGGTCGTGACCAGGAGTGATTCCGATCTTCGCCCATAGCGCATAAAAGTAGTTCCACACCAGTTTGGCTTTCGGATACTCCCAGAGTAGATGTTGAACAGAAGATTGGACAACTTGGGAGCATTCGGGATTCGAGCAGGATAGATCAGCTTTCTCATAGTTCCACATGGAGAGTCGGTTGGCTTTCAGCCGGAGAAGAGTCTGGGCTGTATAAGCAGTAATCCCTGGGATGTTGTGTAATTCGCTCCATTGGATTAATTGCAGTCCTGGCCACAGAGATCCTGCTGTTTGGACAGCTTTGTTGACTGCTGCATCTCGAGTATCTTTGCCAATTTGTGTCCTCGTTGCTGCAACTTGTTGCCGATAGAAAGATCTGGTCGTATTGTATCGTCCGTTGCCACCCCATAGTTGCACGATTCTTGTGAAATGTGGATGTGCATGGAACGACACCTTCTGCCCGTTCAAGTCTCTTGTTGCCATGATGTCACAGTCCATTGCAGAGTGAACTGTATGCGTAGCTTTGACTAGGGTCGTGTCGACGTGGGTCAGAGTTGCTTCACTGGTGTGCAGATGCCATTCGTGGTTATAATGACGTTGCCCGTTGTACAGCCGAAGCACATTTGTTTGCTGTGGTCGATACAGGAGCTGTGGGAAGTTGGATACCAACGTAGCACATAACCGCTCGAGCGCTCGAATAGACGGCCGGGAGAATCCGGAGATTCCACATGTTGGGATGAAGTTAAGCACTCCTGGTCTTATCCACTCCCATCGAAGTATGTCACCCAGTTGTGCTGTTCCAACTGATAATGATGTGTGAGCAAGTTTGTAGGGGGAGCCGTTGGGATCAAGAAGCCACCCATCTGCAGTCGAGGTCATGTATGGCAGCCATTCTGCACAGAATGTCCCACGTAGCTTTCGTCCTTCAGCGATGATACCTGGAAGCCTGTCAGACATTTTAGAGCTGAGGTCGATCTGGAACACATCGCCGTCCCATTGAGTCTGCACAATTGTCGACTTGAAGTGCTCGTAACACCAACGTACATTATCACGTTCTCTGGGCTCATTGGCTTTCGACGTGGATGCCTGCTGATCGATCAGTTCGCCCGAGCGTTTGGCGACCGCATCGTAGAACTAGATGCCCATGCGCACAAAGAACTCGCACGCGTAAGTAGCGAACCTCATCCCGGGTGACGCTTTTTCAATCGCTTAATCCAAGATGCAGCAATAAAAGGGAGACACTTGCCTCTGCGAAGGTGATGAATTGCGCGCCTTCATCCAGTTTGGTGCCAAAGTGGATCTCCATTTCATTTTCCATCGCGGCGCCACATTTCAAGTAGCTGTGCTCAGGATACCATGCTGTTAGCAATACCCACGTAGAAATGCCTAATGAACCATGCAGCCACGTACAAGATCTTCATCGCATCGTCCAGCACGATCTGCAAAATCCATGATTGTCGCAACAGCAAGTGAGCAATTGGACATAGTTTCACCACACAGAGTTGTAGCAGTGTATTCTCTAGCATTGTCCATCTACCCGTCCAGTGCGCTCTTTGTCAAACATGAGAAAGCCCGTGAGAAAGAACATCTCCGAGGGTTCCAAGCTCGTGCGGTCGAGACGGGAACGCATGTAGCTTTTCTCAAACTCGTCAAACGAGAGCATGCCGTCCAGGTTGTTGTTGAGCTCCCAGATCAGTTCCTCGAGGTGGCTCTTCCCGAGTGCCGACGGCGAAGAGCAGCCGCCGAGGTCGTCCACGATGGCTGCCAGCGACTTGACCGTGATGTGGTACTTGGCACACACCATTTCGCAGCCGTTGCTGGTCTCTTCTTGCAATGTTGCCATGAATTTCGCGTGCTCTTTCGTGTACCGATCGAGTTTCGCTTGGTACTCGGTACAGCTTTTACGTCGACTTGCTCTCTGAGTTTAATGCCAAATGCACGCACACGGTGCATGAGCACAATACAAGCTTCAATTCAGCCACACATAGTTGATTACCTCTGGGGATGCCTGCGCGCCATGAATCTTCTCCTTCAATTTCTAACTCGAAGCAACACGGACGCCATGTCTTTCATGACACTTTGACCGATAGCAGTGTGGATAGAACGTAAACAACACATTATATGCTGTTTACCTCGAGTTTGCGCTCCGTGATTTGCAGGGGAATGTCAAACGCCAGCAAGCGGAACACGCGCACCAGCTGCACTTGCTCGTCGATCGTTTTCACGATCATACTGACAGTTGCGCCGTTGCCACTGCTACTGCCACCACTGCAGGTGCCCTTGTTCGTTGTCGGTGGCTCCATGGTCTCCTTACTCCTGAGCTGCATGCTTGAGTCCAGTACACAGGCACTTTGCTATATATATATATATATATATAAGTAGAATACCTCATCAAGCGCAACACCAAGTCAAGGAAAGGCATCACATGTCTCTATTTAGACAGAGTCACAAGAGCAGCAATAAAAAAACCCTCTGCAGCAGTTAAAAGTCGCCGTCGCCCTCGCTGTCCTTTGGCTCCTGGGGCTCGAGGTCTTCGCCGTAGTTGATCGCGTGGTCCACGTGCAGCAGCACGGTCTCGATACTTTCTTCTCGTGTCACGTTCATCGGAACAAACGCCACCATGCTGAAGTCATTGATCTATTGACAAGATCGTTTGGTAAGTCATGCAGTTGAGAATGCTGTCACACAGAGCCACACATGCGCCAAAAAACGTACCACATTGCAGATCGCTGCGCTCAGTGGCCGCCACTTTGGCTCTGTCGAGTTCGCGAGGTTCTCCAAGAGGTACCCCGACGACGGGTCCAAGTATCTACAAACGCATAGCGCCAATGACAAGTGTCAGCTTTTCCTAAGTTGAGACCACGGAACAGCACTATCCTGGTATGTAATGCCACGTACTTGCTCAGCTCCTTCTCGTCGACCAAGTCACACTTGGTGAGCACGTTGATGTGCGGCAGCTCGAGTTGCACCATGGCCGACAGCGAGCACAACACGCCCGAGATGAATTTCGTCGGATCAGCAATAAATAACGAATCAATCTAATTGCCATAAAAAGACAACAGCGTAAGTATCAACCACAAAAGCTGCATAGGGATGACGCAGTTTGTATTCGATGGCAAGACGTACCAAGTAGACGCCGCAGATCGAGAACCCCCAGTCCTTCAACGCATCGCAGAGTTGCTTCATCACAGGCAAGTGCGAGTACAGTTCGATTTGCCCTAAAGCCGCCATTAGATGAGCTCAAAGCGAGTTTTCCACGTAGCAAGAAGGGAATGATTTCCCAGTGGATCAAGAGTCACACAACGACACGTACCTGGGCAATCGAAGATGAAGTAGTCGTCGTCGCTGTACTCGGTGAGCAGATCCTGGAGCCAGTCGAGGTTCTGGACAAGGTATCTGCAGCATACACAAGCGCCAAGTGCATTAAAGTAAGTAAACTTCATGCTCAAAGAGACCTCAGCGCAGTGCAGCAATAAAGGAAGAGCGACAACCACGTACTCCATGCAGTAGACCAGTCCGCCGTTTGGACCGTAGCCCAACTCCTCCATCACGTCTTCGACACTGATCAAGTCACGGATATCTACGTCATCGTCATGTAAGACATGAACACACAGACGTTAGCATTGAGACCTAGAGATACCAGTTGCGACTCATGAAATGAGGGGAAACTAAAATTTGCCAATAAAAACGTACCAAACGCGACCGGGTACTCAAAATGGTCCGCAGCGGGATCCAAGTTCACGACGTACGTCATACGGCCCGACGCCGCGCAGAACTCGTGCATGTTGTTGCAGTAAGTGGACTGCAGCACAACAAAATAGAAACGCAATGAGCACACGTTCCGATCAGCGTCCACTCCTTCAAGCCTTGTGCTCAAAGCAGCGACACACCACAGCTGCCCACACACTGCGCATACGCAGCATGTACGGATGGCACGCACCTTGCCCGTGCCCGCAGGTCCCATCACGAGTTGGCAGCAGCGCATTCTTGCTCTTCCTTCGCTTTATCGAATGCTCTCTTTGTGGCTGCCAGCCAGACAGGGATCAGATGCTCTCTCTAATAAGTTCGCGCCAACAGCACACACTAAGTTTGCATATCAGACAACACTCCTGAGTCTGGAGCGCTCCATACACAAGATGGGTGAGTCTGATTTGTTCTACACTGAGTTTGACAATAGACCAACACTCTGTGTCCTGTGGAACAGTCACTTACTTTCTTTGGAGGCACCAAAAGCTCCCTAGTGAAAGAGTGATGCCGCCGCCACTGATGCCAGCACGTACGCGGCTTGAAATGCCTCCTGCCGCAGCACTTCCTCCCCTTTGGGTTGGTGCGTATGATGGTACTGGCTAATGGCGGCTCAGTGACGTTGTAAATGCGACGAAACGCAGACACGAGATCCGGAAAGAGCGCCGTGATGACGGCGACCGAGCTGGATGCGTATGCGCAATGGGCTTGGTGAGGAATCCGTCGACTGGTTGCAGTGCCAACTTCAGCGTGAAGCTGGAACGCAGTTGTTGGCATGTCCTGTGTGCGATTGGCCTGATTGTTGCTTATTCATACGCTTTAGGTTAAGTGGTCGTGTCGGCGAAGCGATCGATCTGTACTTGGATCTCGCGCGGGTGTACAAGAGGTTTCCGCATGTGCATTTCAAGCTGGGGTTCCTCTTTCCAACGTTACAGGATTTCCAGAACGCAGTCCGACACTTCGGCGTTGAGATCGAGCGATACGGTGCGAATACTTCAATGCCAATGTCTCCTCAAGCAGCATCCATCTCAAGCGCTGGCGGCAACGAGAAGGCAGGTGATGTCGTGGTGGAGCCCAGCGATCAGCAGCAACTTCAGGGGGAGTCGCCGGTAGCTCCACTCGCTTCCGCACCAACTGCAGCACACAGAGGCGCCGTGAAAGAGCGCATCTTTCTCTTTTGTGCGTGCTTGGGTCGAAGCGAAGCATACAGCGCGTTGAAGGAAACTTCGAAAGCAGAGAACGATTTGCTATTTGTCGCGAATCGTGGCGGCAATACCAAACAGATCTTGATCTCGATGGGCGTCTTGTTCTCGCACTTTGGTATGCACTTACGCGCCGAAGACTGCTTGGAGCGCTGCGCTAAGATCGACGCCAACGACCCGACTACTTGATCGCGCACGCGGAATTGCGGCTCGCGCGGAAACGGTATGTGAAAGCTGGCGCCATGTTTGAGAAATGCCGACACGAATGCAGCGCGTCGTCGCCAACGTACCATCGCGCGTTAGTCGGCGAAGGTGCGGCGCTGCTTCGCCAGAACAAGCTCCAGGACACCGCGATTTTGCTACTGCAAGCCATGAACAACCTCCGAACGTGCATCCGCAATGTTAAGGATAACGAGAGCACAGCAAAAGAACACTCGGCCACCAGTGGACTGGAGGCACTACTGACAAGCACTTCTTCGACTTTGTCTTCGGAAGAACGACTCCGAGAACTCGTGCTGTTGTACCATGAAGCAACAAACTTATACGGAGGCGTCTGCCTTCTCAAAGGGGAGCTAAAGGCAGCGCTCGACACGTACTACTCTGTCATGCAGAGGCACAACAATACTCGGAAAGCGTCACCGTCATCGCCATCATCGAAGTCAAGCGCCGCGTACGAACGCTTCCAGCTTCCCATGCTCTGCGTCCTACCCGGTGCACGCAGTTATCGTGGTGACCTCGTCGACACGACCAAGCTCTCGACCACGAACCTGACCAAAATGTTGCGGCATTTGGACGAAACCGAGTTGAGGTATGGCCCGGACCCGTGTTTGTACTTCCATCGCGCCAACGTTCACCGTGCGCTCGGGGAATTTGAGCAGTTTGTGCACGACCTGTCGCTAGTGGAAAGCATGGATCCGGCGTTCCTAAACGGGTACATTCAGCGGGATCTCTTTGGGGACTTTCTGGACCTGGACGCGATTTCGTGGATCCCGTTGCACTTTGTCGAAGCGCTCCATGGATCTCTCAAGCGGCAAGAGCATGTGATCCCGTCCGCCGTAGAACCCTTGAAACAACCGACGTCTCCACGATCTCCAACAGCCACGAAATCCCCACTCTGCTCACCCAGTAAGTCGAGCAAATCAAGGGACAACACAGCCAAAGCTACACAAATGAGACAGCTCCTGTTCATCAGCGAGCATGCGATTTTCCAGTACTTTCAGGAGCGAATCAAACACGGAAGTATCCTGGATGAGTATGCGCATGTGTTCCAGTTGGACGTCTTTCGCCGTCTTCCGGCGTCGCGGCGCAATGCAAACTGGACCAGCCACCTGACTACGCAGCATCTCTCACCATGGGAAGGCGTCGTGTTAGACGAGACTAGCAACAACTTGAGTGTGTCCAAAAGACCGGAGACTGCGACCACAACGGACACTGAGTATGCGAACCCCGCGCGGGAGCTGACAAAGAGCGTACTGTCCACGTTTGGCAGACACCCGTGCGTCCACATGGTCGCTGGCATCATCGAGTTGGAGCTGTTCAATGCCTCGGTTGCGTACATCTACTTCACCGAAGCCATCAACCTGATCAACAAGCGAAACCAGATGCAGAGCTTAACCAGCGACCAGGCATCAGCGCCAGCTTCATCTTCGCTGGCACGCCGATGGCAGCAACGCGTCGTGGATCGAGTCAAGTTCTACTGTCTGATCTAGTGAAGCATGGCGAGTCGCATCAAGATTGAGATGGAGAAAGCCGTGGAGGATCTCAACTTGGCCGCAGCCATCAAGCTCGAGGAACGAAAGGAGCCATGGACGATCCGCTGCTGCTTGTGCAGCGAACGCTGATTATGCTGCTCAACGGCCATCTGAAGTCGGCGTTCAAGTTGCTCCACCAACTGAGTCACGATTTGAATCTGACGAAGAAAAGAAGACAAGAGGGGAATACGCGGGAATCCCTGCCACACGGTTACGAATGGCGGCTCATCGTCGACATGTTTGGCAATGCTGGTCTGAATTCGTTTAGTTTGCTCCCACTGACTCTAGAGAGGGAGTATTCTCGTCTCACGAATACTTCACAATCACCTTCTACTGATCCGGAAAGCGTCGAGCCTGGCAACAACAACAATGGCGACGAGCTCAACGTCTATGAAGGTGATGATGACGACGGCGATGCGGATGCTGTGGTAGCCGCGGCAAAGGAAGGGGAGCAACTGGCCGCGGCCATCGTCAAGCACGCTGAGCAAGAAAACAGCGGGGCGAGGCCAGTGCGTACGAATCGAGAAGCACGTCGTTGATCCACTTGAACCGGTTTGGCCACGCGATCCTGGATCTGCAGCACTTGCTGGAGATGAATCGACGACATCATGCATCACTTTCGCCAGCCAAGGCTTCGTCCGCTGCTGCTCGTCAAAGTACTGATCCCAAGCAGAGCGAGGAGCATCTCCTGAATTGCGTCCTCATTGGCAATCTGTACTGTCAGCTAGCGCTTGACCAGATGAAAGTGAGTGCGATCGTGTCTCAGAAGAACGCCGCATTCACGCCACTCATAATGGAGCAGCTCAAGACCACGCACCTCAACATGGGCTTCATCACCAAGGCAACAGAGTACTACGACGAGGCACTCAAGATCTCGCCTGAGCACTTTCTGGCGTACTACTTTCGCAGCCGCATGCTCGCGCTCTCAGCGCAGCCCAAGAAAGCTGCCGAGTGCCTCAGCGATTGCCTCAGACGGCACCCAATGTTCCTGCCAGCACTCTTTCTCCGTGGATGCATATACGCGCAAGAGAGTCTGACGATTCTCGCACTCGCAGATTTCTACCGCGTTCGCCATCGAGCTCCGTCGTACCCAAACCTGCACACGAGCATTGGCTTTTGCCACTTTGACTCAGGAAATCTGAGTAAGGCTGTGGAAGCGCTAACGGAGGCTGTGCAGCAGAATCCTGACGATGTGGATGCGCTCTACATGCGCGGGTGTGCGCTTCAAGAGCTCTTCGTGCTTGAAAACGCAGTTAAAGACTTCACGCATGTGCTCACGATCCAACCCGAGCACTTTCGCGCACTCTACCAGCGTAGTGTCTGCCGTACGCTCTTTCAGAACTACCGAGACGCTCTGGACGATCTAACTCAAGTGATCAAGCTGCAGCCGGAGTGGAAAGAAGCTTGGAACCTGTACGCGTACGCCAGCTTCTGCTGCGATCACTACGAAGACGCTATTATCTCGTACGGCAAGGTCATTGGTCTTAAAAATGCTATTACTTCCAGTGGCGATAATGGAAGCTCAGGATTGACGACCTCGCAACAAGATTCGCAGCTTTTCCTGCATCGTTCACTCGTCAACATGTACGCGAACCATCTCCAGACTGCGCTCATGGACGTCGATCTGGCGCTGAAGCGAGACCACGAGAACTACGTTGGCTTTGTCGCCAAGGCGTTCCTACTCATGAAACTCGGTGAGGCCGACATGGCTATGCAAGTGCTGCTGCATGCGCTCCCGCACTACAAGCGGATGCGACTGATGAGTCCATGCGACATGCTGGATTCGGAGCGCGACAAGATGCTGCAGAAAACCCGCGACGCGCAGCGCTCGATGAGTTTCGTGGCGAATTCGTTCACGACGAACGGCAGCAGCGACTTTCCAGCAGCATCCTCAACTCCGTCTTCGTCCTCATCGCCGAAGAAAGCTGCTGCCTCGTCCAAAGACTCGGCGGCCAAGATCACCGCTAGTGCTGAGGTCGTCTTTTCGTTTCGCAAAGTCGCACGCGAGGAACAGGAGCAGCACGCGCAGATCTACCGCCAGCGTCGCTTTACGACTGCAGCGAAAGCACTCGAGACAAGCGAACCACCACCTTCTTCTTTTCCTTGCTTCGGGAGTCCGTCACGACGACTACCGACTGGTGTTGCACCAGGTGCATCATCGCCCAGGAAAATGACGCTTACTCCCGACGCAAAGATCGAAGGCTCGGATGCGAATCTGGACCAGTTGGCAAGTGTGTCACTAGTCAAGCGGCGAGCTCGTAATGCAAAATTCCTCCGTGCGATCAAGAAGCTCACGTTTGAGTACCGCGTGCTGAAAGCGCTGGAGAACGTGACGAGTGCAAAGTACAAGAAGAACGAGCAACGCGCACGCGTGTTGTCGGATTTGCTCGAGCCGAAAGCCCGAGTTTCATGGCTGAAGGGCACACTCACATCGAACATCCTAGTCGGGGCATTTAACGTGCTGGGCACTTTCCACTTGAGGAGCCGCAAGGTCGACGATGCACTCATGGCGTTCTCGCTCGCAATCCAGGCGTATCCGTTTAACGCGATAACGCACTTCAATCGTGGGAATGCGTTCTTGTACAACGACGTGCTCGCGTCCGCTGTGAGTGGGTTCCAAGACGCTATTGAGGTCGAAGAGACCTGCTTCCAGGCGTACAACAACATGGGTGTGGCGCTATTCCACCAAAAACGACTGGACGACGCACACGACGCGTTTGCATCTGGGTTACATCACGTGGACGAAGATCAGAAGCAGAAAGTTGTCTTGCTGTACAACCTCGGTGTCGTATTCCAGCATTTGGACAAGCAGGATGAAGCCATGGAGTTTTACCAGCAGGCAATCGCGCTGGACGGCTCGCGGACCGAGTTTTTCAACAACTGGAGCTCCATTCTGCACCAGCAGCTGAGGTTCCCTGTGGCTTTAGAAGACTACAACCGTGCGTTCGCATTGGAGGGTGACAATGTCCCTGAAAATGCCGAGAATGCAGACTGGCTCAGCAGTGCTCGAGGCAACAAGCGTATCGAAGCTCGTCTGAACCGAGTGCAGCTCTTCATCACGATGGGGAACTGCACTGCAACCATGCAGGACCTGCATGTCGTTCTCAATAACTTGGAAATACCCTCGGAAATCGGCCCAAAGCGCTCAATCCAAGCAGAAACACTAGTAGCTTCACCTCCATCCACGAACGCTTCATCAATCACTGCCGCCGATAAAGAACTCGCGGAGAAACTGCTCGCGTTCTGCTTCAAATGGAAAGCGGTCGTGCGCATCGCAGTCCACGATTTCCTGTTCGGTCTCGACACGTTCCCGTGCTTCCACGTCTTCGAGCTGTTTTCGTTTTTCGGGCAGCAATTGACGGAGCATGAGGAAGACGACATGGACCAGCGACTCGCGCCATTGCCGATCGCAGATGCCTCGTATTTTGACTACGAGCGTGATTTCGGGCATTGGGTTTGCCACGACGGCGAACAAGAGCCACACGATCCCGATGAGAATGATGACGAGCGCGATGGAAATGTGAGAAACTACAAAGCGGGCTCCTGAAGCAACCCTACAGTGAGTATCTGCTTCAAGCGATGGCGAAATGCCAAGATGAAGAATTCGAAGGCGCCGCGCGGTTTCTGCTGCGTGCACATTACAAGACGGCGCTCGACAGACCCGACGAGTACGTGCTCATCACCTGGCGCGTTCAGGTGCTGATGCAAATGGAGACGAAAGACGAGAGTTCGTCAGCCAGTGAAGCTGATGCGCTTCGTGCGATCGCGCTGCTGGATGACTTTCTGAGCGCCCGGCAGTGCGCAGACGAAGAAACCCAGGCACACGATGACGATCCTATGAGTGCATTCCTCTCAGCCAGAGAGCCAATGCGACTGCCAGCACGCTCCTAGCGTCTTTAAACGGTGGACGACGATGAAAACGAGCTCACGGAGCGCGAATTGCAATGGCAGCAGCAGCGTCGCATCATCCGCGCGGATGCGTACACCTTCCTTGGATACTTGTACTAGCTTTACGGACAGCGTGATGACGCGATGAAGGCGTTTACACATGCGCTGCGAATTCGCGGCGATCATGTGATTGCGCTGCTCAATTACCTACAGCTGAGCATCGCAGAGATGGAGTACAAGACTGCGCTCGACTGCATTCTGCGCATCTTGGAGCTGATTTCCACTCAGAGCGACAGCCACACATATGCATGCAACGGACTGCTGGACACGGATCGTTCAGTCCAAGCCATGTCTCCAGCCATGTCCGCACTGCTTGCGGATGAAGAGCTGAGCAAATGTGGCGTCCAGATGCTGCAACTGCTGAAAGAGTACCGAGGCTTGCTCTCTCCCCATATTCAGTCCAATACCACGCACATTTTCCAAAAGCAGAGCGCATTGGCACATCTGGTGGAAGAGATTTGCCAGATACTTCGACAACGTGAAGCAGCAGTAGCAAAGGCGAAAACCGGCGACAATGAGGCAGGAAAAGATCTGGACGTGCTCGACTTGGACGAGTTGAACCGCATCCTGGACGAGTACACCTCGTCCATCGTTGTCCAGCACCAGGATCACGATCGCGTGGAAAATAACACAGACGAAATATCGAATCAAGAGTTCCACTCGGTCTTTCTCGCTGAACTCGCTCAGGTATGCGACCGCGTGGCACAGTCCTTGCCAGCGGAAGTCCAGGTGCCATCTCCAGCTCAGCGACCAGCGCGTCTGGATTTGGGAAACCTTGATAGTCTGGGTGGCTCTGGAGCCACCATTGACAATAGAGCACTGAGTCCGACAAAGAGGAACTCACCGAGGTCCCCGAGTGCTGCAGCAGCGTCTCGGAAGCGTAGCAGCATCGTCACAACTGGAGTTCACCGCCCGATTGCAGCACCTCTGAGTGCGTATCCGTCCCGAATGTCCACGATCAACTCCAGTCTCACGGCGGCATCCGCTGCGGCAGCAGCTTCTGCGGCGCAGTCCACGCAAGCGGTCTCGACTCTGGTCAAGTCAACAAAGGACATGGACTCGAGCTTGCTGCCTCAACGATCGCAGTCTGGACCCACTGGGTTAACGGTAAGTCCCTCATCTTGTTCCCCGTCTTGAGGCTGTGGCTTGTGCGAAACACGTAATGCATGAACGTGTCCACCTTGTAGAGACGGCAATCGCGACACTTGTGAAGAATCTCGCATAGAACAGCAAACTCAGGTAAGCTTCAGTGTGTAGAGCACAAGGATGAAGGCGCTTTCCGAGCATACATTAGATAACTTTTTTCACAAGGGCAAACCTCAAAACAGACACGTAAACATCAAAGACAAACCCTCATTAGATGGCATGCTTGGTTGGCGTCGCGAATGTGAACCGACACACCCCAGTGGACTGCAAGACCGTCTCGTCCTTCGAGAGATCCTGCTGCAGCGTCCCGCTGAGCGCTTGTGTCTGCGTGACATCGAACAGCATGCGGTTCAAGTCCAAGATCGTCGACGGTTCGGCACTCATCTCGGTCGCGAGGCGAATCACGCGTTGCAGTGCCTGGACATCGTCACTAGTCTTTGAACGACTTTGGCTCGCTGTCCACGCTTGCCATTCTTCGTCGGACGTCGCAGCGCTCGCAGCAACGCTCTGCGGATCATCCTCTCGAGGTTGTTGCAAGAGCGAGCGGTCGAGTGGCGTCTTCGTGGCTCGTAGCGAAACCATCACTTGTGGGCGATCATTTGGTAGTACTGCACCTCCATTTTGTGGGATGCTACTACTATTAGGACTACCGGAAGTCTCGACCTTTTTTGTGGCTCGAGCTCGTGCCGCTTTTCGAGAAACTTCGCCAGTCACGTCACTTCCAGGCACATTTCCCACCAGCATGGCGTTCACCGCAGTGTCGACAAAATCCTGGTCTGTAAGCTCAACGTCGTCACATACGCGCTCAGCGGTAGGATTCACGAATTCGCTTGGCAACTTTGAGAACTTGGTCCGCTTCAGCAACACAAGGATCTGCGCCTCGATCTTCTTCTCTTCGACTTGCGGGTCCACAGACACAAACGCAGTGCTGTCGTGTGTGGACGAGGCCATGAATACTCCCATCTCGGCGAAACTCTGTGTGATAATTACCTTTGGGAGCTGCCGCCAGCAGCGCAGGACCCATTGAATCGCTTCCAATGGAGTCGCACCGTAGTTCATATCGTCTTGCTGGTGGTCTCGTCGATCAAGCACGTGGCTCAGAAACACGAGTCGATATCGCAACTTCACGGCAGAGAAGACCGCGTTCTCGATAGACGAGAACAGCGATTCACTATTGCTGCCGTTGGTGGGATAATGAGAAGGCGGTGCCACGACAAAGCGAACCGAGACGTTCTTGAGCATCATCTTCTTCACCTGGTGCGACGTGTACGCGTCCAAGAAGAGCACAATGTGGCGGTTTTCCTCGTGCATGCGCCAATCGAGCGCCAAGAGCCATTCACGGAACACGGTCGGCGACAGCCACGCGTTCTTGTTGTACGCGTACTGGAAGCCCATACTGACAGCCGTTGCCGCTGGAACCGGCGGCTCCGTGCACACGAAAAACGGATCGGGCATGTCGCTCGCGTCTGCATTGGTGCAGAACGCGATCGTCATGCGCTTGGCGCCATATACTTGGCCGTAACTGTTGTACTCGGACCCAATCGTCTCCATTTCGTCTGGGCTCATCGAATAGAACAGACTGGTCTCGTCCATCCAATAGATATCCCATGGCGCGATCCCCTCGATCGCGGTCTGGAACTCGCTGCGCGTCGTGATCACTGGCAGCTCTATGCTGCCCTGTGTGTTGGGCGAGCGCGAGAACCCGTGGCGGCTCTGGAACGAGTGCAGCCATCCGTTCGAGAACTGCGGCGGCGCATTGCTGTCCTGCGCCGTCGTCACACTCCTCCTGGATGACAGCGCCATCATCTCGAAGAACAGGTGCGCCTTGGCCTTGATCTCGTCGCCCTGGACCTTGATCTGGCGCGCCTGGCAATACAGGAACCAGTTGGCGAGCGCGATGTCGAGGTCGGGGAACTTGACGCTGCGCATGCGCTTGCTCGCGAGCTCCTCGCTCTTCATGTGCTCAAAGTTGTGCTTGCGCTTGAGCGTGTGCGAGATGGACGACTGCGATGGGGTCGTCGCGAGCGCGAAGCGCACCTTGGCCCACTGACCCAGCTGCGTCTGCGTGATCGCGGGGTTCTGCTTGGCGTGGATGCAGATCAGCCGCTTCTGCTCGTGCGTGAGGTTCGAGCTGCGCAGCCGCGGCTTCGCGGCTGGTGGTGGTGGAGTGGCAATGGGAGGCGCATTCTGCTGTGGCGCTGCTGGTGCGCCATTCACGAGCGGAAGGAGCGTGTCATGCTCTGCTGGATGATCTGCCATCTTTCGTCCCTCTACTGGCGAATACTGTCGGCAAGAGCGCCTTTGATACTGAATGTTGGAGAAGAGAAGGAAAAGGGGAAACCTGCGTATAGTGATATATCGAAATGAAGAGGAGAATGGGCTTATAAAAATGACGAGGACAGTAGTGAGAAGAGCATGAGTTTATAAATATTGCGGAGAGAGTAATACAATGTGTTTCTTTGACTGCAATAATTCGTCATGCTCTGTGAAGAGTCGCGCTCGTTTCTCCAAGTTAAAAGAGGTTGATGATGAGCACGGATCGTGAATGTATGGACGGCAGGTGTGTTTACTCGTTCGTCAAATGTATACATGCACATCGAGGCGGGTTGGGATGCCGCATGAGCTTGTGGCCAAGATTTGTCAGGTGATCCCTCCTAGGATATCTGTGGGAAGTCCATTGGCCGAGAAAGAATCATCAACGTTGTCTAGAGGGATAGTGCTGTGTGTTTCAAAACAATTTGAAAATACGAAGATCCACAGACCTTGCCTGGCATTCCCAGAGCGGTAACAGCAGCAGTCGAAGGGTCTCAACTGCCACTTCTCATGTTGCGATCTTCAATGGTGGTTCAGACGGGAAAGCAGCAAAGATTGGAGGCTGAAGCTGCATGAACTTCCGGCCTGCCAAAACGACTACAAAGAAGAACCCAAACTAGCGATCACAGCTGCATATGCAACACACACTGCAGGCAGTGAGCGACATGCCCAAGAGCTCATGCATGGCCATGCAGGCTGTTTTTCTTCTTCTTTTTGTTGAACCCATGAGGTCAGTAAGAACGCTCCTGAGGATCTCAAACAAAAAAGGCGTTAGCCATTGTATCAGAAAGTGTTAAGCCAAACGCGCATGCCGCAGTTAACTGGCCGTTGCATGCGCCAAATGGGTGCGTCCAAAGTGTACCCATGCCAACCAACCATTAGAGATCTTGTCACACTTTGCTGACGCTTGGGGACCAGTGAAATCGCCAGCGACGGCGCGTCACGATCCACATTCATGCTGTCAAGTCTTCGCACCGTATGAACGGCTTTCTACAACTTGAGGTTCTTGGTCGTTCGTGAAAGGTCACCGTTCAATCCTCCCAGCAAAATCACTTTGACGATTATTATTTTATGAAGGATATAAACACACTGAAAGCGTGGCTACAGTGTCCAACAGTGACACCCATTTTAAACTGAAAGGAAAATTTACACCGGAAAAGGTATGAAGTATGACTTGATCGCGAATATAGTATTTCACAAGATCTCAGCACTAAGGGGTACCTCTCGATGCTAAACGCAGTCTCACATCAAAAACGTCACGAGTGAGCTCTTCGATGTGAGTGGTGGTCGTAATTTTTGTTGGAGCTCTCCATGATCCCTGCGGATTGTGAGCACGGTGAAATGCAGGCAGCCATTACAGCGTAATCAAACAGACACACACTCTTATTGTCGCCACGCACCACCGCTCGCACTGGTCGTCGAACGTTTCCTTTTGTTTGTTTTTCTTCCAAGCTGCAGTGGGTCGCTTCCTCTAATACAAGGGATCAACCCACGCAGAAAAAAAGGGGGGGGGTCTTTTCTGTGGGTGTTTGGCCGTTTCAGCGCTGGCGCCACTTCTCACATACGTGACTCTGAGGTGATATTTGCGCGCTGATTGGTGCGCTCGCAATTAAAAAGCGCTTCAGAAGCGGAACCTGGCGACCTTTCACTGTCACGGGGAAGGATCACTCACTCCCTCATGCACGCTGGTACCTACGATTCCGCCTGCTGTCTGGCGCATCCCGCCTTCCCTCCCCCATACGTGGCAATGAAATTGGAAGCGTTGTTTGGGTGGGAAGCCCACATGCCTGTGGTCAGTATGGCTGCTTCAAAAAAAAAGAAGAAAGGGAAATAAAACATGGAGGGAAAACAAACAAAAGAGACGCTCGCCTCATTTGCATGCAGGGTTCCCTTCTCTGGTTCTGGGTTGCCAGGTGTGCCAGACTGCTCATTCACGGATTTGCAGCAACGAGGAGACACGGAGAGGTCCGCGGCACTTTTCACTATTTAAACTGTCCGTCCGTCCATTCGCCCGATCCAACTGCCATTAGTCTCTCTCACTCTCACTCTCTCTCTCTCTCTCTCTCTCTTCTGCTGTTGCTCTGTTCGCTGCGTGAATCCCCGTCTGCCATGTTTGCCGAGCGCATTCAACGACAGCTGCGGCTCACCAAGCCGCGGTGCATTGAGACAGCAATGACGCTTGATAACGACAAAGACAAGGAACCGCCGCCGAGTCCGCAAGATGCGGCGTCGTCGCCGTCGTCGTGGGCGTCCACGTCGCGCAGCACGTTTGACAGCGACGTGACGCTGGACGACGCGTTCTTGGATCTCGAAGCGCTCGCGCTCTCCGCCGGTTCGGACTATGAAGACACGTATCGTCGCGATCGGCGGTATTCTTCTCACTATCATGCCGACGACAAAGCAGAAGCGAGCGTCCCGGGCTCTGGACTGCCGCTCGTGTGCAGCAACTGTGGCGTGTCGTTCTTCTCGCTCCAGGTCACCGATGACGAGCTCGAGTGCTACTGCTCGGGCGAGTGCAAGTGGAGCGTGATTATGTACCGCGAGATGGACCGACGCATGTACGCGCTGCGGCATCGCATGAACAGCCGGCATCAACTGCAGCCGATACACACAAATAACAGTGTGGAGTCGGCTACGTACGAGACGTCGACGACGGTCGACACGGAGAGTTACGAGAGCTGCCACCAGTATATGGACGATGTGATCTCGTGCCATTAAGCGCGGCCGGTTTGGTTTTTCTTTATACGACGAATGCCTCAGTATCTTTAGAAGGCACTGACAAGATGCAGGCATCTCCGATGGGGCTATGGATCCGTGTGGCTGCGCTCATGGGCGATGCTGCTGGTCTTAAAAGGACGCGGCATCTTGTGTGGCGCGATACACGACTTTGCACTTTGATGGCGTGATTAGATTATGGGGAGATCGCGCGGCGTGATGATTGTGTGGTATATTTAAGTTTGAGTTTGTGGGAAGAAGTAGAAGGAAGAGAGATGTGTGCTGAGAAGAGCTTATTTTATAGGACGACAGAGTAGTCGTCGCGAGTGAGACTTTTTTATTATTACTGAGAACGTATTTGATTTTCTTCTTCCATCATCGTGCAGAGTTGACGATCTTTTCGTCGCTGTGTTCCCATCCTTCTCGCGATGAACTGACGGTGTTGCATGAGTCAACAGTCTGGACGCGCATGCGTCTGGTTAAATGACTCGTCACTCCGAAGCCTTTCACGAGTCGCGACTTGCGAGTGTCTGCGTACACGACGTGACGGACAGGCGCGCGCATGGAAACGCAGCACACTCACAAAAATGGGCATTGCTCTGTGAGCAATTTCGTGGGCAGTGAGTCATTAGACTGTGTCTCGTTTGTATAGAGCCAGCAGTCGTGAACGATCTACAGAAGTCGAGTGAACTGCCACAACTGGATCACGTTGCTGCTGTTTGGTTTGCTTTGTTTCGATCGCATAGTTGTCTCCTTTTCGTCTTCTCTTTGCAAGTCAAATGATGTCTGGGATGGATTGACAGTCTGTGGTCGCGGGCGATCGGCTCATAAGGCTGCCTGTTGTTTTGCTTTGTTTCAGTCCCGTGCTCACAAGCGGATATTTGCTTTTCTCTTTGTCAAATGATACGAGATGGCATTTCGACTTCGCTTGTCTTTTTTCTTCTTCTTAAACCCCTCTCTTGTTATTTGGTAATTAGATGGCTAGTCAATCTCTCACACTCATAGCACGTTGAAGACATTCAAGAAGAGAGTGTTCACGCACTCTCTCCTTCTCAGCTCCATACTCCTCTCTGTGATCTTGCCGCCGCATCTAATCCTCGTCTTCGTCGTCGTCGTCCATCTCGTCTTCCTTGATGGACTGGATGGCCCACTCGTTCACTTCGTCGCGGAGATTGTCCGGCACCAGGTGGTGCTGCCATTTGGTCTCCTCCGAGATCCAGCTCAGCTCCAGCTCAAACGGGTGGCGCACCTCGTCATGCAGCGTGTGCAAACTAATGTCATGTACAAAGAGCACAGCGTCAGTATATAAAGATGTGTCAATCTATAGGAAATCAATACACACACGCACATCTTGGCGACGTATTTCATGGCTTCGCGGCACGTCATGTCGAAGAGCTTGTACTTCTCAATCTCTGTCTTGGCCGCCTGCTGACCCTTGCCGATCGCGCAACCACGGTAGCTCTGCATGTCGTAAAAAAATGGTCAACGATTAGTTAATACACGCACACCCAGCATACGTTCCCATATATGACGCATATTTACGTACGTAGGTGACGCCAGATGGCTCAACGCAGTACAGACTTGGCTTCTTCTCGTCGACGTCGTAGCCGGCGAGCATGATCGACGTGCCGAATGGACGGATCGAGCCGTACAGCGTGTAGTAGTGCACGTACTGGCCCATGCGATCCGCGAGCACGTGCGGCGGGATCGCGCTGCCGTAGTTCTTCTTGTAGCTCAGCGCTTCCTCACGCGCGCGGTTCACGAGCTGACGGCCATCGGCCACAAGACCTGCCATCGACTACATTGATAAAGCAAGTTGTTAGGACCAACACATTGCTGTTGCTGCTTCTATAATGATAAGCACATACCAAACCAACGTGACGGTCAATGGCATACACGCGACGGTGGGTGCCCGCGACGAGCATCTTGGAGAGCAACGTCTTCTCGACGCCCATGATGATGCCGTCCGTGCACTTGATGCCGATCGCGGTTCTTTCAAGACAAAACAAATGCACATGTTGTCAGTTTTCACATTAAGCACCTTGCAAGGCTACAACGAAAATTATGGAACGCACCCGCTGTTTTCGACGGCCTTCTTGGCGTACTCGACCTGGAAAATGCGTCCATCCGGGGAGAACGTACCCGCCGACAAATCGTACTATAGATATATAAATATATAAACGAGAAAAAAAGAGAAACCTCATTAGTTATCGCAACGCGCAGTAGCAGCTTTCCACTGTTCGTGATAATTAAACAGGCAACGCAACGTACGCCTGCTCCTGTGCTGCTCATGGTTTCTCAATTACTGTCCGACAAAAGAACACAACAATATAGCAGAAGGACACAAAGATAATAAGACAGTGGACAGACAAACAGGTAAACGAGGTCAAGAGGCGGTTGAACTGGACGCTGAGCACGAGCCGAGAGCAAGCAGGACGGTCTGCCTGCTCACCCAGTGCCGTAGCCCTCAGCTAAATGGCTCTCGCCGTGACGAAGAGCACGTGGTTGCTCATCCATTTCGCTCTATCGACGCTTCATGCCCGTGCGCCGCGGTCGCTTGGCGCGCATATAAATGCACCCGCATATACGCATATAAATGCACCCGCATATACGCACGTACACTCACAGACAATCCTCGCGCTTCGTACCTTGTTGCTTCGCTTCTTCTTCGCTCTCGATTCAAAAGCTCTCGCTGTGTGGGAAGACAACTAGAAATCTAACCCCCCTCTTCAAAGGCTACAATGTTGCTCGAATATCTATGGAAGTGGCACGAAGGTTGCGCGTTACAAGTTGTACTGCTCGTACTCTCTAAGCGCATAGATCGCAAACACTCGCTAATATGATACCACGAGATAGCACAAACACTGCACTCTCCTCTTTCAGATCACAAAATAGCACACAACAACTGCACACAATAGAAAAGAGCTTTTATTTTATGAATGAAGAATGATGCTCAAGTTGCCTTTTTCCGAAGTTGATGCGAACACATCAGCATTAGTTCCCGAATGCAGACGTGAAGATCTTCTTGAAAGTGAGTGGCAACTCCGCGGTATCCAGGCACACGTGGCCACGCCCTTGTGGTAGATCGCGTCGAATGCGCGCAGCTTCACCTGCAAACGACGCGATGAAGATGGCGTGTGCTTTCACGCGAGAGTCTGCGATCAGCTTCTGGCTCATGCGCTTGGGGTGGATATTGTAACGCTCAAGATTTGCGTCACTTACGACAAACACGTAGTAGTCGTCGCCGTCTTCCTCGACAATGCGCTTCACGGCGTGATCGATCGCCTCGACCGTGTGGTCGCCGCTGCTGCAGTACTGCGTGTGCGCCACCATCTTTTGCAGAATCTGCAGAAGAAAACACAGAGAAGTATCAGCCTAACGCAAGTGTGATCTCTTTCTAACAACGCATACATACCTTGAGACGCTCCTTGCGATCCGCGGGTGGGTGCCCGAAATCGACAAACGGGATGTCGGGCGAATCGCCGCTGTGGCCCATGATGCAGTAGTCGAACTTGTTCTCAAACCCGGCAAAGCTCTCCATGATCATCAACGAAGTCTCCAAGACGCGCTCGAGACGTTGATCTTGGCCATTGAAGCGGTACATGCTGCCACTCACGTCCATCACGAAGAGCATACGCTTGGGTTTCGTCTGATGCATGGACTGGAACGGTGAATCGCTCACGCCACGTTTCTTAAACACGAGCCGCTCGCCCGTGACGCCATCGACGAGCTTTGCATCGTCCAGTTCACCGCTCGATTGGTGCTTGAGCCACGTCCGTTCTTACGCGTACGACTCGAGGTTGTCCAGAATCGATCGCAGCTGCGCGCTCTCGCGTTCCACGCGGCCGAAGTACGACTGGTACGTCTTCCACTCACGTTCGCTCATGTCAATTTCTTCTAGTTTAGCTGCGAGCGCTTCTTCGGCCATCGCGCGCGCTTTGGCACGCGTTTCAGCAGAGACTTCGTCTTTCTTTGCCTGGGACACTTGGTGCACTGGATGTCCTTTATCAAGTCGGTATGGACCACCTCGTCCACCGAGACCGGCTGTATCGGATCCGCCAGTGCCGCCAGCCCAGGTATTGCCTCCGACATGAGGTTCGTTCTTTGGATCCTCTTTGCCGTACTTTGGCGTATCGAGTCCAGTCTTTGGGGTCGACTCGTTACCGATCGCTTGACCATCAAGCTTCAACTGCAGTTTGCTTTTCTGCTCCACACCAAACATTTGCTTCCAGAGCTTCGCTTCCTTATCGAGCGCATCTTGATCCAATTGCCAGAACCGAACGTCTCCTTCTTCCTGGAGAGTGACAAGATGCTTTCCATCGTGGATCCCCGATGCACCAGCAATTCGAGGGAGCGATCCAGACGAATGGCTCCATGTCGTGCTGTTGCTTTGTTCATTGCTGGTACTTGCCAACACGATCGTCTTGGTCGATTGATGATCCGGGTATGCGACTTCGATGTCCACTTGATCGTCGTCTGACTTTGCATTGACAATGCAGCGACCGTTATCCATCGTCCAGGCGCCTTGGATCCCCCATCGTGTCGCATCAGCTCCTCTCAGCGCACTTTGCACATTAAACGAAGAGTCCTGGGCTTCTAGCGATTGCAAAAAGGCTTCAGGGTGCACCATCAAACGGCTCGCGCTGCTATCGGACGGCTGAGATGCTGGGAAGATGGACATGCGCGTATCGCCGCCTGCAACTTGGTTGGATCTGACAATGTCTGCTTCTCGTACGACAAACTTGTTGCTTTCCGCTGCTCTCGTCAAAGAATACACGACCGATTCGTCCGTAGTATGCACGATCCACTCGCCCTTGCCGGTTGATTGCACATTCACCACTTCCTGCACAGGAGTCGCCATAGTTGCAGTCTGCAAGTCCATCGAGTAGAGGTGGTTTGTGTTGATATCGACCACCTGAACGATCGATCCGCCTTGCTCAAATCGAACAAACATGCCTGGATTGCTGCCATCCGTCACCACTTTCCATCTGCTCGTTGGTGACGAGCCGCCAAACCATCTTCCGAACGGAGTCTTTGTGCTGCTGCTCGAACTTCGAGAAGACGCGTCAGCGTGCACCTGCCCAGAAAGAGCTTTATCAGGAATCGTGAAGCAGCTGGTTCGTCCATCAGAACCATCCAATGGGTTGATGAGAACACACAGTCCTACAAAGCGGTTGCAGTGAAGTTCGATAATAAAAGCAAATGCGCAAAACGAAAGACAGCATGATGTACCTGTGGATGGAATGAAGACTCCAACCTCTTGCTTTTCAGGAACACTGATGAGCACTGGCTTCGTTTCCCACTCCATGTATTGATTCTCAATCTCGATCACTTTGTGCAACCTACAAGGGACGAGGAGAAAAGGCATCGGCATGGAAAGGTGAGTCAGCATGTAACACTACAGCTATGCAGGCATGATGTTTTTCTATACCGTTCAGTCGATTCAATGTCAGAGAACGAGTGCAAGCTCATTGGGCAAGTCGTTAAGACTATACAAATGAGAGCGAAGGAACAAATTTAACGAATTAGTACACACACAACATTGTCAGCGCACAAGAAGCTCCTAATAAATACGCACGGTTCTTACCGTGGATGGAATTATCGGGGAATACGGCCATGGCATGCGCCTTCTGCTTTCGATTGGCTTTCAATGGAACTTGGAAAGACGCGACTTCTTCCGTGAACGTTTGCAGTCGATGCTGTCGAAGGCTGAAAGTACGAGACGTGGCTGGATCGAGCCAGATGTCTCGTCGCTGCAGTGGCGACTGATACAAACCAAGGTTCTTGTTGCTTTTGGAAGGAGAAAAATCAAATTCGGCACCAGCAGCTGCTTGTTTCCAGTTCCACGTCTCCGTGGGCGTAAACTCCGGTAGCTTTATCGGTTCTGCCAGTTCGATCGCCAACTCCAAGCCTTCTCCGTTCAGCGAAAGTGGGATCCCATGGCTACAACCAGTCAAACAAATCACATGCAAAAGAAAGCAACGAGAGATTTAACCACCATGTTCACATAGGGAGCTTTGCATCACACGTCAATCTCAGCGCATTCACTCCAATCCAAAATTCTATGCAACTAAAGCTGGTGTCTGTAAACACGCAGCAATTTACACCAGTATTACAAAACGATGCATTGTGCACACAGATAAACACATGCAGCATTGCCTTACCTGAGGAACACTTCAGAGAGTTGCTTTCGCAAGTTGGTATCGTAGGCATCGAATGCCAGCACATTTTCCTGAAGATTCAGAAGAATTTTCGCGTCAGTACGAAAAAATCATCGCAGTGGAGCAAAATACATGATGGCAGCTACTCACAAGAACCGACGTGACTCCGTCGTTCGGGAACTGCTCCAAGTGCTTTGCGACCGCCACAGCTTCTCTAGTTGAGTAAGGGTACGTGATGACACCTTTGTCGACCAGTTCTCGCAACTCTGCGAACGCTTTGCACAGACGGCGAAGAATATCAACGGGAACGTTTGGCGCATACGCTTTCAGAAGCGCGAGCTCGGATTCTTCATCTGGGTTTTCGATTGCGCTTTGAGAATGCAACAATTTGACACGATCATTTGGTTACCCACTTAACATTTCAGAAAATGGACGCAAACAAGATGGTTGGTGTACGTACTGGCTCGCAAAGACGTCTCCAATTTCTCTGAAAAAATTGTTTCCCAAAAATGGGAACCCGGGTCGATTCGCGAGAACCCACATTCGGAATTCAGGATGGAGGCGAATGATCTTGTCTTCATCATGCCACTCTTCGACGGCGACTTTGTTGGGATCAATCAGTCGTTTCCCATTTCCCTGTGCATACATTCATTCCGAGTCTTTCAATTAGACCACTAAAATCAGGGCAATCCACAGAGAAAAGTAACTTCCACTTACAAGTAGCATCTCGCCGTCTTCAATGAGTCCTTTCAGCACGCAAACGACCTCCAGTGGCGCTTTGTCAGCTTCGTCGACCAGCAAGGTTCGTCCAGTTTTCGCCGCGCGAACCAAAGGCGAATCCTCCCACACAATTTTACCATCAACAAGAGATGGCACCAATGTCAGCGTTTGCACCGTTGTCTATTCAGACACGCATCGCAACCAGACAGTGATTGCTAGTGAGCAATATCCGCACATTAGACTCAAACAAGCTCCAATAACTTACATCACGATGAAGCTGAATGTACTCTCGCTCTTGCTGAAGGAGCTGCAGCAGCCTATCCGCCAGTTTGTTTTTTCCCACGCCTTGGTTGCCGATCAGCAGCATATGCTTTTGGCCAGCGACTACATCCTGTAGCATCTCTTTCATCGTTTTCGTGTGCTTGGGGATATCAAAGTAGTGCGGTTGTGGAACCAGCTCGGGGTTCGCAGGAGTTTGGATCGGGTGGCAGACATCACCAATGCACAACTTGCCACTCTCTTCCCGAATCGTGTCTGCAAACAAGTGCAAGCACAAAAAAACAAGTTAGCAACGAAAGTAGCGGCAGATTTGAATCGCGTGCCAGACGTACCGGTTGGTCGTGACTTATCCGACGTCGTTGTGTGAGCAGTGGCTGGGATTCCGCAATCATCCAAGATTGTATCCACCAAACGGGCACAGGATGACGGTAGGAATTGCGTCAGCAGGGTATCGTGCAATAGTGGACGCAGATCTTGCAAGGATTGTTCAGGGAATGCGTTCAGTCGACGACATGCTCTCAGCAACTGGCGCGACGACAGATTGAGGGAGAGGTAGTCGTTATCTGCGCTAGTATCTTTGACTTTCCGAAGTTGCTCCGAAAATGATAGCAAGATCCTACATACCAAATTATAACGTTAGTTCAAGTTGTGCATGCACAGCGAAAAATGCGCCAACATACCGAGTCGTTTCGTCCGGAAGCTTTGGATAAAGGCTTCGAACGACTTGCTCACTTTGACTCTTGGACAAATTCGGCAAGTAGTGAAAGGTAAACATGGCGATACTGTCCGAGTTGAGCCATGCTGCGGACGATTCTCGTCCCGGTACCGGTGCAGACTTTAGCGTAGACGGATCCGATTCAGCGATTGCAATAATCCGGAATGAAGGGTGAATCGGAAACACGCGATCGAGAGATGGCTTTGCGCCACTTTCTTTGGCATCTTCGAGAATCTCGTCGTACTTCGATTGCGCCAACAACTTGGTCCCATCCGCCAAGTCAATTTCTCGATCCTGCATCAAACGCTGTAACACACTAAGGCTGTCACTCCCAAGTCGATGCACTCCATCCAAGACTGCGATATGGCCATTACGAGCCGCATGGATCAACGGACTATCCTCCCAACGCGTGTTGCCATGCGAATCTGTGGCTCGACGTTGAAGGAGGTCGCGAGCAGTCATATCCTTGAACAAGCTGAACAACTCGGTCGCGTATCCAAGTCGGTGGGCAAAGAGCCTCGCCAAATCGGACTTCCCACTTCCTTTCTCTCCAAGGATGCATAAATCCGATCCTGCAGCGTGGTCCTGAATCATTTCAGTGAGAATGGCCGAATGCAAATCGGTCTCGACGAATCCCTTCATGGCGCCGGTATGCGGGGTCGTGGTGCCACATGGAACATCGAGCACCGTTTTCTCCGGTTTCCCTGATACCGACGATTCAAACGTCACCATCGCAGTCAAATCCGAAGGCGAGTGCTTCGCTACACTCTGGACAGTGTACTTGGACTCTGGCAGACTGGCACCAAACTTCTTCAGGATCCGATTGAGGGTATCACTGTTCGACGCGGCTTTGGTGCCCAAGATATCTTTTCTGACAGGAAAAACACGCTTGACTGTGCTCGGTAAGCTCGCATTCGGGAAACTCTCCATGACCTTGGCACAATGCGACAACGAAAGGTAGTCAAAATGGGGCATTCGCTGCCCGGTGATACCATCGTGCATAGCTTCAATGGCATTCACTGCTTCGCGAACGCCAACTAGGCGCTCCAGAGTACTAATCGGAACGTTTGGCGCAATCGAGACGAGTGCTTCGAGCTGGGTGCCTGGAGAAGATGGCTGGACATTGCGCGCCTGGAATCGAGACCGAAGAGGCGGGTCCAGCGTCCGACCAGGGTACGGCGGCACAGGCAGCCCCAATGCGATAACGCGGAAATCCGGGTGCACGCGGACAAGGTTCTGCGCGTCGAGATCTTTCGCAGAGTACCCAGCTGCCAGTAGCGCGTCATAGCTTTCAGCTTTCATCAGAAAGCGTCCATCATCGAGCGTCATCTCGCTAGTCGTTTGTTAAAACAAAAATACAGTGCAAAACAAAGTCAGCCAGATAGATGGAGGAGACGCCTCGGCCACTTGAAGATAACAGCAACCTACCGATTTTCAAGCAGATTGTTCAATGTTGGCAGTACATTTCGCTCAGCCTTTTCCAACCCTGTCACAACATCAAAGCCACACATGTAAATGTTAAAAAGAAGGTGGTCTCAACCAAGAGCATTCACTGGAAGTCGCTACCATCGATAACCAAGACGCGGCCGTGGATTGCAGCTCGAACGGGAGCTTGGTCGGTAAAGATCGCAGCACCACCCGTGATTTCTCGTCTCTGAATCACAATAGCACAGCAAGCAAATGTTGTATGTGTGAATGAAACCAGCGCGTTTCGTTAGAAGTGGCACCATGTTTAACACCTGCTTCAAGTCAGACTCCGTCGTGTCTTGCGAAATCGCAATGTACTCGACTTCCTTGTTGAGCAGTTCGCAAAAGCGCATGCTGAGCAGTCGGCGCGACGCTCCGGGTGGACTGCCATGCAATTACAGCATCAAAGAAGCCACCAGTACAATGTAGCGCAATGTTCACGTTGTCGCAAATGAAACGAACAGTTGCGACGCACCCAATGAGAAACATATCCTGCTTCAACAGATCCTTCTGCAGCATCCAGCGCAAATGGCTCAACAATTCCTAAATGTAACAAGCCATAATCACAGCCATCAATACAGTGTAGCTCCACAGAAGTTCTCCAACTTTGCTTGGTAGCTTACCTGTGACATCTCTCGACTGTGGAACTTGGGCAAGTATCCCCTCGGCACCAATTCATTCGACTGCATATCCAAACAAACACCACCACACATATTTATATAAGAGAAACTCTCTTATGAGCACATAGACACCATGCATAGTAGCATAGCGCACACCTTTGCATCCTTCACTGGCGCGACGACACCACCAACCTCGATCGTCGACTGTCACCCACAGACAATACATAGCGACATCACATTTTTTCCACATCCAATGACGCATACCCAATGACGCATACGTGTCTTCACACAAACGCCACCATATCCAGACTCAGCTTCGTACCTGCTCGCCGTGCTTGCGAGTCAAGGCGCTCAGCCAGCGCGTGGGCGTGCGCATCGAGCGCAGCTGGCGCTGCCGCCCCAAGCTGCGCAGCATGCTCTTCCGTTGTGTCCGCCGCTGCCTCTGGTTTGAGTTCCGCACGCAGACTCGACCTCAAGATGCTGACGTTTGGTGCAAGATGCGCTTCAGCAGGGAAACCTGCGATAGCGCATAATGGCCACACACACGAACTTTACGAGTGGTTGAAGATCGGTTAAGTTCGCGCAACACATTGCACGACACAGCGGTGATACGCAATACAGTCACGCTTGAAGAAGGAAGCGAAATGGTAGCAACAACAGGCGAAGAGCTCTTTTGATTACACAAGATTGATGGGGAGAGGACCTGTCTGCATGGACCATATAGCGAGAATATACGAACACATTGTACGGTGGGCTTGTGGCCATCTGTGCTGCCTGTTTCCTTGCTCTCCTCTCTCTTACGCGGCCAGCTCGGTCTCGATGAGCTCGATGAGCTTGTCTAAATCTGCGAGACCCTTCTTGACTTCAAACGTTCGGAGGGAGCCAACCGCTGTGTAAAAATCTATCAAAGGCGCGGTCTCGTCGTTGTAGACTTCCAACCTAAAAGGGTTCACATACATCACAGGTGTAAGGACACACGCTTCGTCGCAACAACATGGACTTCATCCGAAGTGATAGCTCACCGTTGACGAACAACGTCGGCGTTGTCATCTGGTCGTTGGACGAGCGTTGGGGTGCCGCACGAGTCGCAAACGCCGTCCACCTTAGGAAGAAGTGGAGGCATGTTGTACTCGCCGTGGTTGATGTGGGCCACGTTGAACCCCGAGCCACAGCTCGTGCACACACTGTACAAGGAAGAGAAAAAAGCGTCAATTAGTTTCGATACAAAAGACGAAAGCATTCTGTGAACAAAACTTACCGCCGTCCACTGATCTTTTCGGTCAGAATCCATTGCGGCAAATCGATGTTCACGACAAGGTCCAACGCAGTCACCTACAGAAAAAGCCCAAATGAGAATTACATAGTCGAGGCTCGCGCAATCGGACAAAACGGCAAGGTTGTACCTTCTGGAAGGCTTCAGCTTGCGGGACATTGCGAGGGAAGCCATCCTATTGTTCATCAACACGAGTTCACAGTAAGCATCGGCTATCCACTTTTTAGCGGTTATCATGCTGCTGCTTCAAAACCAACCAGGATGAATCCGCGCTTGGCGTCGTCGAGTGTCAATCGATTCTCAACCTACACAGTCACACCACGTCGCGTGAGCCATCACATACACAATCGCAGCTCTAGCATATTTGCAGTCGCTTTCTTTTCGTACCATGTCCAGAATGATTCGATCAGGCACCAATGCGCCGCGGTCGTTGTACGACTGCATACAGACACGCAATTCGATCCGTCAGTCACCATCACACACAAAAGCACCCACAATCGCCACAAGCACACGCAAAAGAGCTCATCTAACTCACCTTGATCTGCTCGCCGAGGTGCGTGCCCGTCTTGATCTCATAGCGCACGAGGTCACCGGTCGAGATCGTGGGGATGTTGAGCATCGGCGCGATGCGGGACGCATACGTGCCCTTGCCGGCGCCTGGCGCGCCGAGGAACATGATCTTGAGCGAGCCCTTGGCCGCAGCCTTCGTCGACGTGCTGAAGAGACGCATGCTTGCTTACAGGGACGTGCGCTGCGCTTCTGCTGTTCTGTAGTGGCGCTGGGGTCGTCTGCGCGGCGAAAGGCGAATGTCGATCTGCCTGCCGCCTTTGTTCCTTCTCCGGTTGCACTGTGACGCAGGCCGACAGCACAGCAGCCGTTGACGTCGTCAGTCACAGGAAGGGAATGGTGAAAGGAACAGCAATGAGTGTTTGAAACAGTGGGTGTGGAGTTGTATCTGAGTCTGGGACAGTGTCAGATTAGTTTAAAGAAATCGATCCACATTCACATTCAAAGCAGGTCTGAGTCCACAGACTCAGACATTCGACGAACAGCACGAGGTACTCGATGTGCTTGACGTCACCATGGCACTCATTCCCGTTCGCTTCACGTGCGCATTCTCTCTATCTCGTTCTCGCCAATAGATCAGGAGCATCATGAGCGGAACGAAGCAGGTGTGGGCGACGAGCGTGACGTGCGCCGTCGCTGCTTACGCGATCTGCATGGGACTCGGCGTGGGCACCAAGCTCACGCTCACGGTGGTGCTCGTGGCGCTCTACTTGCCGTCGTACCTCGACGGCTCCGAGTACACGGGCGAGCGCTACTGGCCGGCGTTCGCGCGGTTCAACCAGAAGTACCTCTCGAACATCCCCGCGACGATCGAGTACGAAGAGCCCGTGGATCCCAACAAGCAGTACTTGTACTGCTCGCACCCGCACGGACTCGTCTCCGTGCACCACGTCAACATGATGACCGGCGCATCGACGCCATGTAAGCCGTGTGCTCTATCTTGATCGTGGATTATTTGCGTGCACGATGCACTAATATCGTTTATGTACATCTGTATTAGCATTCCATGAGCTGTCACCGATGCCGACTCGCCGCCATCTCGCTGCGTCTGTGGTCTTCCGAGTGCCGATCTACCGCGAGTACCTCATCTGGCTCGGATGCGTCGATGCCACACGCAAGATAGCAGAAAAGGTGCGTTCTGGGTGCGTTGCTGTCATTGTGCACTAAGTTGTGACAGTGCGATACTAATTGAAGCATTTATCTCTTTTTGTTTTCTGCTTATCCATAGATGCTCGCGAACCAAAAGAGCCTCGTGATCTTGGTCGGAGGCATCGCCGAGCAAATGATGTCCCAGCAGGGCGACCATACCATCTACGTGCAGAAGCGCAAGGGTCACATCCGCCTGGCGCTCAAGTACGGCACGTCCATTGTGCCGAGCTACAGCTTTGGTGAGACCGACATGTATACCCACTCCAAGTACGTTGGTTTGCTTACTTGCTGCTTTGACCGTTCTGCTTTGCTGACGGTTTGCATGTCTTATTTTACGGCGTGCAGGTTCCTGTTGTCCTTCCGCCAGATGATCGCAAAGAGGTTTGCCGTCGCGCTTCTCGTGGGCTACGGGTCGCCGCGCTGGTTCCCTGTGCTGCCGCACAAAGGCGTAGCCATCAACCAGGTGTTTGGCAAACCCATTCACGTCGAGAAGAATGAGAACCCGAGCGCTGAGGACATTGACAAACTGCACGTGCAATACGTCGCAGAACTGGTTCGCATCTTTGACAAACACAAGAGCAAGTACGGGTACAAGGACTCCACACTGCGAGTGCTATAAGATCTGAACGGTGCAGCTGCCAGGCGCTTGCCCACAATTTAAGAAATCGGCTCATCGAAATTGTCGTCAATGCAATTGTGAGGTGATTATTGAAACGTATTGCCAAAATGGCTGCTGTGAAACAGAATCCAATAGTCAAGACAAACAGGTTTGTCTCGCTTCTCAGCTGGTCCTCGTCAGCTAGCATGGAGTAAACTCGTCCAGCGATCTCCGCCATGTCCGTCCTTATGCGCGTAGTGATGTCCGTATTGTCCCCATGCATGTGAGCGACGTAGTACCTCTCATTGCCAATCTTCCCATCCGATCGCTTGAGGAAGATCCACTCCATGGTGTTCGTCGCGATGCTGTGGACGTCTCGATGTCTTTGACCGAACGAAATGAGCGCCTTCAACAAGTGTCTTGCTGAAGTCAGATGGAGTCAGAAACAATCGCTCGGACGTCAGTTACTCGCGTTTGATTGGCTGGACATCCGTGGTCTTGGATCCAAAATGGCGACACCATTTTTTCAACGTGAGGGATCCAAACGGGAAGGGACAGGGAGGGAGGGGTTCAAACAGGAAGGGACCACTCGAGGCGCATTGGACAGACACATGGGCGATAAGAAGAAGCAGCAGGTGTGGGCGACGAGCGTGACGTGCGCCGTCGCTGCTTACGCGATCTGCATGGGACTCGGCGTGGGCACCAAGCTCACGCTCACGGTGGTGCTCGTGGCGCTCTACTTGCCGTCGTACCTCGACGGCTCCGAGTACACGGGCGAGCGCTACTGGCCGGCGTTTGCCACGTTCAGCCAAAAGTACATGGCAGGCATTCCCATGACGCTCGAGTACGAAGAACCTGTGGATCCAGCCAAGCAGTACATGTTCTGCTCGCACCCACACGGACTGCTCTCTGCGCATCACGGGATCCTCATGCAAGGATGCTCCGCGCCATGTAAGTGGCATAAAGTTGCTGTTCTCTTTGTGGGAGGACGATTGCTGTGACTAACTATTGCCGCCCTTGTGTGATGGTCAGCGTTCCATGACTTGTCTCCAATGGTGACTCGCCGCCATCTCGCTGCGTCGGTCGTGTTCCGCATCCCCCTCTACCGAGAGTACGCGCTGTGGCTCGGATGCGTTGACGCCACGCGTCGCGTGGCTGAAATGGTACGATGACCGCGCTTGTCATGGACAGACTCACTTTGCAGGAGTGGCTAACTCGTAATGCATTGTGTGATTTCTCTTGTAGGTGCTTGAGAATAAACACAGCCTCGTGATCATGGTGGGAGGCATCGCCGAGCAAATGATCTCCCAGCGAGGCGACCAAACGATCTACGTGCACAAGCGCAAGGGTCACATCCGCTTGGCGCTCAAGTACGGCACACCCATCGTTCCTGGCTACAACTTTGGCGAAACGGACTTGTACACCCACTCAAGGTATATCAGCTCCTTTCTTGCTTGCTTAAGCTTCGATGCGGTGGATTGATGGGGTTCCTTTCTTGTGTGTGAATGTGCAGCTTTCTCCTGTCGTTCCGCCAAATGGTCGCGAAGAAGTTTGCCTTCGCGCTTCTTTTCGGCTACGGGTCATCTCGGTGGGTGCCGTTCCTCCCACACAAAGGAGTGGTCTTGAACCAGGTGTTCGGTAAACCCATTCCTGTCGAGAAGAACGAGAACCCGAGCGCTGAGGACATTGACAAGCTTCATGCGCAATACGTGGGTGAGCTCGCTCGCGTGTTTGACAAGTACAAAGAGAAGTACGGATACAAGGATTCCAGGCTCCAAGTGTGCTAGTTCGACTTACCAAAGAATAGATTGAATGCATAGTAAACGTATGTGAGCCTTTCTCAAATGCACGAGCCACGTGCATCATACACGATCTTAAGCAACATAAAGTAGTCGATGCTCGTTGCTCTCATGACGTCGCAAGTACTCCTTTTCGATGAGTATGGCTACATTCTGCTTGATCGCCGCGGACGTTGGAGCGAACTGGTTTCGCAGCATGTCAATGACATCGACTTCCAGCTGGGATTGCAGAACGTCTCGACGAGTCTTCAACACACGAACAATTGATGCTTGGAGTGCCATTTTCCGGTCTTCTTCGACTTCGCGGTTGGTTGCTCTCACTACTTTTGGAGATTCCACAGGACTGCTGGGCACAGCCTAAATTTGATAAAGTTGGCAGTGAACGACAAAATGAGCAACCCTGAGAGGGCTATCCTAAATCACCATCGAATCAAGAGGCGAACGACTTACCGAAACTCGAATTTTGCGGCTAGAAAAGCCAAAGTTCAGCGAGTAAGTTGGATTCTCTTCATCACCTGTTGACAGGAGCATTTTTGCCTAGTGCAAAAAACACAACAAGTTAGAAGACAGTCCTTATAATGAGCGGTATTACAAATCATCGGTCACCTTGATAAGACTGGCAACATGGTGAACAAGGTCTTGTGTTGGGATATTCGTCAGCTGGCGAAGAGTTGTTTGGCTCAGTTGATTCGACTTGTTGAACTGCATTGTTCCAGATTCGTTAATTAGCACGGAAATCCAGGCATGAGCAATTTTCACATGCATCTCACCTGAAGAAGTATCATCATTTGGTAGAAGCTCAATGCGAATTCATATCGCTTGTCAAAGCAATTGGCTTGAAGAGTTCCAAACGATAGATGGTGAGTCCATAGAAGCTTTCTCCCGCTGCTTCTACCAGTATAGAATTTTGTAAACAGGGCAATATGGGCTTCAACCTCTGGAGGTAGCGACAGGTTTGACTCCACTATTGTGCTAGAAATCGGCCATGCACCAGCAGTGAGAATGTCACAGTGATACGACATTGAGAGATGGAAGCGGATTGCCAAAGCGTGCTTTTCGCCCTCTCGTCGTAGCTCGATATCTTTCTCCTCCATCCACGCACTGAAAGAATCAAGTAGCTCCTGTCGACGATAATCATGGTAAGCGTACACATGCATACACATACTCGAGAGAAGTTGCAACAGAGAGTACCAACCTTGCTGAGCATTTTATCTTTCAGCATTTTCTGAAGCTTGGAAACGAAATCATGGCCGCAAATGTCACGCAGCTTTTGGATAAGGAGGACTTCCAAATCACCGGCAATCGAAGTACCTAGCCGATATCATTAGGAAGTTAGAAAACAGTGTTGATTCCTGAAATAAATAAACCGCGTACCTTTAATCAGTCGCTTCGCCAGGAATTTGGCATAGTACTTCTTGAAAACATCTTTGTCGTCAATCAGGCAGAAGACAACACCAACGTTCTCAATTTTCTTTTCCAAAGTTTCTTCTGAAAGGAGCGAGGTACTCGGTATTCCGGATGCTGATGGATGGAGTTGATGATGCGCACCGGATTTCTTGTCATGAGACATCAGGCAGTGCGTATATTTTGCTAGCAGCTCGGGTAGTTTGGGATGAGAGTTTGCAAACGCGCGACAAGCCTAACAATACAGAGATAGGGGTGAGCGCATTTCATATACTACTCAGGTGCCACTAATTGATCACAGCACCTGGTCAAGAGCTCTTCTCATCAGGGCATTGAAGCCGAACGTTTCTTTGATCAGGTCGAAGTACCTGTTTCGAACCTGAACGAGTGCTTCGATGTAGCTCTCAGGGTTTTTCGATGCATCGTCATGCCTAAACTTTCGGACTACATCGAGCCCCCTCTGCTCAATGTACTTTTGAAGGATATTCTAGATGGAACAAAACGATTGCTCGTGTCAATTTAAGATGTTAAAACATCCTCTAGCTGGCTTCTTCGACTTACCTTGAAGGATACAAGCGCCTTCTCTTTTGCAAGCTCGGAGAAAAGCATGAAGAGGCGATGAAGATCATCGGTTTGATTGCTGACTAGAAATGTTTCCGCGTCCCCGCAAATTCGCTCGGTGTGAGTTTCAACCAGGACTTCACAGCATTTCTGTCGGATATCAGCAACAGTACTGCGATACAGGGAAGTGCAGACTGAGTTAGTCACTGCATGAGTACGAGTAGTAGTGTATTGCAGCAAACTTACATCCGATGCATGCGACCTTCACATCGTCTTTGCTCTTGACTGCAAAGAAGCTCGACTTCTCTTAGATACTCCGCGACACTCAACTTCGTGATGAGCTCCTTGCCAAGCGCGCCATAGTATCTCAACGTGTGCTGCGAAGAATAGCCACATGACAGTTAAATAATTGCCAGAACATTGTTAAGCAGTAAGTTGTCACAGTTACCTGGACAAATGGAGTTTCCAGCTCACTTCGATACAGGCTCATTGGATCATGCTTGCATAATCCCAGCGAATAGTAAGTCTAAGTTGCATGCAGCATGATGAGTCAGCGTTAGACTCGTCGCATTTTCCATCTCACACTCATGTACAGGAGCTCACCTCAACCGTTTTTGCAATGTATTCTCCGTTGTCAAAGACTTCACTTCTCTCACGCCGAGCGGCTTCGTAAATCTCAACAATCGAGTTGACAATACGCTTTTTCAACTTGGCAAAGGCAATATCGTCCCAAATGTGGAGTGCGAGCTGATAATACGGAGATAGTTTAGTCAGTACACTACTGCAATGAGTTGACTTCCAAACACGCGTGTACCTCTGTGACTGGAAAAACGCCAGGCACAGGTGCCTCTCCAGTCTGGCAATGCGAGTATCTGATCCAGTACCGGTTCTGTAAGCGCGTGGCAACAAAACAGTGACTGTGAGTCTGCAGCAAACTGAAGCAAACAACATACACGGAGCAAAACCAACCAGGTAGCGGAACAGTTCTGAAATGTAGCCCGTTCCAGTCGTGTAGGATTCAAAAGAGGTGCAGTACTCTCTTAGAAACTCAACTTCACCTTCCGTGCGTTGCAGTTTCTGCGAGTAAAACACACAATCATCGACCCATTGAGCAAAGCTTAATAAGGCTCGCAGTATAACAGGAACACAGCTTTCACCAGCAGTGAGGTTGCATACCTCCAAGACCTTCTCTACGTTAGCAACAAGAAGTCCCCTCAATCGAAAAAACAGCATCTCTGCTTGTGGAGCACCCGGATTCGTGCAGATCTTATAGATACTCCTACCAATGCACATATGATATGAACAAAAACGAGTCAGCGACCCATTTCCTTTGCAATCTTGCGCATCGATTCGAATAAGTAGAAACCAAACAAAACAACCACGCACAGATAAAGCCTCTATAGCCACTTACGAGTACATTTCGAGCCATTTTTCATTGGTTAGCGTCTGCGGCAGCCCAGACACCAGCGACACCAAGGGCGGCTGCATGTCCTCCCACGCCTTCTCGAAGTTAACCTTCAGCACGCCAAATCACCAGTTCAACGTCAACAACAGACAAGATGCAAGACACAAGACACGTAGCTGTCTCATCGCATCCATCTCGCTCTCCTATAAACACGCACGCACCGTGGAGCTCTTGAGCAGCGACATCGCGCTTCTCTCTCGTTCCCCTTGCGGCGAGCGGTCGCTTCGTCTTGATCTCGAGAGTGCAGAATCGATAGTGGCGCCATTTTGAGCTGCAGTTTCTCTTCAACTGCCACTTTTTCATTCGCAGTCACAAACTCCCACTATATTACAATTCTACGATGCAGAATGATGGTCTTGTTGTGAGCAAAAATGGCGGCAACAGTGAGTATCACAGAAATAATGAGCAATGACGATGCAGCGGAGCTCGCGCACGTGGAGCAGGAACTGCAGAGCGTAGAGCAGGAGATCGCGTCGTTGTTGAGACGGCAGCGCTATCTGGTCGAGAGGAAGCAGGAACTGCAGGAGAACTTGTTGCTGGTGGAAGCGTATGGAGCGGCCGGCGGTGGAGCAGTCGAACAGGACTGGAAGGCAGAGTTTCCCTGGTCAGGTCGCGTTCGAACGCTGTTGAAGGAGCAGGTGCAAACACGTTGAGGTTGCTGCAAAAGCGAAAATCAGTGCTTCACCCTGACCTTGTGTGTGAACCTATGTGTCGTTGCAGTTCCACCTGAAATCATTTCGGTCAGTGCAAGAAGAAGTGATCAATGCGACGCTGTCCAAGCGCGACACCTTTGTGATTATGCGATCGGGTGGTGGGAAAAGTCTTTGCTATCAATTGCCAGCGCTGTATCATGAGGTAAAGCAGCGTTTGTTTTGCAGTGCAAGATTTGCCAAACGGGAAGCATAATAAGAGTGCTCACGTGTTGTTGATCTTTAGAATGCTGGATTTACGGTGGTCATTTCACCACTGATTTCACTCATTCAAGACCAGGTAAGCAGTCTGAGCAATGGTTTACGTATTTTAGTAAGCGGTGATGCTTACAGCTTTCTCTTTTGTGTTTCGTTTGTGCAGGTTATGCTGTTCAACAATATCGCTGGCGATGGAGCAGCGCGCGAACTTTGCGGAGACCAATCGCGTGCGGAAGCATCTGCAATCCACAAGGAGCTGATAGACCCACAGAGCAAGCTGAAGATTCTACTGGTGACGCCAGAGAAAGTCATCAAAAGCAAGCTACTGATGTCACGCCTTGAAAAAGCGTATCAGTCTGGACGGCTTCTTCGATTTGTGATCGACGAGGCGCACTGCTGCAGCCAGTGGGGACACGACTTCCGAAGTGTACGCTTATAGGGGAATGCCACTCGCAGCTTTTCCTGCATTGCGTGTATACTCACCATACCTGTCGCCCACTTGTAGGATTACTCCAAGCTTGGTATCCTGAAAAGACAGTTTCCAACAGTGCCAGTTTTGGCTCTTACTGCGACTGCGACGCCGCACCTTGTGTCCGACGTCAAGTCCATTCTGGAAATACCAAACTGTGCATTCTTCCGCACGTCCTTCTTCAGAAAGAATCTGTTCTATGAGGTTTGGACTTTGTGTGTAATCCGTGGAGGCTGATCATAAGCTGATTGTGCTGACATCGCATTTGCTCCTCATTAGGTTCTTGAGAAACCCGCAAAGGACGAAACTGCGATGGACACTTTGGTTACACTTGTCAAGTCGTTTGGATCTGCCGACACCGGTATCGTGTACTGCCTCACAAGAAAAGAAACGGAGCAAGTGGCTGCAGAGCTTTGCAAGCACAACATCCGCGCCGCGTGCTATCACGCGTACATGGAGGACAAAGAGCAGACCCACCAGTCCTGGGTTCATGACCGACTGCAAGTTGTTGTTGCGACGATTGCCTTTGGACTTGGAATCAACAAGCCTGACGTGCGCTTTGTTATTCACTTCACGCTGTCAAAAGTGAGTGCGTAGATGCGCTTCGAACTGCGGTTATTTTATCGTCTAACGCTTTTGATAGTCTATGGAAGGTTACTACCAAGAATCTGGACGAGCTGGTCGCGACGGCAACTCTGCTCGATGCGTCTTGATGTACAGAGCTTCAGATGTTATTCGAGTCAGCAATATTGTGCACGCCGAAACGGGAGGAATGCGAAATTTGAGACTCATGATCGAGTACGGTGAGGATCGAGTGCAGTGCAGACATGGCATCATGGCGAAATATTTCGAGTAAGTGGTTATTTGGTATTCCAAGTGTTGTGCTATCAATGCAACTAATGCGTCGATGTGGCTGCGTGAAGAGAGGACTTTGATCATACCACGATGTGTGAGAAGACTTGCGACAATTGCAAGCAAGGTGATGCTGATGTCGTCGATGTCGACTATACTGAACACTCCAAAGCGATTGTTGGTGTTGTGATTGAAGCAAAGCGCATGTAAGTGTCACCAAATGCGACGTGTTATCCAGAACAAAACTGTAATACTCCTGCTTTTGAATTGAAGGGAGAGGCGCGTGACGATGAAGCAGCTGGTCGACGAGCTCAAATCGAAGAAGGTGTTGCAGGAATGGATCGACTTGGAGCCTTCACTGGCGACAGTGACTCGAGACCAGTGTGATCGTCTGATAATCAATCTACTCATCAAGTGAGTTCACCTCGCAATCTTGCATATTGGGATTATCCTGGTCTATCGAATGACTCACTCTCTCTCTTTGTTGCTTTGGATGCCAAAGAAACGTGCTTCAACCAGAAATCAGCTACACGGCGTACAACACGATCTGCTACCTGGTCGCAGGTCCTTCTCATCGCCGACTGACTTCCAATCAGCTCCAGATTGTGCTCAAGCAGTCAGCATCTGCAGCAACACCATTACTGGCCCGATGTGAAAGCTCGCAGCCTCGCAACCCCGCAAAGCAGAAGAAGCGGAAGCTCGCCGAGCCCCAGATCATCGACATCAGTGACAGCGACTAAAAATTGTCAGCAATATCAGAGCCAGAATAGTTAGTTTGAAATTGCTCACTTTAATTTTGTTCCCTACTGAACTTCCACACTGCCTGTTTTGGGTGATTGAGTGATTGGGTGTTAAAGAGAGTGACGCCGTGGCATCACCATGGCTACCTTGCGAACGGGTCGGGTGGGTTTGACTTCCTAAAGACGTAAACAAACCCGCGAGCCGCTCAGGTTGAACCTTTGACGAGCAGCTTCCTGCAACTCACAGCCATAATCGCATTAGACGCGTGCAAGGCAACAGACGACAGAGCATAATGGCAGGCGGACGCAAGGTCGTGATCGGCGGCAACTGGAAATGCGTACGTCCCCATAGTATGTGAGTACATCTGCTGCCCATCTGTATCATGTTGACCCAAGCGCCTCCCTTTATGCTGCTGTTTGTGTAGAATGGCACGAAGCAATCGGTGCGTGATCTGATCGCTGTCCTCAACAAGACTGAGGTGAACACGTCGCAGGTGGAAGTGGTCGTCGCGCCGCCGGCGCTGCACCTGCAGCTCGCGCAGGACCTCATCCAGAAGAACATCAGCGTGAGCGCGCAGAACGTGAGTCTGACTGGCTTTGGCGCGTACACGGGCGAGATCGCGGCCGAGCAACTGCTTGGTACGTCTGTTTGATTGTTGATAGTGAGTGATGGCTGCAAAGGAGGCTCATGATGCTTGTTGTGATACACGTGCAGACTTTGGACTCACGTGGACGATCACGGGCCACTCGGAACGCCGCGCGTACTATGGCGAGACGGATGAGATCGTCGCAAAGAAGACGAAGCGCGCGCTGGACCTCGGTTTGAAGGTGATCTTCTGCATCGGCGAGACGCTGGAGCAGCGCAAGGCAGACCAGACGCTCGAAGTGCTGAAGCGCCAGACCCAGGCGCTTGCGAGCATCATCAGCGAGAAGGATTGGGACCGCGTCGTGATCGCGTATGAACCAGTGTGGGCGATCGGAACTGGTGTCGTCGCTACGCCAGCGCAGGCCCAAGAAGCGCACAAGAATCTCCGCGACTGGATCGCGAGCAAGGTGTCTGCGACGGTGGCCCAAAAGGTGCGCATCATCTACGGCGGTTCCGTGAACGGTGGCAACTGCGCGGAACTCATCGCCCTCGAAGACGTCGATGGCTTCCTCGTCGGCGGCGCGTCCCTCAAGCCTGAGTTCAACACGATCATCAGAAGTGCGTTGTAAAAAGCGTGTGATGAAGAAAGCATGTAGCAAGCTGTCGAAGAGAAATTCAAAGGTTCAAACTTTGCGCATCTCCTGGGTCTTTGGGGTGAAAACGTTGTTTGTTTTCGTTTGCATACAGACTCCAACTCTGCAATTTTCCAGCCAACATGTAAGCGCCTGTGCATGCAGCTATCTCTATCTGACGTCAACTGAGCGCCACGATGAGAATGTGGGACAATTTTTGATGCGCGCAGATGGCTGCAAATAGGCGCATCGATTTCTTGCAAAGACGCGCGAAGTTCAAAATTAGCGTTCTGTCTCCTATGAAAAGCATTCGATAGCCTGGCTGGCACTCGACACCTTCAAGTCACGTTTTTGAAGAAAGCGATTATCAGCTCCGTGTGAAGAAGAGCCGCTGATTAGATCAAACGCTATCGTCATCATCATGGAGGGGACCAAGGAACCCAGGAAGCGCGAGAAGAGAGTGCGCATCAACATGACGCTCTGCAAGTACGAAGTCGTGCGCAAGATCGCGCGCGACCGCGGCTGGTAGGTGATCACGGACGAGAACGACAAAGCCGGCATCAGCTCCTGCAACATCCACTGGATCGACGTGCCCGACTTCGTCAACACGTTCAAGATCTTGCTGCCGTATCAGAAGGTGAACCATTTCCTGGGTATGTCGAACCTGGCGCGCAAATCCAAGCTTGCGCAACTTTGAGCGCATGAAGAAGCTGTTTCCCGAGGAATACGATTTCTGCCCCAAGACATGGATCCTCCCGTTTGATTTCCACGACTTTCAGACCCACTTCAACGCCGATGGGGTGAACCAGAAGACGTTCATCATCAAGCCCGATCATTCCTGCCAGGGACGAGGCGTGTTTCTCACGCGCAACATGAGCCAGATCAACCGTTCCGATGTTCTTGTGGCTCAGCAGTACATCGCCCGCCCGCTCTTGATCACAGGCAAGAAGTTCGACCTCCGCATCTACGTCCTCGTCACCTCGTGCGCTCCACTGCGTGTGTACTTGTTCAAAGACGGCCTCGTGCGCATGTGTACCGCCGACTACGTGGCGCCAAATGCAGAAAACATGGAGTAGCGGTTCATGCACCTGACCAATTATGCGGTGAACAAGCACTCTAACAACTTCGAATCCAACAAGAACGCGACGGAAGACGGGAATGGCAGCAAACGCTCTCTGTGGTGGTTCTTTGCGTGGCTCAAAGAGACGCACGAGGAGCAGCGCGTGGATGCGCTATGGGAGAAGATCGGCGACATCTGCCTCAAGTCCATTCTTGCGGTGCAGCCATCGCTTGCGCAGGAGTATCGGTCCACTTTTGCAAAGAATCTGCGCAAATCCGTGTACTCGGCACCACTTGCTGAGCTTTGGCTGCGATTCGCCACTCGATTGGAACATCAAAGAGCGGCTCATCTCGCAGACGTTCGATATTCTCAACATCTCCGCCGAGGACAAAGACCGCTACGATGCCGAGCAGGCTCAGTCCACGCAAGTGCGACTCTATGGTGTCTCGGTCGCCAATACGAATACGAGTGGCTCCAGCGACAATCAGCTCCCCGAGATCCATTCGACAGCAAGCGCCACGAAACACGAGCAGCAGCCAGAGCAACAGGACGAGCAAACTGCTTCATCTCTACAGAAAGCAGGCAGAGGCTATCAGAATCTCAGCGAAGAGAGTCTACGAAGTGCGCTCGCAGGATACTATACCGAGTTCAACTCGGATCGACTCAAAGATCTTGACAAGATTGTCGTCAAGTACCTTGGTGCGCAAGAGGAACTGAACCGGAGCCTACAACAGAAGTACGGCAAATCCATTAGCGATTTCGCGACGAATGGTTCACGAGGAGGACCTGAGAGCTCAACGATACCAGAGGACGACCTCGAGGACACTACGCCGCTCGTCGACTTTTCGCTCTTGTATCCGACCACCACGTCCTCGGCGTTGCTCGTGCACTGCAAGTACCGGAAGATGCTGGACGCCTCGCAGCAGCACATGAACGAACAGCAGATGTGCTTTTCCGCACCGTTGCAGCACCACAAGCAGAGTGAGGGCGAGGGTGGCATCTCGCTTCCTCCGCTCAAAGGTGCGCAGAAGAGAAACGGGCTGGATGGCGGTCGCGACTGCTTTGGCTTCACAGGCACAGACAAGGCGAAATGGCTTGGGGGAATGGGCGAGAAGAAACCCATGGCCGTGCCTGACCCCATGCAGATCGCTGCTGCGCACCGCATGATGATGGGTCATTCCAGCCAAAAGTTGTCTATCAAGCCGCCAACACCACCCGAAACGGTGCCAAAGAGCAAGAAGGAGCAGATCAACTACGGTCTCCAGTACCGCGAGCGGCTCGCGACACTAAAGCACAAACCGACCGTCGCGATGTCCCAGATCTCCTTTGGTTGCTTTGATTGACTTGCAAAAACGGCTTTGGGGCTGCCGCTACTTCGCGAATTGCTGCACCAAGTGTTTCACAACGGAGATTGTATACGATACCAAAGCAGAACTTACATTAACAGAATAAAAACGTCCAAGCTTACGCGCTTCTCGCTGTTTGCTCCATGCTACTTCGTTCGTAGCAGGCAGCGCAGCGTCAAGCTATTACGCCACGGAGCTCCGTCGTGAGGAGCCTGGCTGCTCTTCGATCTCCTCCCACGTGTAGCCAACCACCTTCTCCACAAACTCGTCCGACCAGGTTTTCTCCTCCTGCGGCGTCTCTCGTTCCTTGAACACGATGCTGCACGTCTTGCACACGCGCTTCATCTTCGCACCTTCACCAAGTTGCAGCTTCTTCGACGTGCGGCCATCTTCTTCCTCAAAGGTCTTGGGGAACTTGTCACTCTCGACCGAGACGTGCGAGCACTGGCCGCAGCAAATGCGGCCACAGTGGCGACAGTGGTGGCGCCGAATGCCGATGTTGAAGCGGTTGAACTTGCGCGAACACAGCATGCAGTTCTTGCGCTCGTCGTTCGGAACCCACACGGGCGGGTACGAGATCTTGCTGAACAGCTGGCGCAGCACCTTGCGGTTCACTTTGTCAAACACCATCTTGTCGTTCTCGTCCTTGATGTCGAGTCGCGCACCATAGCGCACGAGGCGGTACGCGATCTCGTAGAGCGACATGTCCACGGCTTTGTGGATCAACGTGCTCGTATCCAGGAGCGCATTCGGGTCCGACTTGTGCTGCAGCAGCATCTCGGCGATCAGCGGTTCGTCCCGTCGACACGTCAAGATGTGCACACCCAACGGCGTCTGGTTGCGCGAGTTGACTGACGCCACGGACGCACCTTGTTCTAGCAGAAACTTGGTGATGCGTCTCGATTTTGCAGCCGCTAAATGCAGCGGCGTGTTCTGGCGATTGTCGACGCTGTCCAAGAGGATCTTGCGCGTCTTTTTCGACTGACACAGGAGTTTCACGATCGAAAACTGGCCAAAGCGCACGGCGATGTGCAGTGCCGACTGGCCGTGGACTGGGTCGCGCTGCCTGAAGCCGGTGTTGGAGTCCTGAATCGACGCTTTCATCAGCATGGTGTTGCCGGTTCGTGCCGCCTTCAGGAAATCCGTGAGTCCGTCTTCTGAAGGACGTGGACCACCAGAGTTACTGAACACTGACGTGCGGCTACTGGAGAGCAGTTCCACGGGGTCCGTGAAGGTAGCGAGACTATCTCGGGTCATGAGGTTCTTCTTCATGTCATTCGTGTTTAGGTCGCTGGGGCGATACCGCATCATACTCTCTCGGTATCCATGTGCACCGTTCTTCCCACCATAGTCCAGGGATTCGCGGATGTCGAGCGAAACGGAACCGCGTCCAGCAGCAGCAGACCGGTGTCCATGAGCGCTGCTCTTTCGACCAAAGTCCACGGATTCGCGAATATCGAGCGAAACAGACGCACGACCAGCAGAGGGAGGCGACGTGATCGGCGACGAAAGCGAAGTGCTCGGACTCCGTCTTTGCAGCGACGGACGCTGTTTGCTGCTTCTGGAATGGCGCATTGGCACTGGGATCTGAATCGAGCGGCGTTGCTGTATCTGCGGCTGCGTCGGCGGGAAATAGTCCTCGCCGTCAGCCTCGTTGTGTGGAGACGCGGGGTTGCTCGACGCGCCAGTCTCGGTCGAGGTCATGGACGACGCCGAGTGTTTCTTGAGGATCGCCGTCGACAGCGCGGGCTGCAGACTGCCGCGTGGCGCATTGTACCACGCCGGGTCGTCGGACACATCGTCATCATCGTCGCCACTGAAGCGGTTGCCGACCTGATGCTGCGGCATGGGATTCGCGAGCCCCTCATGGTACGGCTTGTACGAGATGCCGTACTCCGGGAGGATGTTGGATGCGCGCTGGTCCGCCATCAATGATCAATGTACTGCGAGTACTGGCGCCGCGTGCTTTGGATGCCAAGTGATATTCAAGAATGGAAGGAAATGGGCTGCAGCTGCCTTCAACTCGCCGCTTTTTCAATCCAGCGCGTGGTGCCAAACGAACGCCTAATGCACTCGCTCTCGCAAAACGGACTGTGCCGATCCGAGTATGTGCGAGAGAGAGAGAGAGGGAGAGGGAGGAAATGCGGAGTGGAAGCGCGTCCGTTTGCTGGCTCGACAATCAGCTCGTTATGGTACGGCGATACTTGGACATCCAGCGCGTCGTCCGTGCCTTTACGCCCTCTTCCTCTATCGCACCAGCTGGAAGGTGGCTGCATACCGTACCACTGCGTTCACTGAACCTCCATGACGATCGGACCAGAATGCGCTGTTTCAGCCAATGATGGTAGACAAATTTTTATTTTTAGCCAATAACAATCGATGAATGCAATGTCGGAGTGATTGTTTCTGACTCGATTGGCTCGACTACAGGAAGATCGTGACAGGATGTCAGTTGAATGTCACGGGCAAAGACACGAGATGATACAGTGTGCCGCAAGCGATTTGCGCCGTTGGGCAAGCAAAACAAACGTGTGGGTCACCAGCCGTGTGCTGCTGCCGAAATCTAACTTGCTCACCAGCCATGTACTGTATGCGGTCTCGAGAGCCTGGGATCGAGAGAGAGGATCAGTCGGCCAGGTCCAAAGAGCTGCCTGGAAAAGAGAAAATGTGAGCAACATTACAACGTGTATGACACGGAAGCGACAACATTGAAGGTGGCGGAGATGGTGGTGTTTTGCGCATGGGGTAGCGCTTTGTCACAATTGAGACCGACGTGAATGAATTGAAGTGCAAGTCCCTGTCACACATCTTCAACGGCTCGGTTGCGCCACGGAAGGCGACGCGTAACCCTGGATGAGCACCACATCACCCACGCGTGTATGTCACACCAGTAAAGGCTTGCGTTTGGCGCCATTATTGACTGAGAGCTGGCCACAATTGATATGCGTTGTCAGCTGAATAGAAGACAGGAATGGTGTAATAATCTCTTTGCGTCACGGAAGCAGCACGAACATGTTGGCGAGCGACGGCAGACAGTGCAATAGTGTAATTGACGAAGTGTCGCTCCCAAGCGCATATTCTTGAGCAGCGATCATTAACGCACAACAGCGCAACACCGTTTTGAAACCTTGTATAATAAGTCACTTTTTGTGATGACAAGCGCGCCACACAGGGTAAAGACGAAGCAAAGCCTCTGGTATCGCAATGAATGGGTCAGATCGCTGCACAAATGGGTCGATGGCTCCACATCCACACACTTGGTTACCTCGAACACCAGCAATGCGTAAAAGCTTTGATATACATAACGTTAAAAGATTCTATATCTCCGATTCAGAACAGCGACGTTTGCAGCATTGACGGGACAGCTTGCCACGCGTCAATATCGCATAACCGCTTGCTCTATTCCTCCTCATATTCTTCCTCGTATTGGGCAACCGCAGGCTGCACCTTTTGCTTCTTGCCCTCCAGGTGCTCTAACACTTGCGCCAACTGGAACTTCACTTCATCATTCATCTGCGCAATAGACACACACGTATAGACACACAGTTAAGCCAGCATATTGCATTTCTTGCACCATTGCTTTTGCAAGACGCAAGCGTACAGATGGCCACGCATTCTGTTGCGGAACAAACATGCGCCAAGCGCGCCTCATTCACGCAGAAGCACACGCACTACAGAGACAAATACAACAACAAGACGCAGTACCGCACCATGAGGTCGGCGTTCTCCTCTTCCTCCTTGGCGTCCACGAACTTCTTGAGGATCTTCGCCGCGTTCTTCTCGCTGATCGTCTTGGAGCTCAACACGTCCATTGCTTCCTGTGTGTGTGTGTGTGTGTCCTTTTGGAAAATGACTGACTGGCAAAGGTCGGGATCAGATGGCTCTGGTTTATCTGAGTCTGCAACTGGTATCAGTCTTTTGTCTGATGCTGTCTGTGTCGGATGATCAGAGCGATAGAATCAAATTGTGGGATCAGAATATCTGATGCCAACAGACAAGATATTCAGACAGAAATGCCACATCACCATGCTCGCCATGTTGACGGCGTGGCTCTGGAACGAGTTCCGGTGGCCGCCATGGGCGTCCACGTCCTGCGTGGCGTTGATCCTCGTGCTCTTGCTGCTGCACACTGCCGATCGCTTCGTGTCGTCGCGCACAAAGTCTGCGAAGGAGAAGCGCAATGGGTCCGATGGAGCAGCAACATCCCCAGACAAATATGCACATGATGCCGCCGCATTTGAACGCTTCCGCTGGCAATACTTAACGGTGTACTTCCTCGTCATGTTTGCCGATTGGCTGCAGGGAACGCATATGTACAGCCTTTATCAAGTACGTTCGTTGCATTTGTGCTTCTGGTTCTATGCTCTGTAATGCTACGTAATTGATCGTGAGCATGATGTCTGTTGGTGATGGTAGAGTTATGGAGTGAACGTTGGCGCGTTGTTCCTGACCGGGTTCCTGTCGTCAGCCGTGTTTGGGAGCCTCATTGGACCCATTGTAGACCGCTACGGCAGACGCAATGCGTGCTTGGTGTACTGCGCATTGGAGGTGAGTAAACCACCAAGATGAGAGTCGTCATTTGACTTGTTTTCTAACGCGTGCCGTTTGGTAGATCGTCATCAATTTGTTGGAGAACGTACCAGACATGACGGTGCTTCTTATTGGTCGTGTGCTCGGCGGAGTCTCCACGTCGCTGCTCTTTTCTGCCTTTGAGAGCTGGATGGTCACCGAGCACCGAGCGAGAGGTCAGTGCATTCGCCACAGCTTACATTCAAATGCCATGTTGCGGGAATGAATCTGACGACTTGAATTTGGTTTCTTGCCTTGGTATGCAGGCTTTGCGGAAGAGCTGATCCCAAATACCTTTGCCATCGCATCGGAAGGGAACGGGATCCTCGCCGTGCTCGCTGGCTTTGCGGCGCAAGCCGCCGCCGATTCGTTTGGAGAGATCGGTCCCTTCCGTCTTGCAGTTGTCGTCACCACGCTCGCTGGCGCATTCGTATGCTCCTGGACCGAAAACTATGGCTCAACGACGAGGAATGACGGTGACAGCAAGGAGGCATTGTTACCGACCAGAGAAGAGGCTAAAGTGCAGCTGGACGCTGATGCATATGCGTTGGGATTATGCTACTCGCTCTTTGATGGCGCGATGTTCGTTTTCGGTAAGATGATGTTGGAAGAGCCCTTATATTCACGCAGTAAGCAGCCTAACGGCTGTGTGCTTGTTTTGTCTGTGGCACCCCACAGTGTTTTTATGGTACCCAACCTTGGAAGCCGTCGTACCCGACGGAATCCTCCCAAGCGGCCTGGTGTTCTCCAGCTTCATGCTCTGCATCGCGATTGGCGGGAAACTCTTCGACCAGATCAGTCGCACTACGCTGAGTGGTGAGCTTTTCGCGTCTCTCTTGTGCGCGGTCTCTGTGGTCGCGCTGCTTATCCCCACAGCTACAGACTCGTACATGTGGATTCTCGGCGCGTTCTTCATTTTCGAGGTATGATAACTGCAATCTGGTTCCTCGTTGTAGTGACTGCGACTGACCTTGTTTTGTGTGCTCTCTTCACATATCAGCTTGCGATTGGAGCTTTTGCGCCTTGCTGCGGCACGCTGCGTACGCACTACTTCCCAACCAACGGTCTTAGCACGACACTCGGACTCTTCCGGTTGCCCACCAACATCCTCGTGGTCGTTGGAACCGGGGGAGCGAGTCATTTCACCACTGACCAGCTCTTTAGCGGGTGCAGCGCTGTGCTTGTGCTCTCTACATTGTGTGCGATGAAGTTGTACTGGGCTTCTTTGGCTGCCACATCCAACAAAAAGGCGAAAATCAACTAGTAAGACAAACAAAGTGTACACCACGATTGATAGACTGCATCCGCTGTGCCCAAAAAATAAGATCTTCCAGTTAAGGTAGGTTACGATGCCTTGTTCTTGATGTAGAGGTAGAAAAGAACGAGGAGAAGCTACAACATCACAGAGAAACACACAAAAAGCGGTTTACGCGTTAGTAAACGGCCCATAGAATCAAGCCAATGAGTCCAAAAATCCTCCGTACCACAATGATGGCACCGATTGCGATCATCATCTTCACATTCTGCAACCACAAGTGCCGTCGAAGGTTCTTGCTCGTTTGCGCAAATGCCGCCGATTGCGAACTGAAATAACGCACGAAGCATATTTCTAATGTAAGACTCGCAGCCTTCTAGATAGCAACAACTCAATTGCACATAACACTCACCTGAGCTGTTCAGACTTGTCCACCAAGAGCTCAATCTTGTCTCCACGCTCTAGCACCTTGCCTATATTACAAGAAAGAAAGTCATTAGCACGAAAACAACACCACATTGAATCAGGAGTAGACCATTGCGCCACTCACTAATGTTTTGCTGCACGTTGTCCTTGACGCTATCCAAGTCTTTCTTGAGTGCCTGCAGCTTTTCCGCGCCTTTTGCTGACGAGTACGTTTCCTACACATTCCATTTCCCACATCACAATAACACGTCAGACTTGTGGCTCTGCAAAAACGTGACGAATAACAACAAAGACGGCGAGTTCGACGTACCATTTGCTTCTTGAGTGTTGGCGCAAAGTCGCGGTTCATGTCCAACTTGAGCTTGGTGGCTTTGCCTCGAATTCCAAACTCATTGTCGAAAAGCTGGTTGATATGCTTCAAGAACAGCGCCGCAGAGCTACCCCGTCGTCATCATCATCATCGCATACACAACGTCAGTCGGGAAAGGTGAGCCACATCATTGAGCATGGGATCATCGAAACACGCTCATGTGGACACGCTACCTTTTCCCAAACGCTTCGTTGGTCACGCAGACGTACACGATCTCGCCCTCGACGCGGTAGCTGTACGTCTTACCGTCACAGTCGACCGACTCGACCGAGAACTCATCGAAGTTGAGCTTCTTGAGCAGCTTCTGCGCCACTTCGTTCATCTTCTTGTCACCGCCGTTGCTGTACTCGGCCAGCGGACAGTGCTTGTTCGCGATCAGGCAGTAGTAGATCGTCATCCTCTCTATAGGAACTGCGAAGAGCGGGGCGCTTGTGCTGCGGGGATGTCTATGGAGGTGGTCTCACGCAGCGACGTTTGTCTTCGCAGTGGCTTGGATGTTTTTTTTTCTATCAGTGGGAAGGAATCACGTAAAAATTCTGTCTTTTGACACCTTGTGTTTGTTCTGGATGTCGAAAATAGTGGCAGATCCAGATTTCGACGCCAGTTTGTCGAAAATATATATGAACAAATTGTCCAAATTACAAAGACTGTCGAAAATGAAAATGGATGCACACATTTGGGTTCATTTCCCGCACAAAGCGCATGGAGGCGTCTCGGAAAAGGAGCATGCACAGTGATTGCAGTGTCGTTGCTGTTGTCTTAGAGCGCGCACACATGCGTGCGTATACACTCGAAAGCGCCATGTCAATAGCGGCGCCGTGCTGTTCGGCATTCGAGTCACAGTGATAGTCCAGGTGTGTCAGCTTTTCCACCAATAATGGACTGAAACGACGCCGCGACCTTTGGCGCGCATGACACTCGATCGGTGCATTTGCGCGCACTCCACACGGCCACCGTATACAAGTGTGTGCGGCTATTTGATGCGGGATCAGAGACACACGACAGTCTCTGTCAGTGTCACCAATCTGCAGTGATGAATGGCGACGACGAGCTGCGGTACTCGTACGCGGCCAAGCCCCGGACCGTGCAAACCACTCGGTCCAAATCAGCAGCGCAAGTGAGACCATCTCCGCAGAAAACAAACGGTGGCCACTTGGGAGTTAACATCACTGTGGTGTTATTTGTATGAATATGACAGGAAGATCATGCCGCCAAACATCATGCATGACCCGCGCGTTGTCTGTGGGAGCATGTTTGCGGGCGTACATATGACGCCGGCCGTCAAGTGCAGGTTCTCGTGTGGCTATCCTAGCGCTATTCTACCTGTGGCATCAACACTGTGCAGCAAGCAATACCGCCAGGTAGGCGAGACAGTGGAGCACGAGAGCGAGGGAAGAAGCGGAAGCCGAACGCCACGGGGAGGAAGAAAGCTTCGAGCATCTACGAAGCGCAAAAGCTCGCGTCCTACACATGTACGTTCCACCATTTCATGAATAGTTGGATGTCATTGCAATTAAGCTCATTCTTCGTTACTCTTTGTGTAGTCGCGCCGTTTTCGTTGGAAGCAAACCTCGTCGAGCAGCTTCCAGTCGTGCCGGAGCGTGAATCTGGCAGTCAAACCGATGCGTTCATCGTCCGAAAGAGCACAAACCAGAAGGGGGTGATAGCAGATGGCACATTCCAGCGACCGAAAGTTGGCATCGATTCCTCGACTCAGGTAACAAGTCCATTTCTCCATTTGCTGTAGAGTTGTTGTGCGGCTTCGATTAATTCACTCGGCGCCTTCGTTGCAGATCGAAGATTCCGACAAGCTGTTCAACTTCGACGTGGAGGTGCGTCCGCTTTTGGACGTGCTAGTGAGCAAAACCCATCGCGCAGGCGCTCGCCGAAGTGAAAGAAGAGCAGGAGATGATGGACGTCAAGAAAGAGCACGAGCTGCTGCTCGCGCAGAGGGAGGACGCCGCGCGCGCCGACCGCGAGCTGGAGACCAAAGCGAAGGAGGCATACCGCGTGAAAGCCGAAGCGAAGCAGGCGAACGAGCTGAAACGACAACGGTGCAAAGTGATGACGGAGAAAATGCTCGCGTGGCAGTTCGCGCATCGAACGCTTGTGCCGCAAGTGATAGAAGACGCGACGGCGATCCTGGAGAAAACGGGTGTGTTCTACAACCCGCTGCATCGCGATTTGTTTAATTGGCTATCAGAGGACGTGTACCAAGGAGCAGATGCAAAAGTGCGCTTGCGTCTGCTGTCAGCACAGCTTCTCGATGGCAATGTGGCTCAATTTTGTTTCAAATATCTATATGGTTTAGATCTGATCATGTGTCTCACGATTGCAATAGACATCCTGGTCAATAGCTTACGGCAGCAAACGATCCTCACCCAGTTGCTGCACAACGAGAGCGAAGCCATAGTGCGTTTTTTGCTGCGAGATCCGCTTCCATGTCCGGCTGCAGTGGCTCTAGAAGGAGGCGAAGAGGGTGTAACACAACGCGAGATCCAAATCATTGGACCGATTCTTCTCTCCAGACAGGATCGGTTGGACACGATAGAGCAGAAAATTCAGTGAGTTCTTCACTTTGGAGCTCGAAAGTCTGTGAAAATGGGGCATTCACATGGACGATGTTGACTGCAGGCACGGATAGCGGAGCACGTGGGTAGTGACGCCCAAGTGCCGAATGGAGGCTACCTCTCGGTGCTCAATCTCACAGGTGCCATGTAGCTAGCAGAGCACCCATTGTTAAACATTAATCGCATTTTTCTTCTCGGTATCATGTCGTGTATTTACGAGCGGGTCTCACACCCGACTATCTAAATGAAGCGCGTGGTTCACTCTACCTTCCAAAACAAAGGTTGCTGCGGTCTGGTTGCTGGTCTATGGTACATGCTGGAATTTGGCTGCGTGTGCGTGCTCGATCTAGCCTCTGTGCTCTGTCGTCGTGCCCTTGTTTGGACAGTGGTGCTGTCGCTGGCTTAGTCGTCAGATATTTCTTTATACATCATCCATTCTTTCTGCTCCAGCCGTCCCGACATGGTTTTGAGGGTGCGCTCTGGCGCGGCGTGGTCTTCGATTTCGTCCTCGCAACCGTCGTCGTCCGCACTTCCGCTGCCTCCAAACCGCACGCGGAACGTTCCGTTGTCATTTTTCGCGACGACCGTGGCTTCATGGTACAATCTTGACCCCTTTTCCCGCACTTTGACGGTGTCACCGTCTTCGATCTCGCTCCAGCGCGCGATCCGTTGGACGTCGGCGAGCGCGACCTCGTTCACGATTTCTGTATTGGACACTTGGACACTGCACAGATTTCCCCGAATGTCCGCGACAATCTACGCCCACACCCACAAACATAGAATCTCAGCGTCGATCGTCTAAGACCACCGTCGGAAAATCGCGTAGCATGGTATAGCGACTCGCACCCCGGTCACTCGCTTCGGGTGGCCGGGAATTTGGATTGTCACGACATCGACTATCACGAGCTACATACAAACAGCAACCACACAATATCGCATGAGATTTCTCACTCCATAAGCTATTCATTCCCTTTAACCGCCATAAACAACCACCCAAATAAACAGCCTTAGACCGGCATACCTCTCCCGACGGATTAGTCGATGCGCCGGCACCCATTTGTTACTTCGCAAGCACACGGCTAGTTCGTCTGCCAAACGCACCAAGCATTGTATCACATCGTCAACACCAGTGCATCGCACCTGCACGCATCGCGCAGACACCATGAACACCTCGCACCTCCTTCTCTCGATATATGTGACGCCACTTCTATAGAGACGATGGCGCCAAATGGTGTTGTTTCGCCTCGAAGTGGCGGCGGAATGGCGCAATGGAGCTGTCCATTTTACGAAACGACCTTTCCTTTGTTGGTTGAAGTGTCGATTCGCTTAAGTGCGAAGTCTACCTACGACAACGTCAAGTGTACCTTCGTGCAACATGACATTATATGGATCGAGGATTAGGGCTCCACCCTACGGTACGGCACTGGCATGCGTGGTTGGCTGGTTTGCAAATGTGGAAGTTTGTGGAAGGTCAAATCTAATAAACGAGGAAGGGAGTTTGCGCACAGCATAGCACACTCTGCCCATATTGTCAGTCGAAGGACGGTGTGGTGTTGCTTTTCTGGTGACAAACTTGATTGCGGCTGCTGCACCAGCTTCAAGTGCAAGGCGGAAGCTTCTTTGCGGCCCTGATGCTGACAACCAACTACTGTAGTATAAAAGAACACATAACACAGGGGTCGGACGCGCGAGGGAACTTGGGCTTTTTTCTTTCGATTCGTTTGCTTCACGTGTCGTTGTACCCACAGCCGCAGCTGCCTCGTCCACCCTCTCGCTCGCTTCGTCACTGTCTAACACGATACTATCTCTGTTTTGATATCGGAGCCACTCATTTAAGTGAGGATGAGGATGGGAGAGGAGCCTGCAAGGTTCCCCCTCCCCTCCCCTCTAACCACTATCACCTTCGTATATAGTCATCATGGTGTCCATCATAAGCAGAGGGTATGTTTCATCTAATCACTTGAAAGAAGCAGAGTCCATATTCAGTCTTAACTGTATTCAATCGTCTTGGACAGGGTATAGCAGGTCAAGCGAACATCTGATTGGAGGGGAAACGGTCCTGCACGCAACGCTGCTTTATAGCTCTCGCTCCGCTTAAGTCCGACCGACGTAGCTCCGCGACGCATACTGTAAAGTAGACAACACCGTAGCATTTTACCGCTTTCGCCAACACACAAGAAAGAAAAGCGCAACGGCCCCATCCGCTCCCAGAGCCTCTGTCTGTGTGAGTGAGGCTGCTATTCTGCTGAAGAGGGAGACGAAGCACCTGCCTGCCTGCCTGCCTGCCCGCTGAGCCAACTGCCTACCGCGCGTCCGAGTGAGAAAGAAACAGAGGAAGAAGCGCCGCTGACCGACCGACAAGCGCGCGTGTGTGCAGTTCAGAGGCAGCACCTTTGCTGGTGAAACCAAGGGGAAGAGAGAGAGAAAGAGAGAGAGCGAACGCATATCCGCCGTCGAATGAGTCGTGTGGTGCAGGTCGCAATGGGCTCGAGTGGGAATACGGTGCTCGAGAACTACACGATCGGCGACGTGCTCATCTGCAAGGCGCATCGCGGCAAGCTCCAGGAAATCGCGTACCTGGTCGACGAACTCCATGCGGATATCAACTACACCAACCAGGTACGTTTTCTCTATGTACTGTGCTCTTTTTTGAATAGCGGCATCCGCGTAGTTAATATGCGCTGATGGGCGATTGGCTGACTGCTATGCTGGTGTGGTCACGTGTGTGGAATAGAATGGCGCGTCGGCGCTTCATGGCGCGGCTGCGTCGGGTCAACTGGAGGTGGTGCAATGGATGATGAGCCTTCCGACGATTGACCGCAGTGTCACTGACCATGTATGTTGTCCCACTGGAGAGCTGCGCGCGCGAAAAGGCCATTCTGAAGTGACGTCTTTTCTTTTTTTGTTATTTATTGTGTCAATAATGCTGCTGTAGGACGAGCAAACGGCGCTGCACTATGCAGCTTTCTATGGCCACCTCGAAGTCGTGCAGTTTTTGGTCGAGCATGGCGTGCCATTGGATGTGCCCGACAAGGTTTGCATTAGTTTGCGCTGTGTTGAGCTTTTCAACGTGAAAATGACGAGATTCTAATGACATGCGCATTTCAATGGTGCGAACAAACAGTATGGACGCCTGGCGCATTGCTCGGCTGCGATCAACGGCCATTTGGATGTGGTGTCGTACTTGCTGGAAGAGTGCCCGCATCCAATCGATATTAATGCGATTGATGAGGTACGTCGCGCCACAGCTTTGCGCGCGTTTGTGTTGGCCATTTATTACTGATGCAGTTGAAACCAGGATTAACGTGATTGATTGTTGTGTTTGTTTTTGAGCGCAGTATGGCGGCACTTGTCTCCATTGGGCAGCGTCGAAAGGCCGAAAGGAAGTGATCCAGTATCTGTGCATGAAGGGCATCGACGTGCACGTGACGAGCTACGTAAGTCATTCACATTCATGCAGCTGTCATTTACCAGTGTATACTTCGACGCGTTCATGATGGCTTGCTTTTTGTTTTTGTTTTTTTCAAAACAGGACAACAAGACTGCGTATCAGCTGGCGAAGGACAAGCACAAAACCAAGTGCGTGCAGTTTTTGAAGAGCTGGTACGAGACGTCGCAGCGATTTGTGCACGCTGCGGAAGATGGCGACAACGAAGAGATCATTCGCATTGTTGCGGAAATCAACGGCGCCTACCCGCTTCGCTTTATGCGCGACAAGGTACGGCGTTTTGCTTGATGCATTAATTTCAATATGTGAACTTGTTTATTGACATGTTTACTCGGTTATGGCTGTCAGAACGGGAAAAACGCGCTGCACTGGGCCGCCGAAGCTGGGCATCTGTCGACTCTCAAGCTGCTATGTGAGCATTTTGTCGTTTGGACTGATGCTGACAAGGTATGAAAAGGATTGCTGAATACAGTCTGGTCCAATACTTGTGTCAACTTGCTTGGCTGATTTCGCCGTTTTTATACTGTTAGTTTGGCCGCAACGCGCTTCACTGCGCTGCACTTGGTGGACATCGCGAGTGTGCGTTCTGGCTGATTCGAAAGGCTCGTGATGCGTCTCGTTTCCATTCGCTGACTCAGGTGAGGTTTCTGTTTGTATTGCGGGTTTCCTTTTCGGGTTTGACTGGAAAATGCTGACCTTGACTTTTGGTGCAGACGAACAAAACTCCTTCGCGTTGTGCATTTGAGGCTGGTCACAGCACTCTCGCATCGAGACTTCAGGCAAGCTGGACGAGCGACAGCACATGCATTGATAACTTTGAAGTGTCTAACAAAGTCGAAAATTTTGGTAGGGATGGGAAGACGGCAACAACGAATACTCGAACAATGAAGAGGACAGCGTGTTTATGTCGGAGCAAAACTATCGGTCAAACGCGGAAGAGGACGACGCGCAGGGTGTTTCCACTTCGCGACCAAGAAGTATGCATCGCAGCATTATCAACTATTATGGGCGTTTTGTTTGTGAAGACTCATGCTTTTACTTTTGTAGATATTGATGCTGTTCACAACTGGTTGAAATCGCTGAAAATGGACGAGTACACGAAGAACTTTGAACGCGACGGCTTTGATACTTTACGCGGTGTCGCCACGATTGATGAAGATGATCTCATCGACATGCGCGTGAAGAAAGGGCATCGTCGTGTGGTGCTGTCCCACATCGAAGAGCTTCGCAACCAGCTTGCACTGCTCGATGAAAACTCGAACTCGGCTGGCCAAGAACCGGACTCTTCGCCAACGCTGAGCATGCTCCCGGTGATCACGAAGCAGCTGTCGAGCTCCAGTCTAGTCTCGTCGTCTGCTGCTGGGGGTGACGCTCCTGCGCCACGCTTGGAGCGAAGAGGATCATTGACGGGTTATTACTGAATGTTTGAGTTTGGCTGACACGAGAGGTGCTACAAACGAGAAAGAGACAAGCTACAAACCGGAAAAAGGACCGCAACCGTCCTAGGGATCGATCGAGCAACTTGAGTGTGTGCTTTTGCGGAATGGTTTTGTCATTAGTATTCGATTCATGTGGACATAGAAAATTTTAGCCTATCGATTGATAGGACTTATCTGTCGACTTGTCCGCAAGGGGCTGCAGCCAGCCATTGTGCAGTACGTGTCGGCAAAAGTGTGACATCGCAGCTGAAGCAGACAGGCGAAGAAAAGAAAAAAAGATGGAAGCAAGTTTTGGGGATAAGTGGATCAACAAAGGAACCAACAGAACAATGAGTTGTGCTCACCCAATGCGTCCAAGCAGAGTTGTGCAGGTGTGCGTGTGTACCTTCCCCGGCCTTTGAAAATGCTCTGCGGACGCATGGTCCGCGCGAATGCCCTTCGCCGCCGCCATTTCGTGCAGCCACCTGTCGAAATACAAGCAAGAATAAATGGGGGGCTGCACAAGATCAAGATCACGGCAGACTTTCTGGTATTCGCACCCGATCCGTTGGGCTTCGGTCAACGGTATCGGGTATTTCTCGCACGGCTTCTTCATGATCTCCTTCATCTTTGCCGCTACACACAGAATCGGAGTACCCAAGTGAGTTCAAAATCAAGAAAATAGTATTACTGCCTGCTACATCGTGTGCGCTTACCAAGTGCTTCGGTGTCTTTATCTTCGTGGACTTGGCCAAAGTCGGCTGGGTGAGTGCGTGTGGGCTTTTGCGTGATGGAGCTCACTGTTTTGTCACCACAAGTTCACGCACAACGAACGTTTAGATACAGCGCGTGGCCATCTTTGGTTGGTTTTGTTTTGGTGGCACCAACATTTTGTGGGGTTGAACTGGAACGACGTCAGCGCGCTCTCCATGATGTACTCGGTCTTGAGCTGCTCTCGCCAGATCTGGTTCTTTGCGACCTCATCGATCTTGGACGCCATGGATTCGCGCTTTTTGTCCGACATGCTGTTTTCCTGTTTGCCTGATGCCCACTCTGGCAGGAATTGAACGAGGCAATAATGCGGATATCGAAAGTGGGGAAAATGAACTACAGGCTCGCTCAAGAGTGGAGACAATGGGCAACAGCGTGACGCCGATGACTGCTTTATATAGCGAGTTCGGATCAGAAATCACGGATGATGGCCAGCCTACTATTTCTATTCATTCAGGAAAATGAAGAAACCCTACCTGTTTCCACACAAGGTATGAAAATGTGCGCGTCTCGACTTTCAATGCTCCTTACATTTTCTCCATGGCGCCGCGGATGGCTTTGACGAACTCGTCTCGTTGCTGCACTTCGTAGAAATTGCGTTTCTCGATCGTCTCGCCAGTGTCGGCGCGCTTCCACTTGTAGTACACCGTCACCATCAGTGCGTTTTTCTTCAAACACGTCATCCGCACGATGTGCGAGAGCGTGTGGCACGATTTCACCATGTAGACGTCGTCCAGATTGCGCTCGGTCTTGAGCACGACCAAGTGGTTCTCGGCGATCACCAAGCGGCGCGGCAGCATGCTCACGCGTGCATCGGTTTTCTTCTTCTTGTAGCCCGAGAAGAACGGACTCTCGACGCACGGCAGCATTTGCACGCGGCTGACACGCATGCCCTTCTTGAGCACGCCAACATGGCCTTTTTCGACACTGTGAAGCACAAGAGCGGCAGAACTGGCATCGCCAGTGGCGCCATTGTGTCCATTGAACGACTCGTTTCGCGCCGACGAGGACGACGAAGTGCGGCTGCTACCTCCGTCGCCTCCGACAAAGTCATCTTGCTCTTCTCCTTCGTCGTCGTCGATCGTGAAAACCTCCTCTTCCGACTTTTTGAACGATGCATTCCGTGCCCCACTATTGCTACTTCCACTCGCTGTACGGACATCAGCACGAGTTGAGGCAGTGGTGGGTGGCGTACCGCTACCAGAGCTTGAAGGCTTCACATTCGGAGACGACGCTGGCGACATGGATGAGCCAAATGGAAGCCGCGTTTTCGCGATCGTCGCCTACTCGGCATTCTTCAGCATATCGAGACTCTCCGAACCCATGGCCACCAACGAACTCCGGATTTTGTTGAATTTCGGAAGCGCACTCGTCATGGACGCGCGGTCTGCAGATGCAGGAGCTGTGCCTTCTTTCGATTCGGACTTTGAGGCGCCATCGTTTGTGGCTGCGGCTTTCTTCATGAGCCATTTCGTGCTGTCTTTCAGCGAGTCCGCAGGGTTCATAAACATTTTTCCGCTTGTCCTCAAGGCGCCAACAAAGCTTGAAAAGTACGAGCTACCTGAAGGACCTGCATGCGCATCGAAAAGCGACTTCGCGTCCAGCTCACCACCATGCGCTAGTTTCTGGGCTGGCATCGTCGACAACGAGCTCCCACGAGAGGCAGTGCTGCTTGTCGTACGACTCGAGGGCTCTTGCTTAGAATCAGCGCCACCCATTAAAAGCTCTGCGTCTCCAGTACCACTTAGAGCCCCCACCGGTAGAGGTGACGCCGAGATACCTGGTACACCAGTCCCTGGTGCTGTCATGCTCCGATGGTGCTGGCAAAACGAGCATTGCGGAGCATTGTGATCAATCAGATCATCGACGGTAAACGCACTCGAGTGGAACAATTGACCATGGACCGCCGCAAACCCGCCTTCGAGAACGCTCACGTACGGAAAGCCTTGCTTGGTGAGGAACAGAAGCGCAGAGTTGATTCGCGTGAGATCCGTCGCATATGCTGCAAAGAAGTCTTCTCTCAGCATGAACGGTGACTGCAGGCCGCCACTTTGCGGTGACGACGCAGCTTGCTGCTGGGCGAGTTTTTCCTGCTGCGAGCGAATCTCGTCGGCGATACGACCGTATCCATGGCCCATGACCACCAAGTGCACTTTGCTTTTCATTGGGTTCAAGGTCGCGAGCACCTGGTCTACCACTTGACGATCGGTCACAGCGTCAGGGTCGAAATGGAACGCTGTAGGAATCTGCTCGTCTTTTAGCTCACCGGCTGCACGGCAGTCCAGAATGAAGAAGCGGATCTTCTCGTCCACAATGGGCGCCTGAAAGTTTTGAAACACCTGCGGGATCACTTCCTCCGCGGAGAGCGTCATCGCGAGCGAAGATCCTCCGCTGGAAGCTTCCGAGAGTTGCTGGAAAAGCTGCTTTGCGCTTTGATGCGTGTCTTCTTTCGACCCAGGCAATGCCGAAGCTGTAGCCGATTTCATTGTGGATGAACCCATAGTGAGAAGCTTCGTTGGCATGTCGATCACCATACTGGAGAGCTCTTTCACTCCGGTTGTCGACGCCGAGATCAGCGAAAACACACCCAGGTTATTGATCGAGCTCGCTTTCGCAGCAGTAGGCTCTGCCGATTGTTCTGTGGAGACTGCGCTGGGTGCTGCCGCAGGTGGTTGTACATACCCGACGTCGCGAAGCTTGCTGCAAAAGCTCGGTGGTGTCGCTTCAATGAGCTTCTGGATATCCATGACAAGATTGCCGCGTTCGTCTTTCAGGGCGTCCAGCAGCGCTTGCGTCATGCATGACGTAGTTGCTCCCCTTCCATTCGCAAAAGCTTCTTTTCACAGCGCATGATGAGATGAACGATGATGAAGCACACACTCGCTTGCCTGGTGCTTCCCATTTTCTCCCATGATGGCTTTGAGGACAACGCTGGAGGAGGCATTTCGGCAGCTGGATCCGATGTCATCGCCGCTTTTGTGACCGCAGGGACAGGCGGAGGTGCTGCCACCTCCACTGAGGGCTTCACAACATCGTCACCAGGTTTGTTGATCGTACTGGACGTGATCGAGTCACCAAAGATGCTGGCTTCGTCGAAATCCGATGGCAGAGTCGCACTGAACTGCTCGTCTTCTTTGAGGTCCCCGAAAATCTCATCCAAGTCGGACGCCATGAGTGCCCGTTGTAGGAATCCTTCAGACTAGGTTTCGCTCCATCCTGGGGTTTGCTTTTCCGCTCTCTCGTGTTCTTCTTTTCCTTCTCACTTGCTTGGATGAAGCTGGTAGTGCTGGCTGGTACTCTTGTATCTGGCGGTTGCAAAGTGCGCCGATCTCTTGACCATGGAGAGGTTACGCTTGCCGAAAACGAAAACTGCTGTTGAGATGTTACTGGGGATGCCGATCTCGAAATAGTTGGTCTTCAAGAGTGCTTTCGGATACTTTCTTGAATGTCGAAACTTCTGCTTCTGTGATCACAATGCCAATATGATGTGTCGAGCCCACCTTGGAACCTTGGAGAAAGTCACGCGTTCTTGGAAATTCATTTTGATTAAAGGAGCACAATTTTGTTTTACATCACCAGAATCAATGGAGAAGGAATGAGCGATAAAACATATACACATGCGTACTCACTGGCTATAAATCTACAGGTTGGTCTTGTTGGGGGATGCGGAAAGGACTCGAGGGAAAGCCGACTGTTCTCTCTTTCTTCCGCTCTTGCTTCGTTGTTTCTTTGACAAATCCGCTTGACTTGGGCTTATCGGCTGATACAAGAGCAAGGCTAGAAAAGTTAGACAACTTCAGGGAGATGAACGGGGGGAACCGCATTCATCGCAGCGGCGGCGAACGACTGGTTGTACGCGTTCACTTCCTCCTGATGCCAATACGCGTGCCGAATCGCGATTACCCACATGATCACGAGCATGATCGTCTGGAAAATGTTCGCTGACACGATGTCGTCTTTCGATGGCGCCTGGGCTCCATACGCAAACTGGATCCGTTCGTTCGGGATGTCCGAGTTGTTGATCTGGATCGTGATGTAGATTTGCTCGGCGATCGTCAAGATCGCGAGCCACAAGACACCGCGGCAGAAAAACCGGATCGGCCGAATGTCGGTATCGTGCGCAGCCTTGAACCCGACACCGCCAACGTAAACGCCAAACGCGTGGATCATCAGCTCGACGACCCCGGCGACTGGGTCCTGGTTGTAGTACTGAGGGTAGTCGTACATGCGCTCTCGCTGATCCTCTCGGTCGGCTGCAGCTTGTCCTTCGGCTGTGCTTTGCTGGCTCCGCGCTTGCTGATCATTTGCGAGCAGCGCGAATTGGCCCATTACTTTCATCGTGTAGATAATCAGTAGAAACGAACTCCACAGTTTCACGCGACGCGCACAATTTCCCAACGGCGAGTCGAGCATCAACGGGTCCACGCGCCGCGCCGAGTCCGATGGGAACACAGCCGACGAGATAATGTCATTCGAGATGTGTACGATTGTCATCTGCGTCCCGTCTTCCAGTCGGCTTCCATGGCTCCCTGAAGCGCCACTCGTTGCTGCATCCGCATTGAGGGTCTCTGGGTCTGGGGTTTGATTCATGCGCACAAACAAGTGGATCGTGTGACCGTCTTCCACTTTGTAGTCCGCAAGAACCGAGGCATCCTCCAGCACGCGGCCACGGTAGATGAGTCGCTGCGCTGTGATCGGTACCTCCGTGCACTCCAGGACCTTCTGCTTCACGAGCGACACCTGCCAGTCCAAGCGGCATGGGATGTTGAAGAACTTGCCGTTGAGGTCCAAAATCCGCACTTGGATCGCATCCGGACCCAGATCCTCTCGTTGTTGCTGTAGTTGCTGCTCTTGGTCGCCTCCACTGCTCTCCGGTGTTTCCCCTTTCTGGGCCGTGCTGCTGCTGCTGTCTGTACAAGATACAAAGACATATAAGCGACGGTTATTAGCATGGGTTGACTGGTACTCAAGAAGCATTGTACACGACAAACGCACCGTTAATTGTAATCGCCACGACATCGTCTTGGTTATCGCTCTTCTCCTTCGCCTCTGTCTTTTGCGTCACGTTCTGCTGCTCTGGACGCGGCGACGCCTGCTGGTGCTCCGTAGTCGTCGTCGCGCTTGCATCCACTGCTCCTGCTCTCGCTTCTTCGTTTCGTCTCGCTGCAGCCGCCGTCGGGGACGTCACCGCAGTCGCTGGAGATCGCGACGGAGACACCGCAGTAGCAGCCAGTGCCATGGGCGACACGGTCTCCGTCCCGAGACTCTCGCGGTCCTCGTGGTGGTCGTCGTCGTTGTCGCCCGGCAGCGCCTCGTACCGGCGGCCGCGTCGCGAGCCCTCGCTGCTGTCGGATGGCGGGCCTCCCAGGAACCGACCCATTCTGTCTGTATATGAGCCTGTGTATATGTACGAACCTCTCCTTCTCTTCTCTTTAATGTGCCTCTCTGCACGGGGAACAGGAAGGAAGAAAGCGCTTTAGCGTGCTGGTGCTTGCGTGGCACTTTCTTTCCGCTTGACAGTGCTCGAGTGCCAAAATGTGCAGAATTCAGTCAGATGTGCAGATTGATATTAATATACCGGCCACTCCTCTGTGTAGTCAATCGCAACACATGATCAACTATCACAATAGTATCATAAGTTAAAAGTAGGCAACTACTTTGTTTTCTTGGTGGCAACACAAAATTCAGGACTTTTACTGACCATGCCATTGATGTGAATTATAGAAGGTTATTTAAAGTTCAGTGCTGACTACATGGAGAGTGGTCTGAACTAAGAGAAAATTGGGTCACAACAAATTCAATTTGAGAGGGATTACGCTCTGACAAACCATCGTATAGAATTAGACAGGGAAACTGGGGAGAGAGAGAGGAGACAAATATATAAAACCTCGGATTAAAGCAACAGTGACGTGAGGTTTTATAACGAGTGAGTCTATGGATGTGTTCTGAAGGTTGCTTGTCGACGAATGAACTGTGGCGCTAGCAACAGACAGCTCCATTTTGTCCATCGGCATCGCCAACAGCAATGAAGAAGAAAGGAGGCTGCGTCGCCGTGCAGTTCAAGCGGGCGTCGCTGCCTTCGAACGCCCCAGGCGGTAGCACCAACAAAAGCAAGAAGAAGGCGCCGAATGCGCTGATCGAGCGGCCGTGGACCGCGCACGCGCAGTTCCAGGAACTCACGAAGGAAGATCGCGACATCGTGCTCGACCGCATCCAGAAGGAGATCGTCGACGTGTTGCCATCTCCACAGACAAAAGCGTCCAAGACAAAAGAACAAGCAGCGTCTGCAAAGACATCGCCATTTCAGTCTTATATTGTCCGTGGCGTGAACCAGGTGGCGCGGACGATCGCGCGCGGCGAGCTGCGCGTCGTCGTGTTCGCCAACAACCCCGAGTCGCTCGTGTTCGCGCACATCCCGATGCTCTGCCGCCTGCACAAGGTGCCGATCTGCGTGCTGCACCTGTCGTCCAAGACGTTCGGCAAGATGTTCCGCGTCAACAGCGTCGTCGTCATGGGCGTTAAGAGGCTGCCGACTGATAGCGCAAATGCCGCGAATGAAGCCGATGTAACGACCCAGCAGGAGCAAGATGAAGTAGACACAGCGCCAGCGCTTTCCGAGACGGAGCGACGCCAGTTAGATAGCATCAGTGAGTTCTTAATAGCCAAAGCCAGCAAGAAGAACCACAGCCTAAGAGCATAACAGACAGCGCATTCCTTCCATGTCATTGCGTGACGTTTCAAAGCCAATCAAGGGTCATGTGAGCCATGTGGACCACACGATTTCCTTGTCCTTTTTGGCATTTTTGCGTACCCCTTTCCAGCAGTCAAAATGGCGCTGCACAAGGTGCTCGTGGTGATCGGCACGACGGGCGCCGGCAAGACGAAGCTCTCGATCGACTTGGCCAAGGCTGTTGGCGGCGAGATTATCAACTCGGACGCCATGCAGGTACGTAATGCGCGTCCAGCGCGGCATTCTCGTCCGCCGTAGCACTAACAAATGAATGGCTTGTGTGTCTGCAGATGTACCGCGGCCTGAACATCGCGACGGCCAAGATCACCGAATCAGAGAAGGAGGGCATCCCGCACCACCTATTCGACGTCGTGGATCCATCGGGCCGCTGTGACGTGCTCGCGTTCAAGCAGCTCGCGCTCTCGACGATCGAGGACGTGCTGGCGCGCGGCAAAGTGCCGATCATCGTCGGCGGCACCATGTACTACACGCAGTCGATCCTGTGGAAGTCGCAGCTTCTCGACGACGTCGCTACTGTTAATGACCACGGCGATGGCAATGCCGGACAAGGTGTTTCTGCTGCAAACGAGACGAATGACGAGGAGCAGACGCCTGCGCAACTGTACGAAGCGCTTCGCGCCGTGGACCCGGTCATGGCGGCACGACTGCATGTCAACAATGTGCGCAAAGTGCAGCGCAGCCTCGAGGTATTCCGTCAGACTGGGATCCCACACAGCGAGCATATCGCGCGGCAGGAGAGCGAGAAGCGCAACGTGGAGAAATACTTTGATGCGTGCGCGTTCTGGGTGCACTGCGCCGACAAGAGCACGCTCGCAGACCGACTCGCCAAGCGCGTCGACACGATGATCGCGACGGGACTTGCGGATGAAATCAAGACTCTGCGCGCGCATGTGAAGGCGAATCCGCCGCGGTTGCATCCGAAAGGTGATGCTAATGACGACGATGATAGTGAACCAGACAACTCGGTCGGCATCCTCCAGGCGATCGGCTACAAGGAGTTCCAGCCTTACTTTGACGCTTTAGAAGCGATTGAAGCAAGCCCAGAGGAAGCAGACACTGAAGAAGACACACATCAGCGGCTGCGACGCATCTTTGATGAGTGTGTCGAGCAGTTGAACGTCGCGACGCGGCAGTACGCACGACGTCAGCTTTCGTGGATTCGCAATCGGTTCGTGACGCGCAACATCCCCGTCTACCAGGTGGACAGCAGCGACGTCTCGCAGTGGGAGACACTCGTGAAGGAACCTTCTGTTCAAATCGCGCAGGACTTTCTCGGGAACCGCGCGATTGTGTCAAAGTTCCAGTCTGTCCAGGAGATGCAACCTGACGCCAAGGAGCTCTCGCTCGACGACAAGTATAGAGAAACGATCTGCGAAATCTGCGGTGGACGCAAGTTCACGGGCACGAAGCAGTGGGACGCCCACTTGAAGTCCAAAGGCCACAAGTTCCACCTCAAGCGCATTGAACTCGAGAAAGATCCACAGGTGATTTATCGAAAGCAACGCCGTGCGCAAGTAGAGGCACAAGGCGACGACCTCGATGGGAACGAGGAGGCGGGAAACGAAGACCCAACAGTGGCAAAGAGAGCGAAAACACAGGATAGAGATGAGGCAGTAGCAGCGTGCGAAAAGGAACGTAGCCAGGAGCAATAGACATAAGACAACAATTTACAACTCAGCCCACTCAACAAAGAACAATCAGCTTCATATACAAGCGTTTGGCATTGCTACAACTCTTGTTTTTCATATTGTGCCGTCCTTCGTGGACGTGGTAAAACTCGAGGTTGCGCTGTTTTTCTTCGTGGATCCCGATCTCCTTGTCGCGTTCAGAGCGGTGAGAAGCGTGGGGATCTGGCCGTACTTCCATATGCCAAGCTTGTTGTGGAGAGACGCCAACTGACGCGTGAAGCTCGTGTCGTCAAAGTCCTGCCTATACGCTTTGAGGATCGCTGCCAACTGAAACAGCACGCGGGAATGGATGTGGGTCAAGTGCATTGCACCTCCTCCTGCCGGTGCAGTTGATGTCGTCGTTTCTGGAGAGGAAGGTTGCATGCCAAGATCTCGCACCAACGCAATGGTTTTCTCCAAGGCGAGCAGCCATGGCGGCTTCACGCGCTCGGTGTCCAAGTGCTGGACATCCACATGTTTGTGAATAAGCACACGCGTCCGGTAATGCACCACGCGGACGTACTCCTCCAGTTCGTGTATGTCAAAGTCGGCGAAGCCTGGAAGTCGACCGGCGGATTCCATGAACTCCTGCGTGCATGGTTGAGGGGTTGTGTACACGTCCAGCAACGAGCTGTGTTTGTGCGAAACTTCAGCATTCGCCCGATCCTCACTGACACCAACATAAGTAGCAGCGTCAACGCGCTCGTCTCGTGGCGTTGAGATCGCAGGAAAGCCATCATTGATGACAGTGCTGCGTAAATGCCTGCGAGCATTGCAAGAACAAGAAAGCCATGAACAGATGAGTCACCTTCAACCGAGTAAGGCAGTTTATCACAAAAAACGCACCGACCTTACAGCACTCAACTTCCGCTTCGTTGGCGAATTCTCAAAGTGCGTGCCTTGCGATCGGCTGCCCTTTTTGAACTTGTCATGAGGCATTGCGGGAGTTTGGTGACGTGCTGATATTGGTGGATGCTGCGAGGAGACCTCGTTTGCTTCGGTCTGATTGGAACTTGCTATTGCTGCTGGGCTCGCATGCGTAGGATTACACTGCATATCTGTATGCTCCTTCTGCCTGACCCGTATTGTCCCTCGCTTGGTTCTCGAAACAATCCTTCCTTTCGGAGAGCCCGTTTTTGGAGACGCTTGTCGATCTTGTGGAAAGGATGAAGCCAAAGGGTCTGGCATCCGAGTCAAAGTCTGAGGTTTTCCGTGCGATGATCGAATCGACTCTGCACTCGCAGCGTTTGGTCGTGAAACTGTGCTGCCGTTGCTGCGTTACGATTCTTCGGTAACGCTTTCGGCTTCTTCTTGGATCTTCTTGATGGTGTTGGTGATGGAAGTGACGAGGTCGAGGCTGTTTCTCGAGTCGCATCTTGCTGAGGCTCCTCCTTTTCTTGTTGCAGCCGACGGAAACGTGTCCACCATTGCGCGATCGCGCGCGTCGGCACGTCCTCCCACGCAAATACAGCGTCATAAATCGACCGAAACGATTCAAAGTACAGCGAACGAAGCCTGTAATACGCCACGCCACTGAAGTGCGTTTCCTCGTGCCCTTGACCCTTGCAGTAGATCTGCGCCAGCCGCCACGCGAGTCGCTGGCGATCCAGAGGATGATCAGTTGAAGTTGTGGGTCTCACTTGCAGTGCGCAAAACAGGTAACGATACAGGAACATGGTCGAGAAATGTGACTCAAGCGCCTCGCAGCATCGAAATAATTCGGCGTGCGCGTCCAGCGTATACACGTAGTCCTGCTGCTCAAAGCTGTGAGCTGCGACGCGTTCCAATACGTCACTGGTTCCTACCTGACGGCATTTCTTCTACCAGAACACTGCTAATGCCGGCTCGTCACTGAGCTCATAGAGACGTGCCTGGACATTCATACACAGAGTTGATCAGTCTGGAAAGCACACACTTGAACACCTGATGTGCAGGGTGCCACGTACAATAAGAAGTATCCCGTCCTGGGTCGTGTACGGCGCTGGCATTGCCGTGTAGATGCCCTGTGTGTGTGGTGAACGATAGTTAGTCAGTTAGTGACCAATAAGTCTAAGGCTCTTTGCTTTATTACTCACCAGCATGCACGCGATGCTCGCAGGGAAATGCCGGGTCATCTGCAAGATCTGCGCGAGCAAGAGCACCGTTCGCGTGTACGCACTAGACGGGGACTCGGTCATCTCGACGACCTGCTGTAGCACGACGAGCGCTTTGACGCACTCCCCCGAGGCAATGCAGCGTCTAGGTACATGGATACAAGTGTAAGTATTTCACACATTGAAAAAACGATTGAGGTTGCCTAGCGTAGTGCGAAGTTATACGAATTACCTGGCAAAGCCGGCTGTGCTGTCGGCGATGCGAACAACCTGCGTGTCGCTGTCGTACCCATCGTCTTCTGCGTCATCGCTCTCGTTGCCTTCATCCTCACCACTTGCGTTTGCTTCCAGGTGCTGCCGCTCTACGTCGGCATCCCCTTTCTGTTGCGCAGGATGAGCGGCACTTGGTGGCTCTCCATCCATTTCTCTACCAGTGCCTGTGGCGCGTTCTTGTGTTCGCCTGCCTATATTTAAAGAACACGAATGCTGAAAGAACCAACAACAGCACAAACCTAAAGCATTGCGGCGATCCCTCTCTCACACACACTCTATTCGAAATAATACAAAATTGGTCGTAGTCTCTATTCCGCGACGCGCTCGACCGTGACACACCAGTTCGATCGACTGTATTGCGTCTCGACCACTTTCAGACCCGGGACGCAGGCCACGAGCTCCTCGAGCTCGCCCTCTCTGTACACGTGGCAGTAGCGCTGGTAGACGACCCACTTCTTGTCGGCGTCCTGCGTGGCGTGGGCCGCGAGCGGCTCCGCGACGTACTTGTTCTGGAGCTTCCACTCGACCATCACGTCCTGCTCGTCAAACTGGCGCTTGGAGCGCTCGTCCTGCTCAAACGCCCACGCGACGATGAAGACGCGACCGCCGACTTTCACAATCCGCGCGAGTTCACTAGGATAAATAGCATAAGAACACAGCAAAAAAAAACAAAGTTAACATGTAAACTCCGAGTCTATCGGCTATTGAGGAATTGCCGCCTGTATTGGGTACCTGATGAGTGCGATGCGGCGCGCGCGCGTCGAGATGTGGTGCAGCACGGCGATGGAGATCGCGGCGTCGAAGGCGCCCGTGCGCAGCGGCACTTTAAGCGCATCGCAGCCAAAGAGGTTGTAGTCTCTGCAATGACACATACGATCATTGCAACGCGCATAAAGACATGAATCAGAGGAATACACCACCAGATATGCACATATACGCATATATAGCCACGTACTTGCCGGACTGCGTGCACGTCTGCAGCAGCGGGATGCTCCGGTCCGAGCCGATCATGCACACGTGCGGACTGCCGCCGAGGTACTTGCCGTTGCCGCAGCCGACGTCGGCCACAAGCGCGCCGGGCGTCACGTCCGCCAGGAACGCAGTCACGAGCGGCCACGGGTGGTGGCGCGTGTGGCTGAAGTGCGGCGCGATCGAGTCGTAGACCCTGTGCACGTGCTCGCTCTCGAGCGCCGGCGGCGCCAGCGACTCCGTCAGCAGCTCATCAGGCATTGTCGCCATTTCCAGTGCGGATGGATACGAAATGGCGACTTCCACTTGCTGTGTGTGTGAGTTTTGGTCGTGGGACCCAATAGAAGACAAAACCGAGGAATAAAACAGCAGCCAGTAATATTGTGCGTGTTTCCAAATACAGAACAACCTGTCACAGAGCCAAGGTGCAAAACTTGGATTTTCTTCACTCACAATCATGTGCTTTTTTGAGTGTTTTTATGTTTGTCTAAAATGACAAAATGGCTGAACTTCTCGCCAACATGGCAATGAACTCCAAGAATGCGAAGATACTCACCGACGAATCGCGGGGAAATGATCAGAGTCTTATGTCCCAAGTCGCAGCACTACTCGACAATGATATCGGTGCCACACCGTCAAAACTTAGAAACACCTCACTCTCTCAGTGTTAATGAGACTCAGGAATTCTTGAACTGTATGAAGATCATAAGTTAAATAGAATTACATTCTCCCTTCATGTAAATGTGTTAAAAGACGTTAAAAGGCATTGATGGCAAATGATGTCAACATGCAAGTTGATCTATTCTTGTCTTCTTCTTCCTCCTCTTTGACCTTGATGTGCTTCATCAACCCTTGAACGTGCTTAGCCCTCAGGCTGTCCAATCGGAAATATGCGGTGGGATTGTAGGCGTCGAGTGTCGCCTTTACCACCCCATATTTCCGGAAATCCTTGATCCATGGCTCCCCAGACTTCATGTGGAAACGCGTGAAATGGTTCTTAAAAGAACCAGACGCCATGTCTGTATTACAGCCCTGGTAAACGCAGACTGCGCCAGTGCTCAGCTTGCTGGACGTCACGTGGACGCGCTTTTTCTTTGCGGCGCGCGCCGAGCTCCCATCGCCAGCCGCAGCGCTCTTTCCTTCCGCCGCGCTCTCTCTCCTTCCGCTCCGTGTTAAATTGTGCTGATCAAATGAGTGCCGAGTTGTGTTTCAATGCGTTATTAAGCATGGTAAACGCGTCAGGCAGTGCTGTCTGTGTTTTTATGATAAGGAGTCAGATGGTACAATGACTGCAACTTGGTGCAAACAAAGTGCTTTTTGATGATTTTGGGTTGAAAAAGGCAATGTGTTGAACAAAGTATTTTGTTGGAAACGGACTACTATTTCTCAGCATGGAGAAGCTCTCTCAGTTCGCTCTTTGAGATGCGCACGACTTGCGCTGCGTTTTCAGCGGATAAACGCGCTTTGGACGAACGCAGATAGACCTGCCGTTTCCACAAACAAGTGTACACAAGGGAGACTCCATCAATCATTCCAGCTCTGTCAACAAAGCAGAATTGTCAGCAACTTGAGTTGTGCCTACCTTGGCGGTCGCGAGGTCCTTCATGAGCGCATCGTTGGCTTCCTTCAGTTGCTGAATGCGTCTTCTCAGTTGGCGACTGCTGTCGCTGTCATCGCCTTCACTTCCACGACTTCCATTATCCCTGCCCTCTTCGTCGTCATCGTCGCTGGAGTGCTGGTTGCAGTTCTTGCTCGAGTCGCGGATGAGCTGCTGCAACTGCGCCTGCATCTGCTGGACCTTGGATTTGTAAAACACCAGGTGCTTCTCGAGGTCGGCGATGTACTCGCTCTTCTTCTGGCAGCTCGCGACCAGTTTCTTCCACTTGGCATCATCGCGTGTCGTCGTCGTGGGTTCCGAGTCATCCCTCAGATTGCTGCCATCCGCACTCTTTGGCTTCGCCATCACGAGCTGTTGCTGCTGTTGTTGTTATTGCTGGGGCTGAGCAGTTAATGCAGCGATCTTGTCCTGCAATTGCTGGGTGAGGAGTCGATGCTCCTGTCGCTCGAGCTCGAGTCGACGGTCAAACTCTTTTCTCGCCGCAACGAGCCCGCTTTCCAGTTGCCGCAGCGCCGTCTCGCGCTCGTCGATCGCACTCTGAAGCCCGCTCACTTTGCCGAGCAGCTCGTGCTCTCATCCACGAAGTCGAGGCGTCTCCTCAAGCATTTTTTTCACGAGCGCAGTAGCGTCGTCACTGCTTCCTGCTTGTCGCAATTGGGCGGCGATCGTATGAGTCAATGTGTCGATGGGTGATGCATCCTCCGCTTGCGATTGCATCTTGATCGACTGGAGATCCTCGCGCGCCTTGCTCAGCTCGGCATCCTGGAATGCAATATGGGAATTCAGATCCTCAACGAGCCTCTCGAGACCCGCGAGCTCCTGCTGTGCATTTCCGTCCAAGAACGTATCCTGCTCTTCTTGCTTGCGCAGTGCTTTCATTTTGCGTTCAGCACGACCTTTCAACTTTTTGAGCCGCTCGAGTTCGTCCTGCGTCCGCGTTTGCACCTGCATCTTCTCGTTGATGATCGAAAGTGGTTTGGACACATCCGAGATGCTTTCGCGCAACGAGAGGCTCTGGCGCAGCTTTTGCATCTCGAGTGCGTTGACACGACGACTCGCTTCGTCTTTGTGGAGCTGAGCCTCTTGCTTCTCCTTGATCAGGTTCAGCACTTGTCGCCTCGCCTCGTTGTACTCCGTGAGCCGAGTGGTCCACTCTTCAAAGACTGAGACGACTGGCTTGAGGTTCGAGGAAGAGTGCACTTCCTTAGAGCTGCTCGAACGCATCGACGTCCGTTTCGCATCACTAGGTGGTGGTGTGCGCTCGACTTCCGTCGTTTCTGGCTCCTCGATCTCGAGAAACAGCGACTCCTTTGCATGGTTAGATGGCGAAGACGGGCGTAGATACATCGAGCTCTTGGACTCAGCTACAGCTGCGCTGCTGCCGTGTTTCTCGGCGCCGATAGTCGTGTCCCCGGGCACCTGCTTCTCCTTTCGTAGCGCCTCGATCGTCTGCTCGGCTTCGTTGATCTGACGCTCGTAGTTTTGGCGATCGAGTTGCCATCGACGTGTCGATTCTTCGCGGCCATGCAAAAGCTCACCCTAGAAAGAACAAAGAAGACAAGCAGGAGCTTCAGCCAAAGAAGTTAGGCACACAAGATCCAAGAATGGCGTACGTTTTGCTGCTGAAACTCTTCGACTTTGGCTCGAAGCGAGGCGATCGTTTCCTCGAGCTTAGCAATGACCGCAGCCCCACTTTCGCTTGAGCGATGAAGGCTGCTGCCACTGGCGGTGGCGAGGTGTTCCGAACATGGCTTGGCTGTCGGTGGCGCTGATACATCGCTTCTCGGTTTCAGAGCCTCTCTCGACGTAACGCGACTACCACGCAGACTCGCGTCGTCGTCGTCGCCATTGCCAATCAGCACATTGTCTTTTTCGCCATCGTACGTCGCGGTGCCGCTCCGTTTCGTGAACAATCCGCGCGACGACGTCGCTTTGACACCGCGCAACCCATGAGAAGTAGCGATCCCACTAGTTGTACTCGTGCGCGTTGCCGTTTGTGCAGTCGGAGCGCGCTCCTCCTCATCGTCGTCACGGCCATCGCCACTTTCCTCCGTTGTCGTTGGAGATACTGGTCCCATGCCTCCTCCTCCAGCACCACTACTTTCAGACGTATTCCCAGCCGTAGAGCTCTCAACATTCGACCACAACTGTCCGCCTCGCTCCAATTGTTGCACCTTCTCAATCAGCTTTTCATTCTTGGTCTTGGCGTCAAGCAGAAGTGTGTGAAGTCGCTGGATCTCCTGATTTTCCATCTCGAAGATCTGCTCGTCGCGTACGAGATCGTTCTTGGCGTCCTGGAGCTCCTTCGCCATGCATTTAATGCGCTCATCCTGGTTGTCAGCGTCGTCCACATTGTCTTGATCGCCTTTGGTGTTGTTGGCACTAGTCCCAGTGTCGCAGCTGTTCGCGGTTTGGATGGCGGCATTCAACGGCGTGATCGCCTCGAGTGAGAACCCGCGCATGGTCTCAACGCACTCGGCACACTGCTTCACTTTCTTGGTCGCAAGGTGCAGCTCCTGCTCCACTGCAGCGAGTTTCACGTCCGCGCCGCTCGAAGAGGAAGAATGCTCGCGTTTGCCAGACCGAGGCGCTGGTATCGGTGAAGACGGCGATGAAGTTGTCGGCCGAGACGAAGCTGCCGTGGTATTGATCCCACTACTTTGCTGCAATTGCGTGTGCAAGTGCGCGATTTCCGCCTTCATGCGCGCGATGTCGTTCACCGATTGCTTCTGTTTCTCAACCAGTTCGTCGTCCGTGCTGCTAACTTCGTGCTGGTTCACGATCGGCCGATTGCGGATGCTCTTGGCGCGGTTCGCGTACTTCAGCGTGTTGAGCGTTTCCTCGAAATTGATCGCCGCGGGGCTCGCGCACGCGATCATGAGTGTCTTGGAGTTACCGCCCAGGCTGTCCTGCAGCAGCCGCGTGAGCTTCGAGTCTCGGTACGGCACGTGGACGCCGCCATTGACCGTTGCTGTCACCATATTGCGCCGTTTCTCGTCGCCTAGCGCGCTGATGACGTTGCCTAGCGCTAGCAGCCCCTGGTTAATGCTCGCGAACTCCTTGGACCACGTGGCGACGGCGCCAGTGCGCTTCGCGCGCTCCGAGCCCGCGAGATCGACCAGGTGGAACTTGGCTTTGTGGCACGCGCCAGTCGCGAGTTCGCGTTGGTGCAGGACCAGCGTGAAAATCGCGTGCGAGCGACTCGATTGCTCATTCGTGAGCGTGCTGCCTGTGGCTCGAGATGCTCCACCGAGCACAAGGTACCGAAACACGGCGTCCTGGGTCGATGCAACCTCGGATTTCACGCCCGCGATCACGATACAGCCCTCGGCGTCTTCTCGGATCGACAATTGCTGCTCGGTGATAAGTTTTCATCCGCAAAGTGAGCACAACACTCGATTCCCAAGGCTCCTTTTGCATGCGCGCACCTTGGATGTAGTTTCCGGATGCAACAGATCGCGGAGCTCTTCATTGTAGATCTCAATATACTCGACACGGAGATTGTACTCGACGTGCTGCTCATTCTCCTTCATGTGCTTGAAAATCGACTTGATCGCCTAATGAGGCAGTGGTGCCACAGATAGAGAACACCACCCATTAGACAATCACTCACACAACACCCGTATCGAGAACATACGCGTGGGATGATGCCCTGGAGCTCTTCGTGTCGTTCACCGTTGGCGTCAAGCCCCGAGCCCGACATCGTGTGTGTCTTCCTGGTGCCTGTCTGGTCGTACGCGAACACCGTGGCATTGTAGCCCTCAATAAAGCCCTGCACGAGCTACACGACGCAGTGGCGGTACGTTTCCTAGACAATCACAGAGTGGCAGCATAAAAGAGAAAGTCGTGAGGCTGTGGATGACTGGTGAGTAACGAGAGAGCGTACCACTTGAGTGCTCGTGATCCCGAGCACGTTGTCGAACGTAAACGCACGATCTTTGCCCACGATGAGCTACTGTGGACCGCTTGAAGACGCTGACACTGTTGTGGTATTATTGTGCGTAGACGAGAGTCCGTCGGGGGAGACCGCGATGCGGATGCAGCTCTTGGTCTGCTCCTGCTTTTCCTTCGAGTTCAACGGGCGAATGCGCACGCAAACCTGGACAGCGTCCATGCTGCTTGCAGATGGTGGAGACGACTCCATTGGTTATGGCGCTCGGGCAGATGCGGACACAACCTTCCGACTTGCATCTGCTGCGTCAAAAATAGAGAGCAGGAGGGAGAAAATAGTCGCGGATGTTTCATTGCATCGCCGTCGTTTCAGTACCTTCGATGAGGCGCCTTTAAAAATATGTGGAGGTCGCAGAGCGAAACCTCGTCATACTGCTTCACACGATCAAAAGGAATTTGTGGATGAGAGGAAAACACCACTTAACGGCTGTATCATCACTCCCTCCCTCCCTCCCAAGTGGACTCAAGAAATGAGCTGTGCGGTGCAAAGTACCTGGGAGAATCGGGCACGTGATTGAAGATGACTTGCATGGCCGTGGAAAGACCGTTGGCTGCTGCTTCCACTTGGATGCACATGAGGCTCCGTCAGTGTGTAATTTCTTCACGAAATGAGCGACAACGAGGTCAACGAGGCCAGAACTGTGAATGGCACGGAGCCTGGTGGTGTTAGTGGAGTCGCCACATCCAAACCAGAAGCAATGAGTGATTCCGAGCCTGTTACAAGTGGTGCAGTCATCGACAGTGGAGGATTCTGGGTGCTTGGGATCGATTTTGGAACTCACTTGTGCTCAGCCGCGGTCTCCCGAGACGGCGTCGTGGTCGATGTTCCGAAACTTGACGACTCCGCCGCCATTGACGACAACATGCCGCTTCTCACTGTACCTGCCTTTGTGAGTGTTGCGGATACTGGGTACTTGGTCGGAGCGGAGGCGCGCGCGCTCGCGAGACGTGGGGATCCCAACACTGTGTTTGATTTGACGCGGTTGGTTGGCCGCAAAGTGTGCGATCTCAGCGACGCCGACCAGGTTCGATGGCCGTTCCACGTGGTCGCTGGGGACCATGACAAGGTCCTTGTGGCGGTCTCGGGGACCAACAACTCCGTTTCGAACCCGCGCAAGCTGTGCCCGGAAGAGCTCCTTGCGGTCCTGTTCCTACAGCTCAAGGAAGACGCCGAAGCACTGCTTGGTACAAAGCTGCAGACTGCAGCTCTGTGTGTACCGGAAGGATTCAACCACACGCAGCGACGCGCGGTTCGCAACGCTGGTATGATCGCCGGGTTCTCTGTGACTCGTGTGGTTTGTGCGGCGACCGCGGCGGCGGTCTCCTTTGGCATCGGATCCAGCGATCCGTCCTTACCAGATGCTAGTGCTCGCGTTGTTATGACCGTCGATATTGGTGCGAGCACCACCAACATGGCGCTCGTAGCTGTGAAGAACGGGAGCACTTTTGAAGTGAAAGCTGCGGCGTCGGATCTCAACCTGGGTGGCAACGACTTCACTGAAGCCATCGTCGCGCATTGTCAGCGCCGGAAGCCGAACCCATCGCTCGAATTTCGCGTCCCTAGCGCTGGTGCTTCAACGCCCACTGACACTAGCGAGTCGCAATTGCATGACATCCGCCAGATTCACCACGCGTCTGAGGTGGCAAAAAAGCTGCTGTCGACGTCGACAAATGCAGTCGTGGGCATCGATTTCCCCGACCCGAGTGCGTTTGGGTACTACAACGTCACGCGTGCGTGCTTTGAAGCACTTTGCGAAGAGCACTGGCAGCGGATCCTCGAACTCATGAATCAGTTGTTGCAAGAGAGCTCGGCGGCGAAAGGGGACATCGATTCGATCGTGCTTTTAGGAGGATCGGCGCGGATCCCACGAGTCCAGACCCTGATCCAAGCATTTGCTCCATCGCATCACGTACTTTGTACCCCGGCAAATGTCTCAAGCGCACGAGGCGCAGCACTTTGTGGACGCAAAAGCAGGGACACTCGGGATCGGCTGTCTACAGCACCCGCCGCGGAGCTACTCGACGTCACGCTGTTGCCGCTAGGCATTCAAAGCGCTAATGGCACGAAAATCGCGATGATCCCGAGCAACACGAAGCTGCCAGTGCACAAGTCGTTTCTGTACTACGCCAGTTGCCAGCACTCCGTGGTTTTCCACGTGATCGAAGGACGCGTTTTCAATATCAAACCGGGCTCCTTACCGAAGAATCCGGCATCTACTGCGCTTCATCATCAATTAGCGAGCGTCCGCGTCGACGGCCGACACGCGACGACGCACGTGGTGCTCAAGATCGACATCACATTTGACATCGAGACCTCGGACCAGATCGTCGTCACAGCGACCGAGAGGTCCAGTGATCGCCACATCACCGTTTGCATTGACGGCGACGAGACGAGTCTCTCAGCGAATGCGATCGCCCACGCGAACGCGCGGCTATTTAATCGGATCCAGGACTCGACTGCAATGGTGCTCGTTCCAAGGAACAGTGTGCTGCAGATCCCGCACCTCACAGGTCACTTGCTGCTCTCAACCGACGACCCGATGAAGCTGCTTGACGAGTACGTCCAGGCGCTCCGGATCGTGATTGATGCCGACCAACTTGAAGGGACAACGATCTCGGACCACGACAAGGAGCTCGTGCATGCAATCAGCTCCATGCTCACGAAGCGACAGCAACCGCCTGCGCTGCCACCACCACCACCCTAGCCACCAGATCCGCTCATGGCCGCTGCGGCTCGTTAGTTTCTGCTTTTCAGCTACGAACAGCATTCGGTGTGTGGAACAACCCAAAGTGTAGCCATTCGTGTGTGCGCTGTTACTGATATATTGTGTTTTACTTCTTCCACCCGCGATGTGTTATTGGGTGTGATCTGTGTGATTGCGTAACGGTTTTGCTCCTGCAAAGCGCACTTTACAGGGAAGTCCAGTAAGCGAGAGAGAGAAACCGCATTTAAACCGGAGGAAGCGAGCATCAAGAAGCGAGCGCCAGCCTTTCTTGCGTGTGGTGGATCTGCAGAACAGGCACGAGGCTCACAGGCGCCGACGCGACTCGCATTCCCCTCTCCGCTCTCTCGTGCGCTGCTCTGACGTGTTCTTTGTGCCTCCACCTGCGTTCTTGTCCCGTCATTTGCGGTTCTTTTTAGTCGCTCGGAAGCAAAACCCAGCCCAACGGTACGTTGTCGATGCGATTTTTTTCGCTAATTAACTCGAGTGCACTGCCGTACGCGAAGCAGCTCCTTTGTGTATGCGCTTACCGTCTGTGGACTGTGAGGACTAATGCGTCAACCGTTTTGTACATGTACATCTGGATTTTGTCTACAGGGATTAGAGAAACAAGTCAGCAAAATGACGACCTCACAACACTCTCCAGACACGACTGACAATAGCAATGCTTCTGTCTCTGTCTCCGCCGCGGCAACGGAGGACGCGAAGCAGATCTCGCTGAACGTGCGCACGCTGGACCACACGACGTACTCGATCAGCATCTGCAGCGACGCATCGGTGCCGCAGCTCAAGGAGCTCGTGGCCGAGGAGACGGGCGTCGTGTTTGCGCGGCAGCGGCTGATTTTCCGTGGCAAAGTGCTGAAAAACGACCAAAACATCTCGGCGTATGCGCTCGAAGACGGCCACACGCTGCATCTCGTCGCGCGCACGGAGGCTGCGGTCGCGGCGTCTGCTGCCAATGGGACAAGCAGTAGTAGCGACACGAGTAATGGCGAAACTGCGACGACTAGTACTGCTGCTACCACTGGTGCGGCACCGCGAAACAACGACGAGCCAGACCCAACGATCGGCACGTCGACGTCGATGCCGACCAACCACGTGCTCATGGGTGCGACGATCACGGTGCCCGAGGGCTCGGACGTCAACATGCCGTTCCTGAGCTCGATGATTGCAAACATCATGAACTCGGTGCATGGCTCCATGGCGGGCGGGAACATCATCATCAGCGAAGCAGGCGACCCGCACGCCGCAGCAAATGGGAACGGAGCAACAGGCGCTCGAGAGCGCGGAGCAGCGCCTATGGCGCACTTTGTGCGAGCTGGAGCAGCGTCTGCTCATGCTGGCGGACGCCTGAGAGCTCGTCGGTCCCGAGCCGAGCCGTCGCTGCGGTCTCTTGGTGGTGGATCGTCCTCGTCGCGGAGTCGATCATCGTCGTCTGCCGCTGGCGGAAGCCTCAACCATGGACTCGCCACTTTGCGCTTGCGATCGGAGACGCTGATGGAAACGATTCGGTTGAATATGGAGAACGCAGGTGAGAACGATGCGTTTGTCTTGTGTTTGCATGTGGAGATGCAGTTGGCTCACAACTTTGTTTTGCCACTGTGAATGATGGTGAAATTGGATATCACAGACTTTGATTTTGCTGGGTTGGAAAACGTGCAACTCGACGCGGCGTCTGGAAGCGATACAGCGTTCCTGCAATCTCAGCTCACGCAATTGGGCATTTTACTCGATCATTTCCGTACGAGGGTGCAGCTTCTTCCAGCGGCTCTCGAAGCGCGCGCGACGAGCGCAGGGGCGGTTGTATCCAGCTCACAGCCACGACCATCCGTCGCTGCGATTGTGCGCACGGTCGATACTCTGCAGACGATTGGCGAACTGGCCGACCTGCTGGCTCGAATGGGTCGGTTCATTTTCATTCGTCACAACTCTGGAGCTGCTGGAGTAGGCGCAACCATTCGCGTTCGAGACGGGACGTCAGTGGCGACAGCTGGAGCAACCGCAGGTCTTGCTACTGCTACGGAAAGCAACAGCACCAGTAGACCCTCTGGGAGTGGGCGAAGACAGAATTCGTCGTCATCGAGTCGCGGACGCCATGCTACCACCACTGGTACACAGGGTGACACTGCCGCGCAAGGTGCTGATGATGGGGAACGAGCGCGTGGCAATGTGCTCTTTTCGCTTCTGGAGAGAATGAATGAATCGATTCGAGGCGCCACTGCCGGGTGGACAGGAAGAACCGAGAATGTATCCTCGTCTGAGCCAGTGGCAAACGCGCCAACATCGTCGGATCAGCCAAGCGCAGCAAATACGACGACTGCGACCCAGCAACCAGAAGGCGGAGTGCACCATCTACCGCAGATATCGATCGCAGATCTTGGCGCGCCGATGGCATCGGTGGTGTTCCCGATTTCGTTTGCAGATTTGAATGCAAACACGACGACAACGTGGAATTTTGCAGAACTGGTGAGCCGCTTATCGGGCGAGCTCCCCGCGTCGACGTTGTTTGGGATCGTCTCGGGGGATCCAGTGAGCATCCACCAAGTCATGGCACAAATCGGATATGCGATCGTGAGTGGCGTGGATATGCCGCCCGTGTCACGCGCCACGATCCGCACGTGGTCGCACACGCTGGTGATTGAACTGCGACAGCAACTGCGGTCTCACGGTATCCCTGCGTCGATCCTCTCGGAGATCACAGAGCCGCAGCGACAATCTGGTTTTATTGACCAGCTCCTTCGTCCGCTCGAACCGTTCATCCCGGATCTTGTGGACCACTTTTTGCGCGCCACGTCGGCGAGTCGCACGGTGGCATTTGGATCCAGCAGCATGGACTTTCTCCAAACGATGTCGCGACAGTTTGTGCGCCACCTGCAAGCGTACCTCAGTGGAAATGGAGCTGATGAAGATGCTGCTGTGGACCGACTCATGCGTGTGCTGCGCAACCTCCTGGTGTACTTGGGGCTCGATACGCGTGTCGCGGCGTTCGCAGTCGACAACTTCGTGGAGTGGGTCGGTGGCAACAACCGACGACGGCGTCCACTGGAGGCGGACGGCACTGAGTCTGGTCCTGCGAACAAGCGACAGCGAGAAGAACAGTCGTAGTCAGTCGCGGAATGTTTCAAGAGCGAAGAAAGACTTTGTCTCCGATGCTAGGCACATACACACACAAGCGTACGCCGAGGGTTTTGTTTCTTTATTAAACAAGAAGAAAAAGGGAAATGCATTTTCTTGAGGGCGGGACTCACTCTACTATCTAATCTAAAGACTAAAGACTCGGATGAAAGCATCAGTTGACGAATTTCGGGTAGACACGCTTATATAAGTACAAGCACACGGTGTCGTGCTGCTTGACGGGCTTGTTGAACACGGCCTTGAAGTCGCCGTGCGTGCCCAAGGACTCCTTGATGTGGCCCGTCATGCCGTGCTTGGTCACGAGCTCCACGGGCTTGAACCAGCGGATGTCCTCGGGCGAGTGGAACATGTAGCGCACCACGGCCTTGCGTTTCTTGACCTTGACGGGCGTGCCCGTGATCACCACGCGCTTGAGCACGATGCGGTCCGGGTTGACGTTCATCAGCGTGCCCGATGCCACGAGCTCATGGGACTCCATGCCGCGGCTCTCGCGGAACACCAGCACAGAGGCAGGCTGGAACGTCACGGGGCCGTAGACCGACGCCACTGCCCACCCGCTCTGCGGCAGGAAGCGGTGGAACAAGTGCTGGTCCGACTTGAGACTCTGGTCCGAGTACACGGGCTTGGCCGCGAATCGACGGAACCCGCTGTGGAACACAAGCTCCTCCTTGGACTTGAGCGGCTCCGTGAACGTCGAGGCGCGCTGGATGGAGAAGTTGAGCACCGACAGTCGGTTCTCGTGCTTGAGCAGTGCGCCCATGATCAATGGACCGGCTTGCTGCCGCGCGTGGAACGCCTGCAAAGGCACGTCCTTGACGAAGATCGTGACGTACACTCCTGACGGCACATACCCGATGCTGCCGAACTCGGGCGCCATCGACAGCGTCGTCTGGTGGCTGTCGGTCGAGAACACCGACGACGTCTCCATGGTGTCGACGTCCTCCATGGCGCTGGCCATGGACGCTGCACGCGAGCGCGCAGCCTGGGTCTTGCGACGAAGCTCGTCCTTCATGGACTTCTCTGCGAGTTTGCCGCGCTCCAGCGCCATGCGCTGCACCATCCCGAAGTCCTCGAACTGGAACAGACGCGAGTAGTCTGCAGGAAGCGACTCCTTGGGATCCCACGCACTCGTGCGCAGCGACTTGAGGCCACGGTATCGCGCAAAGCGGACGCGCGCCGACGAGTCCGTGGGCACGTCGACTTCATCTGGGAACGTCATGTTCTCGCGCTCCTGCCTACGTTTCTCCTTGAGTTCTTCGAAGCGGCGTTCGCGCTGCGCGTCTTCATCCTCGTCCATGGAGATATCGTCTTCGTCGTCATCTTCCACGCTCTCCTCGCCGGTCTTGCAGAACGTCTGGTCTACTTCCGCATCATCCTCTCCGTCCTGCATCTCGTCGTCGTCCTGCTCCTCGTCATCGCCGTCGATCCACGCGGCCTGGTAGTTGGACATACCCTTGCTGTCCTTGTCTTTTTTGGCATCACGCTCGGCGTCCGCCAGTTCTTCCTCCGTTGGCCACGTTTGTTCAGCGGCAAACGGATCGTACTCGGCTTCGTAGCGCAGATCCTCCTGTAGCTCTGGGTTCGCGGTCGCCAGCACGAATTGCTCCTCGGTCGCGGAGGCGTTCTCGGCAGCCGCAGCGTCGCTCATCGCAGCTGCGGCGTCCACTTGCTTGACGCTCGTTTGCACGATGTGGCTCATCTGGAATGTACCGACGTCCGTGATGTGGAGCAATTGGTTCACGGTCAGCGGCTTACCGCGGATGTACCCGCTGACCTGCAGCATGCCCTTCTCCTCATTCGGACCGTTTGGCGTGATCACAGCCGCGGTCGCGAGCATGTACGAGCGCGCCTCGCGCCAGTGGATCGTCTTTGGCGTCATCGTCATGATCGCGCGCGCGAGCTGCGAGTTCACATTCGCCTGCACGACCTTGATCGCGTCGCCGAACTCCGTCTGGAAGTACCGCTGGCCGTACTTTTTCAGATCGGACTGCATCTTCGCCGTGTGCGCCTCCACGCCCTGGATCACGCCAACCGTAGATGGGACGCCCTGTGCGCGGATCGCCGAGATGATCTTGTTGCCATTGGCGTTCACACCGCCTTCCACGCCCGCGTGCAGTGGCAACACGAACACGATAATGTCCGCGACCTTGGCGGCGTCCAGGGACACGAGCAGATCGTTGCCGCACTCGATGACACACACCTTTTGCTTGTGCTGCGAAAACACACCGACCGTGCAGTTGCGCAAGCCATTCTGCGATGAAATGCAAAGCAAAGAAGCTCAAACGTGAGTACAAAAAGCAGTCCAAAGCCGTCATTTTCAGGGCGAATACCTCAGAAACAAACCTGGAACGGCTCTTCAATCGTGGACACGCCTTCGAAAATGGACTGCTTGACTTCGCTCACGTTGGCGAGCTCGCTGAGCGCGATGACAGCGACGATCTTTGGCGGGCCGAGGCTGCTGCCCGAGCCAAAGCGCTTGAGCAGCAGCAGGTCCTCGCGCTTGTTCTGGCGCAGCTGCTTCTGGCGCTGCATGCGCTGCGCCTTCTGGTTGGCCGCGACCGCGTTGTTCGAGTGGCTGCTCGCCTTCACGTTGCCGACACGCTCGATCTTGCCGCCGAGCTTCTTGGAGAGCGATGTCTTGGAGTCATGGCGTCCGGTCTTGTGCTGCTTGTTCTTCTGCTTCAACGGTCCCGATCGATGGTGGTGGCCGCCCATTCTGCTGAGAGGAGGGTGTACTATCAGCTACGCAAGAGACGCTTGCTGCTGCCGCTGTCTGGTGGCTTGGTTCGCGGTACGGTGCTGTGCTCACGCTAATGGTGTGTCGCTTCACATGCCCATGCTTGTCAAAAAAAAACCACTGGGTACCAATCGCTCAAATGAATTGCGGCGACTCAGGTCAATTCATCATTTGAATTGCAGAATCTGTGCTACGATTGGCTAGAAATGGATATAATGCATTCAATTAAATCAGTACGTTTGTTGTGTGAATTGAATACATCTTTCATGATTGGCTGAAAATGAATGACTAGACTAAATCGTCTTAAAACAGTGCATCCCATTGTTGGTACCAAAAGGACGGTTGGTCAGTGGCAGCAACCTATTGTGACCATGAGCGGGTACGTCGATGCGGCCGCGACCGTCGGTGGCGCCGTGGTGGACGAGCAGCTCCAGCAGCAGCTGCAGGACGCGATTGACACGAAGCGCTTCGAAGCCAAGTACGGACTCAACAAGCTCAGCGCGCAATGGCGGCTGGCGCCCGAGGTGAGCGCGACGCTGCGCGGCATGAACATCAACGCGTTCTTCCCCGTGCAGGCCGTGGCGATCCCCAAGATCCTGGACAAGTCCAACGACCGCATCACCGACATCTGCATCTCCGCGCCGACGGGTAGCGGCAAGACGCTCGTGTACATCGTGCCGATCGTGCAGCGGCTGATCACGCGCGTCGTGTGCCGCGTGCGCGCGCTCATCGTGCTCCCGAGTCGCGACCTGGCGATCCAAGTGCACCAGATCGTGACCAAGTTTTGCGCCAACACGCCGCTCAAGTGCGGCTTAGCGATCGGTCAGTCCAACTTTGCGGCCGAGCAAGCGGCACTCGTCGGCGCCATCGACCACGAGCGTACGTTGTTCGGCAACAGCGCGGGCGACCGCGACGGCGGCCACAGTCTCGTGGACATCCTCGTGGCGACGCCAGGTCGTCTGGTGGATCATCTCGAGCAGACGCCAGGGTTCACATTGCAGCACTTGCAGATCCTCGTCGTGGACGAAGCGGATCGTCTGTTGAATCAGTCGTATCAGGACTGGATCCCCAAGATCTACGCCAGCATATTCAACGGATATGATGCGTCTTCGTCAATGACAGAAGCAAAAGCACCGAGTGGTGTGGTACCGATGACGTGCCGTCGACAAGACTCGATCAACCGCCGCCGCATCCGTACGCCACTGACGCGTGTACTGTTGTCGGCGACGCTGACGCGCAACCCGCGCAAGCTCGCATCCATCGGCATGAGCAACGCAGAGCTCACGAAGATCGGCCGCATTGACGACGTCTTGGCTGACAATGCGCAGGAAGGCGTCGATAGTGATGACGAGAACAACGACGACGAGGATGGCGAAGGTGGAAAGGATAAACTGTACTCGACGCCGAGCAATTTGGCCGAGTACGTGATTGAGTGTGATGCTGGGTCGAAGCCACTGGTGCTACTCGAGATCCTCAGCGAGTACAAGGACACGCTGTCGATTGTGTTCACTGCGTCCGTGAACTCGACGCACCGTCTAGCGCGGCTGCTGCAACTCTACTCGGACCATCCTGAGCGCATCCGCGAGTACTCGAGTAGCTTGACCCAGAAGCAGCGTACGGCGCTCGTCGCCGAGTGCAAGACCAACAAGATCGAGACCGTCGTGTGCTCAGACGCCATGGCGCGTGGTATGGATATCGACAACGTCTCAAACGTGATCAACTACGACGTGCCGACGTTCATCAAGACGTACATCCACCGTGTGGGTCGTACGGCGCGTGCTGGACGCGCAGGCCGAAGTGTGACGTTGGTGAAAACGGGTCAAATGAAGGGTCTGACGCGTATGCTTAAGAAGGCAGAGAACAACAAACTGACGCCTTTCCCATTGCAGAAGGAGCACATGAAGACGCTGATCCCGCGGTACACGCAGGCTTTGGAGCAGCTCAAGACGACGTTGGACGCCGAGAAGACTGGGAAACTGAGTGCGACCACGACGTTGCGAGCTCATGGCGGAGGTGACAGCAGCAGCGCGAAGAAGACACAACAACACACAACAGCTAATGCGGAAACCACGGACCTGAGCGCTGACCTGAAGGATGCGGATAGGAAGCGCGCGCTTTCGGTGCTCTACGAGCAATTGGAAAAGAATCTGGCGGCCAAACTCCAGCGCAAGCAGTAGAACAAATAGATAGAACACAAAGTGCAAGCATCGTGCTGACCTAGACTACTACCAATCACTCGTGTATATAAAAAGTTAAATTGCATATTTGTACTTTGTTGAGTACATTGGTCCGAATTGCTTGTGTATGTCGGATGCTCCTGATTAGCCTTGTTCGCTCGGACGTGGGAGTTTGTGTCGTTTCTCTCCAATTGACTTGTGTCACTCCGTCAAAAGCAACTCACTTTGTTGCCATCTGGGCTTGTTGCTGCCGTTGCCCTAAACTGCATGTCGGCATTCACGTAACACGACCATAAACGATGATTCGCTGCCGATCTCAGTGGTGCTCCCCCCATTCACGAGGTGAGCACATGTCGACGCTGCACGGAAGGACCGGGCAGCACAGGATGACCTCCATCTTCATCGCAACTGGCGTGCACGGTTCGTGAAATACGTCTTGGGACGTATATAGAGTTTGGTTACCGGCATCCGATTTCGCCGACTTGGTCTTTGGCGAAATGGAAGAGCACGACTGCGTGGTGCATTACCGCGTATCCGCAAACAGGTAGGTTGAGGCAAAGCCGCCATGGCTGCTCGCCTTGAAGAAAACCATTGTGATGGTACGATATCTAAACACTCTGCACACCGCTTCGACAATTTCAGCAACAGCAGTAGCTGCATAGACGCCTGACAACGGAATTGCTGCTAAAGCATGATGTACATCTTTGTGGTTGTTAGTTGTATATTGATGCGATATAAACAGAAAGGCAAGCAAGCACATTAAACACACTTACGACACAAAAGCGCAGCATCCACGGCGTTTTCTCATTCTTGCTCTTTCATCCATTCTTTTTCTCATCGTACGAGTGGCTTGAGCTCATATCTGGTTTTCTCTCTTTGCTCGTGTTTTTCTTCTTCATCTCTTTACATTTGGTGTGGCGGCGGCGGTGCGTCAGCTGCCGTGTTCTGGTTGTTGCCTGGACTCCCCGTGCGATGGTCCGACATGCCCGTGGAAACTCTTCCTCCGGAAGCTACCGTTGACGACGGCGCACCAGATCCCTTGCTTGAGTCATAATTCGAAGCAGAACGCTGGTGGTGATGCTGGCGGTGGTGCTGTATTGGCACTTGGTGGTGTCCGTGGTGGCGATGGTGATGGCCAGGTGGAGGAACGTAACCTTGGTTGCTGTCGGATTCACTCACATGCAGCGAGCGACCGTGCTCCCGCTGTTGGTCATAGCCCTGCTGCTCTGGTCGGCGACGTTGTTGGTGCTGGGAGTCCCATTTTGGGTGCTTGCTGCTGTCGGATACCGCTCGCGCGTGCTCCATGAGTGACGCCGAGGACGACGGGATGCCGACTCGTGGGTGCGAGTTGCGGTCCACGTCCATCATGGAAAACGAAGGGCCACGATTGTTGACACTACTATTACTACTCACCACTGTTGGCCCACCACTTGGATCCCCACGGCGTAATGCGTGGCGGTCGACCACATTCCCTGCATTTCGGTATTCTGCAGACAATTCATTGCGAGATGTCTGCCCTTGATCGTCCGAAGATGACGGCGGCATCGATCTACCCCCAGACGAAACGCGGCGATGCAGTGGCTGTTGTTGGCCACCGGGGCTTCCGCGTGCAGGCGAGTCGTGATATCGGTACGACGATCCATCTGCACTCCCAGGACCTGGTCGCATGGTTGGATGTGGCTGCGATCGATCGCCGTACTGTGAAGAAGGCTCGTCTGGTCGACTCTGCATTCTGTGGGAAGGGCCATCCGGGTATGACGATGACGAAGGCGGCGCATACGGACCACCCCGAGACGACACCATTTCGCGGTTCCGCCACCCGGGTGAATTTGCGTATGCTTGCTGACGGTAGTCGGGGACACCAGATTCACCATGCCCGCCGCCGCCACCACCGTGCCATCTGGAGCTGCCAGGAATATCGGACGGAGCTCCACGCATCGAGTCGCCTGGAGGAGGACCGCGTCGGTAATCATCCCCACTTCGGTCCTGAACACTTTGTTGACGCCCTGGACCAAACCGATCCACTGACGACGACGACAGAGGCAGCACACGGTCTGCTGCATACGGCTCCCGGTCTCGATCCCTGTGCATGTCCTCTGATACATAGCTCCCTCGAGGCTGCTCGACGTTCATGCCTCGTGAGCGTGGATTCAGTGGCGCGACGCCGCACACTTGAGGCGCCGTCGATCCATGGCCGCTATCTTCCCGAGCAGCACGCTGGCGTTTCCCGTCGTACGCGTCAGCGTCGCCGTGACCTGAGGACGCGCGCTTCCGTGGGTGACTACTCTCATGAAGCACACGCGAAGACTCAGGGAATAGCGACAGGATCGCAGAATGCACGTTCGTTGGAAAACACATGCTCAGCAGCTCATTGTCGGACGCGATCAGTTCGACGACTGAGAGTGCGGTTGGGAAGACACCCCCAGCACCTGGGAAATTTCCTGGCGGCGCGAAAAATCGCTGCTCGGTCCCAGACGCGCTCATCTGAATGCGCCAGCCGTCACGCAGCAGCGCAGGCAGCGCGTGGTTTTCGAAAAGCCCGACGACAAACTGTGCCTCGCGCTCACTGATTTGCACCAACGGACGGCTGGATGGCGGAGGTGGCACGTGCTGCGCAATTGGCGGTGGAGAAGGACGTTGCTGCAACGACGACTGAGGAGGAGCTTGCGGCATTCCCGATGGTGCCGACGTGCGGGTGCTTTCTGGGCTATTGGGCGTGGCGTACGCTTCCTTCGCGTACGCCGACGACACTGGTGGCAGCGACGGATCGGCGCGCTCGATCTCGTCCTGGATCAGGATCTGGATCGTGCTGTCAATGTTGAGCTCTTCGGCGTCGCCATCAGCGTACACGATCGTGTACAGCGACGTGGGCTCGTCAAACTTCACGACCTGTCCGAGGAACCGGCCGTGGCCGACAAACGTCTTCGCGACACGCAATCCAATCAGGTCGTCGGCGTAGATTTCGCGGCCGTGAAACATAATGCGGATCTCGCGGTCGTCGGGCGACGATGGATCCGCACTACCGCGCATACCACTTGACGCGGAGAACGCAGGGCTGCCGGCATCTTCACGGCTGTTGCTGTCGTGCTGGGGTATATGCGGATGTGCTTTGCTTGACGTCTCACCCTGACTGCTCGTCGTTGAAGGCTGCGGATCCGCGTTACGCCATCGGTTGTGGACATCGGTCGAATCCGGTCGCTCTCGACTGCGCGATTGACTGCGGCGGTAATACCCACTACTGCGACCTGGGGCGGCCATTCCTCCAGCACCACTGCTCCCACTTGCATACTGCGCATCACCTCGCTTCTCCGCCGGCTGGATACTGTTGTTCCCACTGCGCAGCTGCAACAGTGCGGCGCCGGAAATCGCAGGCAGCGAGAGAGTCGCGGACGACTGGCGCGACGGGTGGCTCTCGCTGTGCTGACTGCGGTCTTCCTCATCGCCCGACGCGTCCGACGGCTCGCTCGAGCCAAAGGAGCCCGGCGATGATCCGCGCGAGCCTCCATTGCGTTTCATCGACTGCTGTCGAGTGTTCGCGCAGCCGCCACCGCCGTCCGCCGCGAGTGCCGCGGGCGTCTGCGACCACGACGCCGCCTCGCTCTGCCGGCGGTTGTGGCTGTTGACGACTACGGGGGCCACAGGCGCCGACGAGAACGCCACGGAGCCCGGCGATTTCATGCTCGACGAACTGACTGCGGGGGCGGAGGACGACGGCGCGCTCTTCTCCACGGGGGGACTGTTGCTCGCCATGGGACCACAGACAGAGAGAGAGAGAGAGGTGTACACACAGAGCGCCTTCTGTTCTCTCGCGCCGTGTTGTTGGGCGGTGCTGGCGGCTTGAATTCTGCTGTCTTTCCGCGCAGTAGACCCTCGACTGCACGTCGTGGAAGCAACCACAATGTTTGTTCTAATCTTATGGATTCGGTAAAATGATAGTGAAAAGGCTCCGATTTATTTTTTTATTACCAATATATTACCGACCAAAGTCCCGCGTTTTAGAAACATTGTTATTTTCGGAACAAGTTGACGAAAGATATATTGCAATAAGCAAAGTAAATATGAATTGAGGAAGGTTTTCATTTGGTTTTGATTGGCCGTGTTCGTTGGCAATGCACATTATGACAATCGCCCACTGAAACCTTCAGCACGGTCCTACGATAACAGTCTTCACAGAGCACCGTGTTCGACACAAAACATAAATTGGCGTGAGGTTTAATATTGGTTGAACATCCTGCAGCATCAGTTGCCATTTCTTCAGACGAGATTTTTCGTGATCTGACAAAAGGCATATCAGAGAAAGCTTCGACAAAAGCAGTATAGTGTCCGTTGGGTCATATTCTAATACTGGACCCCCCTTTGATACGATATAGTTGCACCTTGTTCGGCAAACGGTGCCAGTATCGGCACGCAGTCTAGAACAGGCCAGCCAGCATTCATTATAAAAGGTAAATCGTGCGTGTCATTTGAAAGCAGCACAAGAGCAACACCAACAACATTTTCCAACTTCATCGCAGTGTTCCGCGATGCCATCGAGAGGTACTCCTCCGAACATTGAACCCCACTCTTTCCCGACGCTTTGTCGCAATGCCTGTTGCTTCGGGTACTCGATCCGTCGACTCCTTCCTCGCCGCGCATTTGAGCTTGCTGGCTACTACTCTCCTTTCTCTACGAGATTTGTGTGTAGCACGCCAACCAACGACCCGACCTCATATTATTGATTACACAGGAGCTGTGATGGGCTGTGACCAGCCATTACATGAAGGTGGATCTGTTCCCAGATCTAGTGTGTCACACACCACCTTCAGAGTGCATTGTGGAGACACAAATAACAAAGGGATTACAGTAATACAATCCCCACATGCACGTGTGACGTCATTCGATGACGTCACGAGTGTTCTGTAATGGGTTAAGGCTGCCATCACATGCAAGGTGGCTCTTTGTGTGTGTGTCACACACCAACTTGTGGAAGTGCATTGTGGGACTAGTCAGATAAAAATACAGGTGCAGGCAGGACACCTGGATAGGAAGAAAAGTCGAATCAGTTGAAGAAAAGGATAGGCATGCATGCAGGGAGGCTTAGACGTAGCGCTAGCGAACTAAGTCCTCCATTCAATTCACTTTCCAATTTGCCATCAAGTTGCCGCCTCCTCCTCCGATCCACTCCACCGTTCTCCGACTTTCGACCAATCAAGTTCCTACTTTCCGACTTTCGACCAATCAGATCTCAAGAAGACCCCAAACCGTTACATCTGGTAGCACTTTGCGTCTGGGGGGGGAGCGTGGCCGTTTCCAAGCGTTCAAGTCGCCGTCGTCGTCCAAGCCAGGCACCTCCGAGGTTGTTATTCGAGCCGCTTTCTGAACGGGTGTTTCATTTAGTGACATAAATCCCGGAATCATTGTCGGTGCGTTGACCCTTTGGTGTTCTGTGGCAGTAACTCCTGTAGTGTTGAGCCAGCCGTGCTTTTGTGCGTAATTCTGTGTTCTGGTCTACCTCGGTTTCTCTAATAGTGACACGGTGTCTCGGGTTCGCCCTAACTGTCTGTGTTCTTTAGGGTGTTATTCCGTGGTGTCATCGTCAGGCGTGCCTAGGTGAAGCCCTCATTATAGGATCAAGACTGTGATTGTGAACTCCCAGAGTTGGTGACCTCCCCAACTCGATGCCCAAGAAGCCGCGCGTCAAGCAGGTCCCGATTCAAGGCAGTCTTACGTACTTAGGCGTGCCGAAACCTGCAGAAGCTGATAAAGCCCGTCAAGACCTCGTGAACTGTCTGACGAAGGCTTTCCGGATCTGTGAAGTGCTAGAGAAGCACGTGGACAAGTGTCCAGACAAGCTGCAGAAGAAACGCGCAAAGAAGGCTCTAATCCGGATCGCTCAAGGAATCACCGACGCATCCGACGGTATTGGCGAGTGTTTTCGCCGCGCGCTACGAGACCCGCCGGCATCGAATACAGCTACTGGGAAGGCCAAGCTGCGTCCAGGTCAAGTTCCTCCGCCTAAGTTCGACTAAAAATACGCAATCAAAAAATAAAAGAAACAAAAATAAATAAATAAATAAATAAAAGTATAGCTTCGTATTATACTGGTTTTTAAGATCCCATAAGATAGAATCTCGACTCCCGTCCCTGCCTGCCAAGTCAAGTGAAACCGGTTACGTAAAATACCAAGTGTGAAGTCAAGTCAAGAAAAGTGCAAAGATGAACGAACCAACGAATGCCCAGTTGTTGCAGAGTATGCTGGCAGTGCTAAACCAGCAAGCAGAGATGATCAAAGAATTCCAGCAAGTAAAACGGGAGTCAGAGATAAAATTAGAGGGATGTAAATTACCGGTGTATAGTGGAGCATTACAAGAATCGTTCCAATTGTATAAAGAGCAAGTCAGAGACTATTTAAAGGCGAGGAACATTGACAGACAGGATGCTAGCCTACAGCCACGCCTTTTGGCGATGTTGGGAGGAACCCTGCGGCAGGGAGCTGCCCAGTGGTTCATTCTGAAGAAGACAGAGATTGAGACGGTTGACCAATTCTTCCTAGAACTAGGAAACGAATTTATTCCCGCCGATCTACAAGAGCGTTTGCGTGACCAGTTGGGTGAGCTGTCCCAGGGTCAGAGTCGAGGTCTTGACGACTACGTCAGTCGTTTTAGGCATGTTATCACACAAGTACAAGAGATGAGTGAGCTCGACAAGATCATGTATTTGTGCGAGGATTAGCTCCAGCGATCCGAACAGAGGTGCGCTATCGCCGATGTTCTACGTTGTCGGAAGCCATCACTCTAGCGTTGGACTATGACCGCTCGCATCGTCGCTCTGCGGATGGAGGTCGGTCCCACTCAGAACCTAGGTACAGGCGTTTCGACAATCGCCAATACCGACTGAATGGTGCAAGTCCGATGGAAGTGGACAATGTCCGAGTCTTGGGTCGTGAAGAGTGTTTGCGTCAGCGCCTTTGCTTCAATTGCAATCGACCTGGACATCGAGCGTCAGAGTGTCGTGCGCCGCGCCAGCAGAGACAAGCGAGCACGCCGCAGGCGACGCGCAACTCAAGATATCAGCGTCCGACACAGCGAGCTCGTCGATCAAGTCCGATGGTTGATGAAGAGGGCGCTGTTCACAACAGTCCCTCAAACACGGCACACACGCTTGGGCCAGAGGAAGCGATCTCCGACTTGGAGGGAGGAAGAAGACTTGAGGGCTTGAAGGAAAATTTGCAACTGAATTAAAAATGGTTATGGTTCCTGTCGCTACTTACAAATGAACCCCAAGGGATCCTACACGTTTTTTAACTAAAACCTAAACATGCACAATAAAACCTATGAATCTGATATATAAAACCTTGGGTACACTGAGGTTGAACCTACGGGATCTTCTAGAAGCTTGAACTTCAAGTCTTGTATAAAATCCCTGCAAAGTGATTGGCTCGCGCCACTCACTTCAGATGGCAGAGACACGTCGGTCTCATCGCCAGCCCAGTTTCCCAAGCAGGAACCATCGCTCAGTACTTGATTAGTATATGGATGCCATTACTCTGTACTGATTAGTACATGAGAACAACATTCTGCACTGATCAGCACAGAGAACATTCGTGACGTCATCGAATGACGTCACACGTGCATGTGTGGACTGTATTACCGTAATCCCTTTGTTATTTGTGTCTCCACAAATGCACGCTGAAGGTGGTGTGTGACACACTAGATCTGGGAACAGATCCACCTTCATGTAATGGCTGGTTATAGCCCATTACAGTTGAGCACAACCTGGCGACAGTGGATGAAGTGGATTATCCCATTGTGTTTGACAATGCGGAGCTAAACGCAGTGGGCATTGCGCGTAAGAGCAACCTGTTCGTGGTGAACGGCCGTGTTGATGGTAATGATGTGCGCATTTTAATTGACAGCGGCGCCTCGACCAACCTGATCCAGCGCGGGTTGGTGAAGAAAGTGCTGAATATAGCAGTGATCGAAGCGCAGGGATTCGACGGCAGAAGGACCAAGAAACAAGTGAACGAGGTGGAAGCATCGTGCCAAGTACAAGACAAGAAGTTTGAGGCAATGCAGTTTACGGAATGGGATCTACCCAATAGCCACGATGTCATCTTCGATCAGCCATGGTTCGTCAAGCACAACCCGATCATTGATTGGAGAAAGCAGACGTTTGCATTGCCGGAAGACACCTCTGTGCACGAGCGCAACGGTAGTGAAATCTGCTCCAAGATCAAGAATGCAGAGTATGAAGAGTTGTTCGTCGTAAAGGTGTCCGCAGTTAACGACATTTCTCCAGTCGTCCCGCCAGAGTTGAAACCTGTCATTGATCGGTTCGCGGACTGTTTCCCGGAGTTACTTCCGGATGGCTTACCGCCAGAGCGTGCTGTGAACTTTGAGCTCCAGCCGAAGCCAGACGCAGTGCCAAGCTCGCGTCCGCCGTTTCGTCTATCCAAGACAGAGCAAGACGCGTTGGAAGAGTTCGTTCGCGACAATGTGAAGAAGGGATGGATTGAAGTATCGAACTCCCCATGGATCTCCAATATCTTCGGTGTTCCGAAAAAGGATCCCGCGACGGGTATGGCTGTGAAACGCGCTGAATGGCTGCGCAGTGGCAACACAAAGGTGCCGATACGTTGGGTCATCGACTATCGGTATGTCAACAGCCAGACGAAGATCCCCAAGATTCCTCTACCACACATAGAGGAACTCTTAGATCAGATGCTCGGCGCGACGGTATTCACGGTGATCGACCTCGCGCAAGGTTATCACCAGATGCGCGTGAAGCCTGACAGTCGTCATTACACGGCTTTTAGGTCGCAAAAGGAAACGTACCAATGGTGTGTCGCTCCGATGGGATTAGCGGGTATGCCGGGAGTATGGTCTCGTCTTATGCGAGTACTCTTTGGTAAATTCAAGTTTGTTGTCGTGTATCTCGACGACATCTGTATCTTCTCCCGCTCGATGAAAGATCATGCGCAACATCTGGCGATGATCTGTGAAGTCCTCCGTCATGAGAAGTTGTACGCTCGCCTGTCCAAGTGCGAGTTCGGCAAGTCCAGTGTCCGTTTCCTCGGTCACACAGTCACGGCTGAAGGGATCCAAGTCGACGCAAAGAAGACAACCGCGATCGAGAAGTATCCTACTCCGACGACGCAGAAGACATTGTTGAGTTTTCTCGGTCTCGCCGGATGCTATCGTCGGTTTATTTGCGACTTTGCGCGGATTGCGTTGCCGCTGCATAGGCTGATCAAGAAGGATGCAAAGTGGACATGGTCATCCGAACATGATCGCGCCTTTCGTGCCTTGAAGTTGGCACTGCAACATGCTCCGACGTTGCGTTTACCTGACTTTGACCGTCGGTTCACGGTAACAACGGATGCCTCGGGCTACTGCATGGGCGGTGTCTTGTCTCAAAAGATCGACGGGTTTGACGCTCCCATTGCCTTCTATTCAAAGAAGCTTGGGCAGTATGAGGAAAAGTGGCCTGCTCATGAGAAAGAGCTGCTCGCAATCAAGTTTACGTTGTTAAAGTGGCGACACTACCTTCATGGTCGTCAGTTCGATGTGTTTACGGACAATTCGGCTTGTCGGTGGATGCTACATCATCCGAAGGTGACTCCCAAGCTTGCGCGGATGCTGACGTTCTTTTCTCAGTTTGATTTTGTCCTGCACCACGTGAAAGGCAGTACCAATGTGGTGGCTGATGCCTTGTCTCGACCAGGACCGGAAGAAGTCAAGCAATCCGATGAGTTACCCGTAGTTTCGACTCCCGAAGCGCACACTTGCGATGATGCGTGTCACGCTCGGTCGCAGTCTATTTCTCGTCATGTGGTGTCCGCGGCATTTCTACGTCACTTGCCAGATTCGGATTGCTCCGTCTTTCTCTCCGCTGCGGACTTTCGGGGGGAGAGACGCGCCGTGGCAGTGCGGCAAGAGCAAGTCCACACTGTCGACACGCAGTGGGCAAGTGTTCACTTGTCCGAAGCGACGAAGAAAGCCTTTCAAGCTGGCTATTCCCGCGACCCAAGTTTTGCCGAAGTGCGGCAGAGTCGCGAAGGGAACGAGAAGTTCGAGAAGCGCAACGGTCTTCTGTTCTTGCGAACGAAGCACCCGGTGTTGCGATTGTGTGTACCAAACTCGAGCAAGTTGGTCACAGATGTTATTCAAGAGTTTCGCGATGCTCCTGTGGCTGCTCATCCAGGAGTTCGTCGAACACAGCTAAAGGCGGCTCAATTGTATTACTGGCCCGCCTTGGAAAAAGACATTCACGAGTATGTTGGCAGTTACCAGACTTGTGCACGATGGAAGCCGACAAATCGGAAGAAGATCGGCTTGATGATGCCAACTCCGACGCCCCAAGAATGCTGGGATGTTGTGTCGATGGATTTCGTCACTGGACTTCCAGTGTCCGAAGGTTTTGATGCAATCTTTGTCACGGTGGACAAGTTGTCGAAGCGTCCGAAGTACCATCCAACACACTCGACAGCAGATGCCGAAGGTACCGCCAAGGTATTCTTCGAGGCAGTGGTTCGTCACCACGGTTTGCCGAAGGTCATCATCAGCGACCGCGATCCCAAGTTCACGTCGGACTTTTGGAAGTCGCTGACCAAGCTCATGGGTATCAAGCTGAGCATGACAACGTCTCATCGCGCGCAAGCAGACGGACAAACCGAGCGTCAGAACCTCGTGTTGGAAGATGCGGTGCGATGCATGGTGTCATACCATGGAGACGATTGGGTGAGCCACCTTGGAACGATCGAGTTTGCTCATGCAACTCTCGTTAATGAGTCGACCAAGTTCACACCGTTTGAAGTCGACACTGGAAGAAAGGTGCGCAACCTAATTGCCCAAGAGTTCGGCGTCGACGAAGGAAACTTCGAAACAGTAAATATAGCTGAGTTTGCCAAGAACTTTGCGGAGAAGCACCAACAAGTCGTCAAGCTAGCCCAAGAGAACCTCAAGCAAGCTCAAGAGCGCCAGAAGAAATACTACGACAGGAAGCGTCGCGAAGTGGAATTTAACGCTGGCGATCTCGCTATGTTAGATACGAAGAATCTACCCTTGAAGACGGTCGCTCAAAGCACCTCTCTCCAAAAGGCGAAGTTGGCAGCGAAGAAGGTTGGACCGTTTAAGATCGACTCAATAGTGAACAAGAATGTGGCTCGATTGGTGTTTCCTCCAAACATGAAGCGCTTGCATCCAGCGTTCAATGTGGAGTTGCTTAGCCACTACGTTGAGAATCCAACCAAGTTCCATTCAAGACCAATTCCGAAGGCAGCCCCCGTGATCCTCGGCGACGAGACTGGTGAGGCTCTGCACGTTGTGGAAGCATTACTTCGCAGTAAAACCCACAACCGCCAACGAATGTGGTTGGTCAAGTGGCTCGGGTATCCTGCGCACGAGAGTACGTGGGAGTACGAGAAGAACATCCGCCATGTTTCGCATTGGAATCGACTCCTTCAAGAGTTTCAAGGCTCCCAACGCGAAGTCAAGTCTGGGGGGATGCCACGTGTGCCTGACCTCGCACGCCAGGCACGCGCGTAGGATCGGCGTGTGCCTGACTTCGCACGTGCCTAGCGTGCGGAGCGTCGTGGCATGTGTAACGTGTGCCTGACCTCGGACTCGAGGTCAGGCTCGCATTCATATGTAACACTAATATATACAGTTATATGGAACTAGTCAGATAAAAATACAGGTGCAGGCAGGACACCTGGATAGGAAGAAAAGTCGAATCAGTTGAAGGAAAGGATAGGCATGCATGCAGGGAGGCTTAGACGTAGCGCTAGCGAACTAAGTCCTCCATTCAATTCACTTTCCAATTTGCCATCAAGTTGCCACCTCCTCCTCCGAGTCCAAGCCATCGTCCCCGACTTTCCGACTTTCGACCAATCAGATCTCAAGAAGACCCCAAACCGTTACAGTCAGTAGGCTAACAGTGGTGTGTATTTTTCTAGCGTCTCAAACGTTCTGTGCAGGCCACGGCACCGCCTCGTAAGGAGTCAGCACGATGGGTGACGGCAATGAGGATTTTGTGGACGACAGCGATGCATCAGGTAAATTGGCTCGTGACTTTACCATTCGTCATTCCCACCGTTAATTTACTTTAACTGTAACTATCGTAGGTTCGTGTAAGGCGATGATGGGCGCCAATTTCGTACTCCAAGTGCGAAAACCAGAAATAAGGCGAGCAGTAGCAAATTGAAAAGAGACCGCTGGCGGTTGCGCTAGATACTGACGACGACTTTGAGAGCGCTTCAGGCTAGTGGGTGCGAGATTACTTTCTTTGTTCATAGTGGCTTGCTGAATTGCGTATGTTGATAGTGAAATCGGAACAAACAGCGTGAGTGCCCATAAATGAAAATCATTCATTGTTCCAGTCCTCACGCGCCACAGGCGAAACAATGCAGTCAAAAAGTGTGGTTGTTAAAGTGGCGATCGGTGACCGTATCCCGCGCCAGCGGAAAAGTGAAACATGGGAAACACGCCAGAAAATGGAAAATGCCCGCACATCAGTTAATCCATTCCCAGAAAGAGAATTCGAGAAACGAGGAGACTTCGACGCTGTTCTGACGACGGATCAAGTCGAGAACAATCTGCCGTAGTACAACAAAATTAAAACGTGTGGGGGTTCCGAGAAAGGCGGTGGTTGTCGTAGCGACTCGGGATGCCACAGTCAACGTTCCGGATGCGGTGAGATGATCGAAAGTAACGCCTGATATCAAGACGGTCAAATTGGTTTTGGATGCTTATCCTGTGCTGTTGGACGAACCGCTTTTGGTCGCAAGAAAGGCGAAAGCAGCACGCGAAGCTATTGATCCACGTGATTATCAATACAACTACGCGATACCGCGATCGCTCGTTACAAACATGGCGAGTGCAGTCAAGCAATTGAAGCAGAAATCCAACACAACTTGCACAGTTTCAGCTGGTGTACAAGCGAACAAACTCAATCCAGTTCCCCCTGAAGACTTCGAAGAGCAAAGCATGGTGTCAATTGGTTCTGAGTTCAATTCCTTTTCCGGGTAAGTGTTATAGTTGCCGAAACGATTGATGTTGCTGTGTACACCAACGACCCACAAACTAATGTGCTCTGTGTGTTGTGTGTAGGCAATTTGTGGACGCTCTTGAGATGTTTTACTACTATAAAACCAAGTGTACAGAGTGGGTCGAGGACATAAAATGGCTGAGCTAGTTCATATTGCGATCCGATCCGAGGGGGAGATCAAGCGGTGCAGTCTGATATCCAAGCAGAGCTCTTTGACGATGAAATTGGGCCAGAACACACAGCTCCAAGATCGAACCAATCACTTGCGGCCCATATCAAGAATGGAGTTGCTCGTTGTGCCGGCACACCACACGATACACTGGGCGGCTTTTATTGTGCAGTTCAAGTATCTGAAACGCATCGTAGTCAACATTTACGAGCCATTATGGCTCGATAGATACAAAAACTCACTGAAGGAGAGTGCAATTCGCAGCTGATGAAATACCTGCGCAAACGACATGAAGACTGTAACACCGAGGGCAACTTCCTAGATGTTGAAGCGAAGTGGATTGCAGCAACCAGTCTAGTCAGGTGGAACCGCTTGCGGTGTATTCACACTCGTTCAAATACACTCTGCATTGCGTGGCAAGCAGTCTTTTGGTCAGCAAAAAAGGATTTCGGCTACTCGCACGCGTACAATGCGCTTGTGTGTGATGTGGAAGCTAGTGTGTGACTCGACAGAGATCCCTCCTGATCAATCAGCAACTTTTGAATTCGAGTATTTTTTTCCGGACCCTGGTTCATGAAGTACTTCGAAACCTTATCAGTGGTCTCTTCACTCGCGTCAGCGTAGCAATCCTTATCAGATAAAGGCGCACACACTATTTGGAGCCTCTCGCATCGACCTTTGATGATGCAAGAATGCACGCAGCACACCGTCCACCATCACACAAAATGCGCTATCCTGTAAGGAGGCCAACAGAGCGAAATCGTAAAACAGTCTCACTTCAAGTCGACAATTGTGCAGACTCAATGGGATGGTGATGTGTTCCAGATCGACCTCAGCTCTAAAATGTCTGACAGGCTTCCAGGTATCATCGCTGAAGGACGAAAGCTGCGTGGGACATTCTGTGCAGAATGGTTGCCATACATGACCTCGACTGCAGATGGGTGGCTTCTTGATTCCAACGGCTCCCCATACAAGCTTGCTCACACATCACTATCAGTTGGAACAGCACAACTGGGCGACATACTTCGATGGGAGTGGATAAGACCAGGAGTGCTTAACTTCATCCCGATATGTGGAATCTCCGGATTCTCCCGGCCATCTATTCGAGCGCTCGAGCGGTTATGTGCTACGTTGGTATCCAACTTCCCACAGCTTCTGTATCGACCACAACAAACAAATGTGCTTCGGCTGTACAACGGACAACGTCATTATAACCACGAATGGCATCTGCACACCAGTGAAGCAACTCTGACCCACATCGACACGACCCTAGTCAAAGCTACGCATACAGTTCACTCCGCAACGGGCTGTGACATCATGGCAACAAGAGACTTGAACGGGCAGAAGGTGTCGTTCCATGCACATCCACGTTTCACAAGAATCGTGCAACTATGGGGTGGCAACGGACGATACAATACCGCCAGATCTTTCTATCGGCAACAAGTTGCAGCAACGAGGACACAAATTGGCAAAGATACTCGAGATGCAGCAGTCAACAAAGCTGTCCATACAGCAAGATCTCTGTGGCCAGGACTGCAATTAATCCAATGGAGCGAATTACACAACATCCCAGGGATTACTGTTTATACAGCCCAGACTCTTCTCCGACTGAAAGCCAACCGACTCTCCATGTGGAACTAGGAGAAAGCTGATCTATCCTGCTCGAATCCCGAATGTTCCCAAGTTGTCCAATCTTCTGTTCAACATCTATTCTGGGAGTGTCCGAAAGCCAAACTGGTGTGGAACTATTTTTATGCGCTATGGGCGAAGATCGGAATCACTCCTGGTCACGACCCCGCAATCTGGATCTTCAGTCTGGATCTACCAGATACTCCAAGGCGTGCATGGACCACGATCAAGAGACACATTATCGGACACAAGTTCTCCAATGAACATCTCCAAGATCATCTCTATCCCGTCGCACACATGCTGCGGCGATATGTGAGTGCGTCGCTCATACATGCCATTTGGTGTGCGCATCTGCGACGCATGGATTCGGATCCAATCGAATCGACTGCTGAGATGGCGATCACGATGACCAGATTAGAGGCAGGAATGCGAAACCTCACACGACTCGCTGGAGCGCAAGCTGGAGACTCGGACGGTCACACGTTTGCAGCAGTTCTCAAGGCATATGTCGACTGCTTTCTCAGCCAAACCGACGCCATCCCCTTGACTCCAAGTTATACTCGCGGCGTTTACCTGTTGTTTTTCGATGGTGGATCACGCGGCAATCCAGGACCAGGAGGGACTGGATCCATTATCGTGCGTGTCCATAAGGACTCACACACAGCCAGTTTAATCTGGACCGCCAGCATGGCATATAGCAGGAAGGACACGACCAACAACTTTGCCGAGTACTGGGGTCTCATACATGGACTCCGAGAAGCCCAACACAGTCACTTCGAACCGTTGTACGTGATTGGAGACAGTGCACTCATTATCTCCCAACAGAGAATGCATCGGTCCCCTCGACAGCACCGTTTGGCACGTTTGTTTATACCAGACAAGTCGACGACTCGCGGATTGCATCGACATCCGAGGATGGTACCATCACTACCGTGCCTTCAACAAGATGGCGGATTCAGCCGCCAACCTAGCCATGGATACCAGAACCTCAACGCAGGTTCACTTCCCAACTCAAAGAGCTGCTTTCAACAATCTCACCCAGGATCTTGACAACGACGTCATGCATTGGCTTATGCGAAGTTCGGAAGATCCAAGGTCATTGGACAACACAAGGCAGCCTCACATTGGACCAAGAGAACATGCCATCCTGGTCAAAGATTATTTAGCATTCAGAAGTGATCTATTGCAATCCACGTTGTAGACACATTTACACTCCTAGATGAAATTCGTAATGAAGAGTAGTTAGGAGAATGGATATTGTAGGTCACGAAGATGAACCTAAATATACCTCACCTTATAAAGATAAAGAAATCGTAAAACAGTCTCACTTCTGTGCTGTAGAGCTCACATATAGAAAAATCTTAGCTCGCAGAAGCAGTACGCTTCGAGACGAGCACGTCAACGGCGCCGTCGATCGTCATCGTGAGCGTCGGGCGGTACGTGAACGCGAACGGATCGCGCACGGTTTTGACGTCAAACTGACTCAGCACGGTCGCCATGGCGATCTTCATCTCCACCATCGCAAACTTCATGCCGATGCACACGCGCGGGCCGCCCGAGAACGTTGTGTACCGGTACGGCGACACAAGGATTGGCTTCCGGGTCACCGGATCGAGCCACCGCTCGGGGTTGTACTCAGCCGCGTCCTTGCCCCAGAATGCCTCGAGTCTCGCTGTCGCGTAGTGTGGCATCGACACCTTGGTGCCTTTCTTGATGAACGTGCCGTCGGAGAGCGTCGTATCGCGCACGGCGATCCGCGAGTTCAGCGCCACCACTGGGTTCAACCGAAGACTTTCTTTGAGCGCAGCGTCCAAGTACACGAGCTGCTGCACATCATCCATACTGGGCACGAGCTTCTTGCCGTTCACAAGGTCCGGTAGCTTATCCGTGAGCTCTTCTTGAATCTTTGCCAGTACGTCTGGGTACCGATTCAACATGAGAAGGAACCACGACATACTCTGTGAGGTGGTATCCCGACCTGCGGCCACAAAGCTCAGCGTCATGTCGCGGATCAGCATGGCTTGGTCGGTCTTGGTCTGCTCGCCGTTCGCGTACTCGGTCGATCCCTTCTCGAAAAAGAGCGAAATGAGGTCGCGGCTGCCGCCACCCGCCGCATTGGCTGCGTCATTCACACCAGCGGAGCTATGGCTTGCTATCGACCGTGAAATGATGTCGAAGATGAGTGTGTTGAGAGTCTTGATGTCTTTTGCCATGCTCTTTTCCGAGCCAATGTTGAGCCACTTCTTGAGCTGCCAGACCCACATTGGAGCCGTGAAGCGCGTGAGCAAATTACTCGATGCGCGCTCAAACGCGTTAAGGAACTCGTGGTTCTCGTTCGATTTCAGATTGTTGAGGTCGACGCCAAAGCCGATTTTCGTGAACACGTCCATCGTGAACAGGTCAAGCAGCCGCTTCAAATTCACGACCTCGTTGTTTTGCGTGATACCCTCGAGCCGAGAATGCAAGATTGCGGTGTAGTGGATCACCGTCTGCTCCATCGAGTCGCGCATCATCTGGAGCGAGAACAAGTGGCTCGCAGTCTTGCGCTGGTGAACCCAGAGCATACCGTCGACCGTGAAGATACCATTACCAAGCAGGTCTTCCATGTTCTTCCACATCGCATACCCCTTGGCGAAATCGTCAAACTTGGTCTTGAGCACGTCTTCGTACGCCTCGGGGGTGGTGAGCACGAGCGTCACAGGACGTCCAATCGCCCTATACCGCCACATCTTGCCATGCTGTCGCTGCGTCTCGTCCAGAAAATAGTCGTAGAGTCTGCTCGCAGACCGCGCGAAATCGATAGTGTTTGCCAGGATCGGGAGTGTCGTCGTGGGTTGCGGGATGTGACGAAGCGCGCGTTCCTGAGCGCTGGGGAGCAGCGCGCACCCGAGCAAAGCCACCGCGAGCGCCAGGCCGAGCACGCCGGGCGTCAGCAGCGCAGAGTCGCTGCTGAGAAGCTCCGCGAACAAGGCGCTGCTCAGCATGTCGTGCTCAAGGTGAGAGTGACAAAGGGAGTGAGCGTTCGCGCCGACGCTCGCATTCCTTTGTTCTGCGGGTCGTCTCTACAGACGAACCACGATGCTTGTCATCGTTTGCGATGTGGTTTGCGAGGGAGATGCGTCCTTGACAATCATGACACTTGGTCGTTCAGATTCTTTCATTTTGGCCAATGAAAGCGTGACCTTTTTAGCCAGTTATATGCCTAAAATACCGAGGAGGTTCAGAGGTCCTGATTTTGGCCATGCCACTGTTGCTTGAGAACATCTCCTTGATTATGTTTGGCTCTCGTTCTGATTTCGTGCAGAGCAACACCAGCATGGATGCTCTAGGGTAGATGATTTTTGGTCGGGGTTGGGGCGACTTCCTCCCGGTTAGATGGATGCCGCTCCATCCATCTGCGCGCGCGTGGCTGAAGCACCAATGTGGCCCCTTCCAACTCCCTCTCCGCTGTGCGAGTGCTCCTCACCAACTCCAGCCTCACCGTTCATCGTCGTCTGTCCGATCGTCGTGCCGTTCTCCAGCCTCGGAAGTCGAAACCCGCGGGTCGCGACGGCCCCAGTACAAGAACAGATGCTGCGCGCGCCAGCCTGGAATGCTCGTCCGCCGTGAAGACGCCTGCACAGGTGAACAAGCAACTCTCCTCCAGCACCAGCCAGCCATCTGGACTTCATGATCGTGCACGCATGCAAACTGTAGCCGCAGAATTAGAAATAACATTGTTCCTATTTCTATTCTTTTCTGTAAACTGCGTCGAGCGCAATACTACTGCTACTGCGTTGCTGCTGTTAGGGTCGATGATGCCGAGCATGGACCACCGTGTCATGTCCATGGTGCCACACATAGCAGCCTGCACGTGAGCTGAGCGGCAAAGCACAGGCTCAGGTAGAGTGTCGAAGCACAGTTCGATTTCTTCGGTTTCGCGACTTTTTTGTCATACTACAAGAGTCTGACAAAATGCAGCAGCATTGCCCCCAGCACTCCGAGAACGTTCCTGGCTTTGATGCTGTTCGCGTCTGTCCAATGTCGTAATGGTGCTGGCTTTGAAGCCACTCACGTTTCGCGGCGGGTCTTCACGATGGGTTCGCCTTTTTCGACAATGGAACAATTGGCAGCAGCACCCAACTGCTCCCATGTCCAAAACGGGGTAACGTCGGATATGTGGAAAGAACCAAGCGTGGTGCGTGCGTTTCCATTCGCTGGATGTATGTCCGTCATGTCATTCTCGATGCACCCACTTGCAGCCCCTCTCTCCTCTGACAGTCTTCATTTCTCAACTTTCCCAGCTCCCACTCGATCGCTCAACACCGAAAGGATGTGGAGCGCAGCCAGCTTTTCCGATGCCGCAACGAGCCTCCTCGATGCATTCGCCTCGTCACCGTCTTCGCTTCTCGTGCTCCTTTGCGCGATCGCCGCCGGATGGTACATTTGCACGCCTTCCGAGCAACTTCGTGTACTCGACACATTGCCTCGTCCGAAAGCCACGCTCCCAGTGCTTGGGAACACGCTCGACCTAATGTTTCGCCAACGAGACCGCTTCCACGACTGGATCACTGAGGAATGCAAGCGTCAGAACGGAAAGCCGTGGCTCTTGACGGCTATCGGCCGCCCGCCGACGATCGTGGTCAGCACGGCTGACGCGTTCGAAGACGTGCTCAGCAAGCAATTCAAGACGTTTGAGAAAGGTCCACTAGGTCGAATGATCTCAAAAGACTTGTTTGGTCAAGGCATCTTTGGCTCCGATGGCGTCAACTGGATGCATCAGCGCAAGACAGCGAGCCATTTGTTTTCGCTTCAGATGATGCGCGAGATCATGGAGAAAGTGGTCTTGGAGGAGACAGCGAATGTCTGCAAAATCTTGGATGCTGCTTGCGAGAGCCACGAGCAAGTCGAGTTCAAGGACTTGGTGGACTATTTCTCGACGGACGTTTTCGTGCGCATCGGCTTCGGCGTCGACCTTGGGTGTCTGAAGAACAAGCAGGAGCCGGAGTTCTTCCGCGCTTTCTCGCGGTGCTCCGCGGCGATCGGCCATCGCATCCATCAGCCCATGTGGCTCTGGCGGTTCAAGCGGTTCTTGAATATCGGCATCGAGAAGCAGTTCAAGAAGGATATCAAGCTCGTCAATGACAAGATCTATGAGGTGATCAATAAATCTATGGCAATCAATGCAGCGGTCAAAGAGAACAGTGATGATGAAGCCACGATGCCACCGACGAAAGATCTCATTTCGTTATTCCTTGCGAAAGAATGCAGCGAGTACAAAGATGGCGACGAGACGGTGCGAGTTGAGACGACACCGCAACTGATTCGCGATATCGCATTGAACTTCATCGGTGCGGGGCGCGGGACGACGTCGTACTCCTTTTCGTGGTTCATCGTCATGATGAATCGATACCCTGATGTCATGAAGAAAGTCCGCGACGAGTTGCAAACCGTGCTGCCTGAACTCTGCCAGGGTACCAAGAAGATCCCGACTGTCGAGGACGTGCAGAAGCTGGTGTACCTGGAAGCTGCACTCAAGGAGAGTCTTCGACTCAACCCTCCGGGACCAGCGAATGCCAGGACGGCAAATCAAGACACGACTCTAAGCGACGGCACTTTTCTCAAGGCTAGAACTCGGGTACTTCTACCGACGTATGCACTGTCGCGGATGAGCTGGGTGTGGGGCGACGATGCATGTGAGTACAAGCCCGAGCGCTGGATTGACCCGGCCACTGGCAAATTGCTCGTGGTGTCGCCGTACAAGTTTATGATCTTCCACGCCGGACCGCGTCTGTGTCTTGGAATCAAGCTGGCAATGATGGAACTCAAGATCGTGCTCGCGACGATGCTCAGCAGATATGACCTCAAGATCACCCAGGACCCGTTTGAGATTGGCTACGCGACCTCCATCGTGCTGCCGGTCAAGGGACATCTCTACGTGAACGTAACGCATGCTAATAACGCCAAAGCCTCTGCGTCTGCTGGCCAAGTTGATTCTGCCGTTGGTGCTGGGGGTGCCTAAACTGAGTCTGTGACGTGTATTCGTGGCATCTTGACGCCTTTTTCATATATGTAACTTCGTCAATACACGCACTCGTTTGTCAATTAATCTATGACACAATCCGCCTTCGCGATTCGAGCTGAAAACATAAGGGTCGAGGTTGGCTCAGTAAGATCGTAAGGTTTCGTTCATTCTATCACAATCTTAGCCAAGTATGCCTAACATGTATTGATACGAAATACCTGGTTGCTGCTGGGAAACGTGGCATTCGAATAAGACTTACCACATGAACCGCGCAATGGAACCGTCCACCCACGTGTAGGGCTTCGTCAAGTAAATGTACAATGTAGCCACGTTGACAACCGAGTACGCGATGATCGTCGTCCACAACTGCAACACAGGTTGCTGTTTTGAAGACAGAGGCAGTCAGAGGTGTCAGTTATTGCAGCCCGATAGCCTTGGCATGGGTAATGGATGCTCACCTGTCTGGTGTTCAAATGGAAAAGAAGAAATGGAAGCAGGAAGTACCGTGGCCTGAAAAAAAACATCACATGAGTGAGCGAGCTGCCAGATGCATTGACACCCACCACAAAGTAAACGCTCGGGATGATTCGTACTCGACAAGAGGCGATGGCACAAGCACCAAGGACACAGCGATTGCATACACGAGCATCCACAGCGGCGAACGATTTCGTCCTACGCATGATAGATACAAAACACACACACACACGCACACGCACATAGACAGACTAATGAGTGATGTTAATATCTTCAAGGAGATGGATGGTACAATGCTTCTGCGTACGCAATTCCATCCAGCAGTGCCATCCAAAGAAGACGTAGAGCGACCCAGGAAGGTATTTCGCGACCGGATGCTTCAAGAAGAACTTTCGCCAAATGTAAAATGTGTAGTGGCGGTTGTCTGCGAGCATAAATGGGTGCACGGGGCTGAAGAAGACTATCACGAGCATCATCATGACCACGACGCACACCATGAACAGCAGTCCCTTCGGGTCTTTCGCGTTGCGGCGCACGGAGTCGGCGAACCGTTTGACGTTGCCAGGCGTGAACAAGCTGATTCCGAAGCCTGTGGCCAAGACAACGGTGAAGTAGAGGATCTGCGCGCCATGAAAACCTGCCTGGTGGTTGGACTTGTCACCGACGACGATCCCGCCATTCTTGACGAGGAAAACGACAAAGGCTGCTGCAATGACGACGAACGGCCACACGAGCTGGAGAAGCGAAACAAGGTTGGTGCAAACTACCACCAAGAAGTTAATAAACACGCGGCGAGCGCTACAAATTCCATCGTCATAAAGTTAGTAACTCGCTACATATACGATCAAACTGCAACGGATGGGGCGGTACCTGTGTCGAACGACAATGGAGTCGCTCAGTCGTGCATCCTGCTTGGTCGATCTGTAAAAAAAGAGGAGCGCGATCACAGACTGAGAACCCTTTTTCCAAATCCAGGGTGCACTAGATCCGTTGTTCTTACCCGTAGATATAGCTGCCGTGCGAGAGCTCGACGCATTTCACGACGACTGTTCCTGCCACAAACACCACCCAGATGATGTTGGTCTGACGAAAAAAGACAGCGACGGCACCGCTCTACTTGTGTGGGTGCATGTTGTAAGAAGACAAGTTCGTAAGAAACAAATAGAATGGATGAGCTCATGATCAACGCAAGTTGTAGTGTCTAGGAACGCACCAGTGCACTGAGAACGTAGCTACCACGAGCCGATGGATAAATCCGCAAGTCCACGCGTTCCGCGAGGTAGTACATCAGCAGCACGAAGAAGATGGCGCCACTATCCGTGTAAAAGAGGAACGTGAAGAAGAAATGGATCGGGAACGTCGCGAGCATCAGTGCGTGGGTAATCGGACGTGAGTCGGATGGCTGCGTCATCATATGCATCAGAAGATGTCAGATTCGCACGCGCCTTAATCTAAAGAGCAAAAATGCGGCAATGCAACGTACCACTATCCGCGCACGCAGTTTCATGAACAGGAACGCGTTGCCGGCTGCGAAGAGCACGTTGATGCTTCGCAGCACGGACGTCGAGCAAAACGCAGCACCACTGACTGCTGCTACTCCATGCGCATACAGCGTCGCAAGCACGTACAAACCTGGAAACGTCGTGATCTTAGGGTCCCATTCCTCTACACACACACACACACACAAACAATGTCAACGTGTGAGTCCATATCGGCTAGATGCAGCATCCAATACAACATGCAACGTACCGAATCGACCGGCGCAGTACTTTTGTGTCTGTGGAATATGGAATATCTCGTCCTATCACACACACGTATAGTTATTGTCCATTGTGTGCATCCACGTCATTATGATCATGCGCATGTTCATCTGGTTGACGCACCATGTACGCTTCGGGGGCGGCGCGGTTCACGAGTGAGAGGACGGCGGCGTAGACCGCGCCCAGCATCAGCGCCACACCCACCTGAGCGCGCATCACTCCTCCTCCTGCTCTGCTGCTGTTGTCTGACGCAGAGCGCTGCGGATACGCGCGGAACTCGGCAGCAGGCGACGATGTGCCCGTTGCCATCTTCGTCGCCATTATGGACGGCTGTTTGAAACTGGAAGAAGGAGGCGGTTACGTAGCAATGTGTAGGGGGGTACAGTTGAGTTTTGTGTGGTGTAACCAGTCCCTAAAATAGGAATGTTGGTACGAGCCCCTAAAAACAGCAACGCAGAGTACAATTAGTGCTTTGTTATTTGTCCCTCCAGCTAAGAGAGAAAGAGAGACCTTATGAACTCGGATCCATGATCATATTCATCCCTGCCTCCCTTGCACTGCTCTCCATGTGTCAAATAGCACCCTTCCCCTCCTTTCGCTGACGCACGGTCTTGCCAGCAGGAACGCTCGCGGAAGCTTTCGGTACCCGCGGAACAGCAGGAGACACGAGGTAGAGAAACCATTCGTTCATGTTTCGTTCCTTGGCACCATCGGATCGATGGATCGTCTCCCGATTCCTTAGTGGACCTTGGGAGGGTACCTCCACGCATTTTGCAGTCTGGACCAAAAGGACGCAAGAGAAGCCACCCCGTTTGCAGCGAAGATGCACTCTGCCGTGTTCACTTAAGTCTGTGGTGGTGTTTTTGTGCGTGACTACCGGAAGACATGCACTTGAAGATGTTCATGTCCTTCTGAAGTCGCCAGGCACCTAGACAGTAAGCACTGAATTGAGGCGTGTATGATCGGGTGCAATTGGTGTCAGTTGGCTCGTCTCACGCTCGTCAATCGACAACACCAACATGTTTGCTCTGGAGACGGTACGTGTCTGATAACTTCTGACACTTGAAGGTGCAACTATAACGCTGATTGCTGATGAAGCACGGCGTCAACGCGTCTGGTAGTCATGTTGGAGGTCAAGGTGTCTCCAATGTTCAAGACCTGCAGCAATGCGTTCAAGTCAGGACGATCGACTGGCGTGGGGCAACCCAGTCAACGCGACTTGACGCCGTGCAATAGATTGACGCCTTTTTTTTTTCCAGCAGCTACGCGCGTTGGTCCGATCCGGAGCGTGCCACCATCGCACCTTGCATTCTGCATCTACCTGCTTCTGGTGCTGATGCCGCTAGCAATGAGCCTGACCCTCGTCAACTCCTTGTCCGATATTTGTGTCATGAAGAGCGTTGTTACCCTGTCGTTTTCTTGTTCGCCGAATTCAGATCTCTACAATGTTGGCTTTAAGCTCGACTTTGTGCACACATTTTGCCACTTTGCTGTTCTTTTGTTGCAGCCACCGTCGCACAATTTGTCGGAGCCTGCTGACTGCAGAAAAGGCACTGCTCATTTTCAGTCATAGTGGCACTGAGCGAGAATAAGAAGGTATTCTTCGTTCTTCCAGCACTTGCTCAGCCTCAATGTCGCGAGTTTGTATTCAACTTTTGATGTGCCACAATAACCTGGCTTGATCTCTTTTCAAAGGCTATGGAAAGAGAGTGGTGGTGGCTGAAAATGGAGGATTCTAGTAGACTGCAGTGGCCTTTCTAGTCATCAGCATTCACTATGGCCTTCCACAAGCAAGACCCTCAAGTTGAAAGTTTCCCGGTGCCTGCCTCAACGGGAAAATGTCTACGATCCTCTGGTGCATGTCCAAAATCACATTCTCCCAGATGCTCAGTCTCCAATCCACCACTTCTGGCGCACCCGCTGGCCGAGTCTAGATCACCACCCAAATCTTCATCATGCTTGACAGCGCTGCCTTCTTCACTGCAATTTGTGAGGTGCTGACACCGTCTGCACTCACATTGACGTGCATCTTCGCGATTCTCGGGTACCTCCTGGTGCCTGACGCCAAGCTGCGCGCCGTGAGCCACTTGCCGACTCCAAAGTCGTCGCTGCCGATTCTGTTCAACATGCTGGATCTGCTGTTCACATACAAAGGGCGGCTGTACGACTTCCTGCTCGACAACAGCCGTCTGAACGATGGGAAGCCCTGGCGCATGAAGGTGCCGGGACGGCCCGTGACGATCGTGATCTGTAACCCGGAGGGGTACGAAGATCTGCTGAAAACCAAGTTTGACGACTACGGCAAGGGCGAGATGCAGCACCGCAACATGGAGGACATCTTGGGGAACGGCATCTTTGCCGTCGACGGCATGCTCTGGATGCACCAGCGCAAGGTTGGGAGCCACTTATTCTCGTTGCAGATGATGCGCGATACGATGGAGCAGGTCGTGCACGAGTACGTCGCGAAGGTAAACACTCGCCTCGAGCAAGTGTATAAGGACAACGAGGAGGTCAACTTCAAGCGGCTCCTGGATCTGTTCACAATGGACGTATTCATCAAGATCGGCTTTGGCGTTGACTTGAAAGGTGTCGAGACCAACACGAATGGGCCGTTCATGGATGCTTTCGAGCGCGCGTCCATGAACATGCTCGTGCGGTCCACGGAAGCGGTGGCCATCTGGCCCTTGAAGAAATGGCTCAACATTGGCTGCGAGAAGCAGAACAAGAAGGACATGAAAGTGATCAATGACTTTGTGTACCGCATCATTGAACGGTCGATGGAGAACACGAGAAAGAAGAGGGAGGCTGCAGAGAGTGGATCAACTTTGGCGGCGACGACTGCACCCGCAAAAGATCTGGTCTCGCTGTTCCTTGAGAAAGAGCAGACCGAGTACAAGAACGGCGAGACCGTGAAAACGGACCCCAAGTTCATTCGCGACATGACCATTGCGTTCCTCACGGCCGGGCGAGACACAACGTCGCAGAGCATGTCGTGGTTCGTCATCTTTATGAACCGGTACCCGCACGTACTGAAAAAGATCCGCGCCGAGATCAAGGAGAAACTCCCGGACCTCGCAAATGGCAGCACTCCGATCCCAAGTATGGACGACGTAGCACAGCTGACGTACTTGGAGGCGGCACTGCGCGAGAATCTGCGGTTGAACCCAGTGTTGCCGCTCAACATCCGCATGGCACTGCGCGACACGACTCTGTACGACGGCACGGTCATTAAGGAAGGCACGCGGTTCATCTTTCCACACTACGCTATGGGCCGCATGGAGCGCAATTGGGGACCAGACGCCGCGGAATTCAAACCCGAGCGCTGGATTGACCCAGAGACGGGCAAGCTCATTCAGGTGTCGCCCTTCAAGTTTACGACGTTCCTCGCAGGCCCGCGCATGTGCCTCGGCATGAAATTTGCGTTTATGGAACTGAAAATCACGATGGCGTCGATCTTGAGCAAATTTGAGATCACGACTGTGCGCGACCCCTTTTCGTACGAGTACTTGGCTACAGCCACGTTGTCGATTAAAGGTCCATTGAACGTCAAAGTGAAGCCACTCGCTGCCTGGTGATCGGCAGGTATCAGTTAGGCGACTACGTGTTTGTGAATGCATTCTATTGTACAAAATCGAATCCACATACAATACGCAATCCTCTCGCTACTCAACCTTGAAACAGATCAGCGGAACCACATACGGTCGGTGGGATGCTCTGGGCGGCGCTGATATACTGCCGCAGAACACGGAAAGATGTGGCGAGTTTGGACGATCAATCCGACAGTATTTTTTTCGCAGTGGTCACATCTTTTTCGTTCAATGATTGGCACCATCGTTTGGCTGTCAAAAACACGGTGGGTTTTGGCGTTGCACGGTATATAACACCAGCATCAACAGAGGCGTTTATGCGCACATACATTCTTCACACAACTGCAACGGGAAAGCTAAATGTTTCCCAGTTTGCTGCACAACTCGATCGGAGTTCGCTCTGCTGCATGCATTTGTGTCGAAAGGCGCGTCACTGCTGGCTGCTAGCATATCCTCATTAAAACATACTAGCAGTACTCTCTGAAGCGGCTAGCTGCTAATCCACTGCTGTTATTGGCGCCGCAGCGTGCTTTGACAAAATGAATACAGAAAAACTAGTTCTAGGCGTTGCATCAATCCGTGTTTTGCAGTAAACCAGTCGCTTGTCAAGTTATCCTGCGTTCGGATTCTTTTTGAATCAAAAGAATCCGAACGAGAATCCCGTGTCGTCTATGATTGGCTTGTTCGTTTAACATACTTGATGTGGATTGGTGGATATTGTAAAAAATCAACAATGCCAGTCCACACCAGAAAAGCTGACACTTCCCTTCGACCGTGTGGCCGCTTTGAACTGCTTGCCATGCCAGGAGCTATACTGCGTTTCTAGCGTCAATCTCACTGGTCCCAGATCCAAAGTTGCAGCACGCTACACCGCCAAAGAGCCATCGCCTCAGTGAAGCAAGAAGACCCCCATGCTCGACATCGACGTGCTGACTGCGCTGCTGTCGCTGTCCTACGTCGTAGCCGCTGGCACAGTAGTGTTGCTGAGCGCCGGTCGCGACACGACGTCACAGAGCATGGCGTCGTTCACTGTCATGATCAAGGGCAATCCGCACGTTTGAGGAAAATCCGTGCCGAGACCACTGAGAAGTTACCAGAGTTAGTCGACGGCACGGAGTGCGTGTCCACGATGCTGGATTTGCACCGCTCGAACTACCTCGAAGCTGCGCTCCGTGAGAGCATTCGACTGATTGGCGTTCGCGTCGCGGATCGCACTGCGCGGCACGACGCTATTTGACAGCACATTCGTCAGGGAAGGCATGCATGCGATGGTGCCGCACTACGCGTGGACGGGATGGCGTCGGTTTGGGGGTCAAACGCCGAGGAGTACAAGTCCGAGCGATGAATCGACCCTGACAATGGCAAACTCATTCAGACGTCGCCGTTCAAGTTCTCAACGTTCATCGGCGGCCCGCGCATGTTCCCCGGTATGAGGTTTGCGTTTCTGGAGATGAAGATCGCGATAGCGGCGATCCTGAGCAAGGTGATTCTAACACTGTGCGATCCACACGCGTACAGATTCTGGCAGACGGCGACGATCTCCATCGACGGACCACTGGACGCGACGTTGACACCACTGCGCGCCGCGCCTGCGGAGCAACAATACAGAGTGGAATACAAAGACACAAGCGTGTACAGCAAACGCGTGCGAGAGGAAGAGAAAAAAGAGAGAGAGAAATGAGATATGAGTTGTGGCTTCAGTCTTGACCCAAAGTGTAGCCATGTGGGAAATTGATTGGCCATGGCAGCCAGGACAATTATCCAGATAAGGGGTAGGTCGTATACTAGTATACACCGATGAGCCTTTTCCTGATTTCATATGAGTGGTACACCCATCAACGTTTCGGAGACTGGAACGAGCACTTGCGGTGCCTCCTGTGCAATTTAACTACTCCAACTCAGTACCTTGCGCACAAAAACGAATAATCCATTGGTGGATAAACTCATAAGTACTGCTTTAGTGTGAATTTGGTTCCCTCTCCCGTTGCTTTGATTTGGGTTCTTTTCGCGTCCAAAAACGAGCGCGATTGGTGATCCCAACTGCATTTTGCCCTGACTCTCATCCCCAATGGGCAACTGAGTCCTGCTTTTTCACACGCGGTGATCGAAAGCGTTGCATCTGATTGGATGAAATTTGAACTATAACAAATTGATTGGACAGAAACGAGCATTCGATTTTTGAGTTTCTTTTGTGCACACAGCGGGACGGCGACAAGGAAGGAGCGTGGCAGGAAAACAGCCATAAAGACAAGCGCGGTACCCCTAGAGCAGATCAGTTCTATAAAGAGGGTCAATAACTATTTTTAAGCATGAAATGGACACTTCTGGCAATCAATACAACTAAATAATGATCGAGCAAGCTCCAACAGTTGGCTAGCGCAGCCAGTGCTGCTCGCCCTCTCCCCAATGGACTCCCCAATGGAAGAAAAGGCGGTTGCAAGTTCTTCCGCTTCCTCGAAGTCGGTTGGTCTGGTGACCATGAAAGCTGGTCCCAATGTACCATGCTTTATTGGACAATACACAGAATATGCCACTAAAGTACTGATAAACTATACACTACCCACATCCGGTAGTTACTTTCCTTATGCTTTTTTTGAAGGGGACCCACTCAGCCGCGCCAGTGCCAAATCCATCCACACTCCTCACTCAGTGGCCCCATCCTCCCTCTCATTTCTCCTCGTCTCGCTCGCAGGCGCACTCGCTGCGCGTCACTTTTGAACACGCGCTACGAGACCCAGCGCTCCTTCCTTCCCTCGGTACCTGCTGGTCTGCGCATTCACACAGCGGCAGAGAAAGCGACAAGATGGTGCCTGCGGCTGCGCTCAACTTCGTGCTGCTGCTGCTCTCCATGGCGCTCTGGGCCGCGCTCTTCTGCGCCGGTAGCAGGCTCTCGGCGCGCTACGTGCCCGTGTACCGCGACTTTTCCAAAGCCGAGCAGGGCGACTGGTGCTCACGGTACGAGAGGAATGCAATGTGTGCATCGGTGTTGGCAGCATCATGGTGTTCTAATGTGTGGCTGCTGTTGTGTTGCTTGTCTGTAGAGTGAACTCGACGATCCACGCGGTGATCATCGTCGCGGGCATGCTCACGACCGTGCTGTGCCAGCAGTGGGATGAGGACCTCATGCCGCTGCGCTCCACCACGGCTGCCACGGCGCTCTTCTCATTCTGTACGTTGTCTTGCTCTGTTTGTGTCTCTACCTGCGCGTTTCGCAAGGCTGCTGTGGTGCTCATGTTCGTGTTTTTTGTTTATTTATTATGTTGCGTATGGGTGTGCTTGTTGCGTATATGCAGCGTGCGGGTACTTTCTCTTTGACCTCTACGTGCTCGTGCGATGGCAAGTGCCGCTCTGGCGCGTCTTCGTAATCCACCACATCGTTGCAGCGTACGTGCCTTGCATGCGCACTGCTGTCACGCTTTGTTCATCTCACAAACGATTGTTTCCCTCTGTCTGCTGCTTGTTTTTGCGTACAGTGTGCCGTACCTGATCTACAACTTCCACACTGGCTGTGGCATGGACTTTTACCTGCTGTCGCTGTTTTTGCTCGTGGAGCTCGCGGTCATCCCACTCAACATCACGACGTTCCTCGAGCAGCTCGGCTACGGCAAGACACCTGTGCACCAGCTCTTCTTCTTCTCGACCTACGTCTTCTGGTTCGGCGCGCGCGTCGTGCTGCCGCTCTACAACGTGTACGTGCTCTGGGAGCGCATCATCCCCGGCGCCGCCGATGCGCCGTTCTGCGTCATCCCTGCTGCCGTCTGCGGCCACCTCATCGCTGCGTTCTGCGTCGGCGTGTTCGTGTTCGTGTGGACGCCCGACGTGCTCGCGAAATGGCGCGCGCCCGTGATCCAACTGGACGAATACTCGGACTACGAGCTCACGCTGCGCACCAACATCACGCCGCGCGCCTCGCCACTCACTGCATCAAATACCAAATCCGGCAGCAAGCGCAACTACGGGACCCTCGATCCATAGCCACATCCATCGTCTGCGCGTATGTGTCCGTCCGTCCTCGTTTTTATCAGCAAAACAATCACAAGCAACTCATCCACACGATACGCACACACACTAGATAGGCAAGTATTCTGTGCATTGTATTGCTTATATATATGAATTTATCCACAGCAGCCTTGCAACAAATTGAACGAGCAAATAAAACTGCACCAATTTTGCTGTTTCGCGGCTCGCGCGCCGACTGCCGATGATCACAGCGCCGGCGATGATGATGATGACGCCACCAAGCACGCTGAAGCCATTCACGCTCTCTCCGAGCAGCATCATGTCCCAGAGAAAAACAAACACGACGTTAAAGTACCGCACGACGGACGCGATCCCGGTGTGCTCCTGCTAGAAACAACGTGCCGAGCCACGCGACGACAGCGCTCGCGACGATTGCAAGCACGACGTCGACTTGAGTTGGATACACGAGCGGCTTCAAGCAAGAACAAGATTGGAGTCCAGTACGATGTCCAGACGAAGCTGGGGACACAATTTCCTCAAAACTCACCACGTTGAAGACGACGGTCGTGCTCAGAGCGAAGAAGACGCCAATAAACGTGAAATAGTGCAGAACCGACATGCTGTGCAGTTCATGGAGCTTACGGATCGCGATGCACGCGCACGCTTGGGTCATCGCCGCTCCAATTGCGCACAGCATCGGCAAACTGGTTGGTGCCTCTCCTTGTCGTTTTTGTCGTCATGGCCAAAGATGAACGCCGGCCGCGCCACGAAGAACAACGCAAAGTCAGCGCGATCGGTTTCCTCACCAAGGAGCCATGCACCCTAACACCGTTTTCCCAAAAACAAACGACAAAGTGGCTCGTGATTAGTGGGCAAGAAATCGTGACGTACCGACGCAGATCAGAGGCGCATAATGATGCCAACCAGAAGGAATGTGATCACTGGGCTCGTGATGATCACGACGGCGTCGGTGAGCACCATCTGGGAGACTGCATAGAACCCCAGCGAGAGGCACATCGAGCCGATGATGCAGCAAAAGAGCAGCAATTAACGATGCTCTTCCGCTACGTGCAAGTCAATGCGCTTGACGCGCACCACAGCCTGGTAGCGCATGTATCCAACGTGAAACACAAGAGCGCCATTAGCATCAACACCACGAATCAAGAACGGACCAAGACACACGTGGAAAACAACTTGGTTGATACCCACTTGATGATCGAGTTGTACACGCTCCTGCTGCGCGGATTCAAGGCTGGCGTCCAGACGCTCGTGACTGTGTGTCGACAACACGCCAAAGCGGGTGGCACCTTGGAGAGCTGTGTTGCGGCTGCAAAAGCCAAAGCCATCGATATGATGACCAAGTACTCGAGATCACGCTCGCACGTACTCCAAAAGTATCAATCGCCCGCAGCATTTCTGGAAGACCACTTGAGTGTCCACGCCGAATGTGTGGATGCACGAGGCCAGGCGACGGATTTTCATCCTCAGAGTAAGTGAAATGCAGGTTATCGCATCGCTGCTTTATTAAAGTTTAGTAGGCAACAGAAGCTGACTTTTGTGCCACGGCTTGTGTGTTTGCATTAGGAACCAATCTAGTGCACGTCTCGATGCGATTCATCGACATTCCCAGCACCGTCGTGCCAAACGAAAGCCTCGGGTCGCTTGTCGTTGGAGATACCGTGTTCTTCAAGTCCCAAGGAGCTGCTTCACAGCGTTCAAAGGAAGAATCCACCGCGTCGTTCCTTTCCATCACGAAGTCATTTCCGTACTTTCGCTCGTGGATCCAGAACGGCAAGGAAGCTGATTTTGCGCAGGCTCTGGTCGCAACGCTTCGGTCCGAGTTCATGCTCCAAAGCCCCGCGATTCAGTTGGGCCACGCAGTTGCGACAATGGACGCCATGGTCGATGCTGCTGCGGATTCAAATGTAGGGCCGAATGATCAAGGGACTCAGACCGCACAAGTTGCACTCTCAAAGGCTCTGCTACTACTGGACTGCGATGAGCTTCCATGTCTTCGTGGCACGATGCGCTTGTTCTCGGGCGGACTCGTGTTCCTAACGCCACAGCTGAACCCGATCCTGATCTCGTTTGCGAAGCACGTGAGCAGTTTCCACGTCGTGCCTTCTCAGTACGAGGAACTCGTGCTTCTCCAGATCGATCTCAAGGAAGATGAGCACACGTCGTCGACACCAGTACGTTCAATGCTGCTTTATCTTGCTCGTTGCCCTCACTGTGCGATAACCTGAAGAGCACTCACCTGTCTACATGGTCATGGCAATCAACTGCCCTAGCTGTCCGAGTCGCTTCCGTTTCATTTTTCTCGCAAAGTGCGTACATTCCGCTGCTCTCAGGTTCGCGCTTCCAGGAAGAAATCCTTCGTGTGCTCTCAACGTGGAAGCATACTGCCGAATCGCTCGAGATTCCGTTTTACCGCCCGCACGACCTCAGCGTCACATTCGAAGGAGACACGCCGCGCGACAGCAAAGCTAGTGCTGGAACCAGTAGTGCAGAGTTGCCACTGGTAGTGCAGCAAACTTGTGTCGACCTCGTGAAAAGCCAGCGCGGCTCGGCACAGGAGAACGCTCAGCTCCTCGATGCGTTCTTCCCAAAGTGGCTTGTCTCGAAAGATACCAACCCGGCCACGACCTTGGGAAAACCCAGTGCTGATCCACGCAAAGTGTGTGTGCCGATCTCTGTGACGGTGGGAATCCCAGGCAGCGACGTCGTCAACATCGCGAAATCGATCTGCGCGATCTCGTCAAACGCCAATGACTGGGTCCACATCCTCGTGGATGCTCGGGACACGAACTCTGGAGGAAAGCCCGATCAGCAGTACGAACAGTATACTTTTGAGCACGTCCAGCTGAAGCTGAGAAAGGACTTGGAGGTGATCAAGGGCGACATGAACCCACTTGTGCATCCGCGGATCATGCTCTCGGTCGTGGGGTTTGCCGACACGATCACCGTCGCAACGGCGATCAAGCGCCTCGCACTCGATTTGCCGCCGTTGCAAATCAAACTGAGCGCCGTGGTCGCGTGTGTGAGTGCCACTAATGTGTATCTTCCTGATGCCAGAGCGACGCAGAGTCCATTCCCCCGAGTGTTTGACCAAATGACCGCGGGTTTCACGACGCACATCGTCGTCACGCAAAGCGCAGACGTGTCTGCGAGCCAACTAGGGCGCCTTCGCTTCCGCATCGACCAAGTCAACCCCTTCGCGGATATCCGAGTGCTCTCGCAGCAAGTCTTTGAAGGACCGATCACGTCGCTCCTTGCACTCGACCGATTTGAAAGCGCCTACTACACTTCCTTCCGGGGGAGTTCACTTCCCAGACTGGGACACCTTGCCCGAAAATCGCAGTGTGAGTCGCTACGTTGCAGAGCTGGCGCCGACAGGAAAGTTGCTGCCAGTGAGTGTTCGATTCGAGATCGCACCGGGCATGGAAAGATCGCGCTTTTTACATTTGGTGGGCTCCACACTCACTCCGTTTGCAGCGTTCACGAAATCCATTGAGAAACTATCCATCGAAGTGGGTAGTAGTATGAACGACAAACCTGCGCACTTGAAAGGAATTCGCCTCGCGCAGTCGCTGGCAGCTGACAAAGTACGTGGCAACAAACAAAGTCTCTTGCCCAACAGCGGGGTGTCTAGCTCTGACACCGGTGTTTCGCAGAGTGGCGCAGAAACAGCAGCAAAAAAGGAGCATGAGTTTGGGAGTCATTGCTGGGGAGTTGAGGCGCGTGTCGCCTTTTCTAGTGATCCGGATTGCGTGTACCACTACATTTCGACTGGCACCTCGGCTCGCTTGCGCACCCTTGGCGCATCAAGTCAGCAACAGCAAGAGTCTCCTTCTCTTGAGATTTGCATCACGGGGTGTGGCTTGAATATCCCGAAGTTGCGCGACCTGTTGCTGCATTGCTACGCGCGCGTCGAGGGATCCGTGCAGCCTCTTCGCAGCAAATCCACGATCAGTATCGACGAGAAGCGGGAGATTCAAAAGATCCATGTAAGTTTGCTCTTCCGATTCTTATTTCGTTTGCGAGTATGCTGCTTACAAAACACTTGTTTTTCACCTCTAGGCGCTGGACTCGCTTCCCGAAGGATATCTGTACGATGGCACGAACTACGTCGACTTTTTTGGCGGCCGGTACGAATTCCACCCGAACATCGCGCAATTCATCGACGAGTACGTCGCGGCCTCCAACGAGTGCACCAAGCAAGCAAACGCCAAAGCCGAAGAGAACCGCCACGCTCTACAAACCTTCGTCAAGCAAATCGTATGAAAATAAGTCACGCATAATCGTTGCTGACCCGGCAACTGTGCGCCAGTCAATCTAGGTTCTTCCACATATTAAAAATCTGCAAAGTATTTCTCGTTGTCTTCTGGATCGATGCTTTCTGCACTACTACTACTCCACGGCTCGCCGTGCATTGGGTGGGTTATCGTCTCGTCTTGGTGGACAACAAAATCCGTCTGCAGGTTGTACGGGCTCACAATTTCGTCGTAGCGGCTCTCTTTCGCACGTAGCAAGTCCCAGTCGATGTCGCGAAGCCATGGATGAGCCATAACCTGGTCACACGAACACGAGGCAGTGAAACTTGCAAGAATAAGTAGTACCCAGTCCTTCTTGTGTACCTGGGCTGCGCCGTGCTTTCCCAATCGCTGCTCGGGTTCCATTGTCAGCAATCCTCTACACAACGAGAAGAAAGCAATTGATATGGATGCAGAAGCATGCATTTCGCCTATTTGATGGTTTTTTACGCACCGCAGCAATGATAGGAGCTCCGGACTCAAGGGATCCGATGGCGATGATGACGCGGATCCGCTAGACTGCAGCTCAAACTCTCTCACTTGGAACTTAGCAGTGATTTCTGCAATTGATTCGAAGTAGCGCTCAATCGACGTCCCTGCGCTGGGTTTGTATTCCCATGGCGGACACCCGACGAGCATCTCATAAATCACGACACCGAGGCTCCTGTGGCATAGAATGTTAGAAATATAAACGCATCTGAGAATCCCTTCACACACGCATTGTTGGCAAAGATATAAGCACTAGCGCACCACCAGTCAGCTTCATATCCATGCAAGGATCTCTGGAAAATTTCCGGCGCCATGACATAATGCGTCCCGCAGAACGAGTGCGTCTGTCTTGGTCTGGGCTCACCAGTATCATCATCGCTGTGGCCAATTTGCTTCGCAAACCCAAAGTCGATCACTTTGATGAACCCGCGTGCGTCCACCAAGACGTTGCCGCTTTTCAGATCGCGGTGAACGAAGCCATGCGCGTGCAACTCCTCCAGCGCGAGCACGATCTGCGCTGCGACAAACTTTGCCACGCGTTCCGGGAACCGCCCCGTCTGTTTATACGACCAAACGCATCGGTACAGCGGTTTGCCATCAATGTACTCCAGCAGGAACGACTGGGGCTCCGTGTCCTCGTCTTCTTGATGGTCTATCGACGGACTTCCACGACACAGGAATGGACTGCGCAGCGTGCGCAGGATCTGCTGCTCAGTGCGAAGGCGCTCCCGCTGCTTGGGGGAAGCGCTCGATGCGGCTGAAACTCGCTTTAACGCTAGAAAGTGTACACACACACACACATAGGGCAATGTTCAATGAGACAGATGCAGATACTCTGGATGTTGTGCATGACACGCACCAAACAGTGCTCCATCGCACTTGCGACGAACGCGATACACGCTAGAAACGAGCAAACAGCGTCAGCAAACTCTAAGCAGAAGCAGTGAAGCAATGCGAGAGGAAGGCAGCAGTAGTCGTGAACGTAGTACCTCGCGCAGCCGCCGGTACCGAGCAGCTCCATCACATCGAACTCCTCCATGAGAAGGAGCGAAAAGTATCTTTTGCGAGAACAGCCATCAGGTCCGAATCAGATCGGACTCAAATAGAAGTCCTCTATCGGTGTTTACCGGTATTTGCACACTCGAAATAAATAGTAGTCCGGCTGAGATCTGACAGATCGGCGAGTGCTGGCAGCGTGTGCTGATTGTCTTCTTGGATGCGAGGCTTGCAAAGATGATGGCGCTGCTGCCTCTTCTTGGATGCTAGACCTGCAAAGATGATGGTGCTGCTGGCTCTGCACTACCTGTGCATAGCAGTGTCCATGAGCAACAACAGTGTTGAGAAAAAGCGTTGAAGGAGATTATTTTGCGGATGAAAACCAAGACGAAAACGAGACGTCGTGTCGTTGTTGGCTTTGAAGATGAAAGACACAAACGCGACTGCAGTGTCCTTATGCGTGCATGCAGTTTTATCCCAGAACTCTCGTTTGCCGTGATGGGGCTTTACTCTGTTAATCGGGCAGCGAAAGTGGGTGCTCCAAGTTGTCACAACTAAACATGTGACAGACTGATGCCTGTAGATGATGCATCCCTGGTGCTACATATTAGTCGCTGTCCAATCTGTGGTCACAGTATCAATAGTAGTGGCTTCAAGTACCGAAAAAACATATGGGCTTGGTCGGCGACACATCGGGATTCAATTCCGGGATTGTGCTCGCTGAAAGGATTTGCCACCGTGCTATCCAGAAGGAAGGTTGCTGGTCCTTCACCAGAAGCTCATTTCCCAATTTGCTATCGCTTGAGCAACCAACCTAGCAGATACGACTCGGGAACAAGCACCAGTTCCATGAAGACCATTTCCACGTTGCTCTGCAGTGCTGCCGCGCTCGTGCTCGTGTCGACCGGCTCCTCGCCGGTGCAGGCATACTCCGAGTCGTTTGACCTGCTCGACCACACGAACCTGTTCAGCTACTACCACCCAGCGAACACGGACTTGACCCCTGAGCAAACAGCATTGCCAGCACAATGCACAGTTGATCAGGTTCACATTGTGGGGCGCCACGCGACACGATACCCGTCGACCAATAGCTACAATGGACTGAAGCGCATTGGAGAGAAAGTGCAACAGAAACTGCAAGCCAACGTGTCGATGCTCGCTCCGGAATTGGAATTCCTCAAGTCCTGGAACCTCAACGAGATTATCCCCGATCCTGCGCATCAGGTCGAGAACCTCACTGCGCTCGGTCTCACTGAAGCTTTTGACTTTGGTACGAGTGTTCGCAAGAAATACGCGCACTTGTACCAGCAGGATGCGACTGTGTGGTCGGGAAGCGTGGAGCGCGTGCAGCTCACGGCGAAGAGCTTCATGCGAGGTCTCTTTGGCCAGGAAGCTGTCGACAACCACTACGCCAACTTGGTCACGTCAAACTCGGCGGACAAGACGCTCGCTGCGAACACGTTGACGCCGATCGACACGTGCACCAACTTCCCGAAAGGGCTTGCTTCGCCTCAGCAGTCGGCATTCCAAGCCACGTGGGTGCCTCAATCGCTCGCGCGTCTCGAGAAGCTCTGGCCAGGCTTTGAGTTCATCGCGGACGATTTGATGGGCATGATGGACTTGTGCGTGTACGAAATGGCCCTGCGCAGCAAGGACGAGCGCCGCTTCTGCAAGATCTTCACGGACGACGAATGGCAAAGCTACGATTACTTCAGAGACCTCAGCTATTACTACGACTCTGGCTACGGCAACCCACGCGCACGCACGGCTGCGTACCCTTACGTCGCTGCTGTGGCAAGACTTCTCGCGCAGCCAAAGACTGCTTCGTGCCAGAAGATCTACGCCGCGTTCTCGCACGACACCCAATTGAGCATCTTCTTGACGGCTTTCGGCGTGAATGAAGACGCGACTCCATTGAGCAGCTCGGCTGTGAACTTGACGCGCAGGACGCGTGCATCGCGTTCGCTCCTCATGGGTGCTCGTCTGGTGACGGAGCGCATCAACTGTGGCAGCGAAGGCTCCTTCGTGCGCTTGACCGTCAACGACGCCGTTGTACCATTCGGCGACTGCAAGGACGGTCCAGGTCTCTCGTGCTCGCTGGAGAAGTACCTCATCCGCCTCAAGGACATTGAGGTCAAGGCTGGCGACTTCATGACGGAATGTGGCGTCGCAGCGGCTCCAGGTCTCAGCTCGGTCAACACCTTGTTCGAGAACCCAGCGCGCAACCTGTGCAGCTCCAACTAGACTGTAGTGTAGTAGTTGGAAAGCACATGCCATGACTCTAGACGATGTGAAAGGCGCCACTAAAGAAAATACATCAATCGTCGCCCCTAGACATACCGGAGTAATTTGGCAATCAGATTATTTGCAACTTTGAGACCTCCTGCAGCAATATCCGCTATTTTCAGCTGTTCCTCAGTACGCAGTTCGCCTCACGGAACCCTCCCAAGTGACAGCAGATGCTACCTTCTGTCATGCCAGCACCAAAACGCTACTGAATACCTAGTCCTTCGTAGACTGCAGTGTGTCTACATGGCAATACACTAAAGTCAGGCACTCTCTTCCTGCAACAAACTGCCTCAGCGATCTTGCAGCGACCACTTAGTTGAATGGCGAAACAAAAGGATTCCAATAATTAACCGGCAGATGTACAGTGGACACAAATTGATGAACTTCAATATGATTGTTGATTGTTTGTTTAACAGAGAGTCACGAAAGATAAGGAAGTCGCGCGGTGTGGATATTCTGCGACCGAGTTCACCGCTCGAGCAGGAAAAGCAATTGCTGTTTAGCAGTAGCTGCACAGGTTGCGCGCTGGGTTCTCGAACAAGGTGTTGACCGAGCTGAGACCTGGAGCCGCTGCGACGCCACATTCCGTCATGAAGTCGCCAGCCTTGACCTCAATGTCCTTGAGGCGGATGAGGTACTTCTCCAGCGAGCACGAGAGACCTGGACCGTCCTTGCAGTCGCCGAATGGTACAACGGCGTCGTTGACGGTCAAGCGCACGAAGGAGCCTTCGCTGCCACAGTTGATGCGCTCCGTCACCAGACGAGCACCCATGAGGAGCGAACGCGATGCACGCGTCCTGCGCGTCAAGTTCACAGCCGAGCTGCTCAATGGAGTCGCGTCTTCATTCACGCCGAAAGCCGTCAAGAAGATGCTCAATTGGGTGTCGTGCGAGAACGCGGCGTAGATCTTCTGGCACGAAGCAGTCTTTGGCTGCGCGAGAAGTCTTGCCACAGCAGCGACGTAAGGGTACGCAGCCGTGCGTGCGCGTGGGTTGCCGTAGCCAGAGTCGTAGTAATAGCCGAGATCCTTGTTGTAGTTGTAGTTTTGCCATTCGTCGTCCGTGAAGATCTTGCAGAAGCGGCGCTCGTCCTTGCTGCGCAGGTTCATTTCGTACACGCACAGATCCATCATACCGAGCAAGTCGTCGGACGTGAACTCGAAGTTTGGCCAGAGCTTCTCGAGACGCGCGAGCGATTGAGGCACCCACGTGGCTTGGAACGCCGTCTGGTACGGACCCGAAAGCGACTTTGGGAAGTTGGTGCACGTGTCGATCGGCGTCAACGTGTTCGCAGCGAGCGTCTTGTCCGCCGAGTTTGACGTGACCAAGTTGGCGTAGTGGTTGTCGACAGCTTCCTGGCCAAAGAGACCTCGCATGAAGCTCTTCGCCGTGAGCTGCACGCGCTCCACGCTTCCCGACCACACAGTCGCATCCTGCTGGTACAAGTGCGCGTATTTCTTGCGAACACTCGTACCAAAGTCAAAAGCTTCAGTGAGACCGAGCGCAGTGAGGTTCTCGACCTGGTGCGTCGGGTCCGTGATCATCTCGTCGATGTTCCAGGTCTTGAGGAATTCCAATTCCGGCGCGATCACCGACGCATTCGCTTGCTGCAGCTTCTGCTGCACCTTCGTGTGAACGCCCTTGATGCCATTGTAGCTACCCTTCGATGGGTAACGCGTCGCGTGACGCGACACGATGTGGACCTGGTCAACGGCGCACTGCGCTGGTAGCGCCGTTTGCTGGGCTGTCAGGTCCGTGTTCGCTGGGTGGTAGTAGCTGAGCATGTTGGTGTTGTCGAGCAGGTCGAACGACGCCGAGTACGCCTGCACCGGCGACGAGCCGCTCGAGGCGAGGAAGAGAGCAGCAGCGCTGTAGAGCAAGGCGGAGATGGTCTTCATGGCTGGTGGCTCTGTAGCTGCTGGGGTATTTGCTCCGAGGATGGCAAATTGGAAAGTGAGCTGCCCCGTATGCCGTCTGGTCAAGGTGCACGTACAGATCCGTGGATAGACCTCGCATCGTAGTGATTAGCGTGGTGTCCATCCCCGGAACTCAATCTCGATGTGTGTCTTCAGCGAGCTTCTGAGACTTTCACAGTACTCGACGATTTCGGAGGACAGGTCACGGTAGGTCTCGGTGGACGCATCCCCCGTTTGTCGTCGAGTCAGACCTGACACCAAGATTCGAGATTCCCCGGCACACCGGCACTGGAATCTTTGGGTGTTGCGACGATGAGAATGCCAAATAAAGACCTTATAGCACGCATAACGTGCTTGGTGCTGTAACAATGGGCTTTGATTGTGGTTTCGAGTCGTAATACGCATTATGAGAGGCATTGAATCACACAGAGATTCATGCATCAGATGACTGGTGGGAAAACAGAGACGAGTGCATCACACAGATGGACGCACTCGAGGGAAACCGGATGCGTTGATGAGAAAAACGACGCGGTTGTTTGTCACTAATGCGTCCGCAGTCGATGTGCTGATAGATTCAAGGAAGACGTTCAGTGCACTGCCACTGTGGTGACTCGGTTTCAAGCACATGCCGCCACCCAAGAAAAACTTCAATATCCATCCTTGCAGCGTATCAAATGGGGAGTGCAGCGGAACGAGAATCCACGCCGGCAAGCTGTGTGCTGCGAGGTGTCTACGTTGCCGTCGTAATTGAAATCGGTTGGTGAGTGCAGATGCCCCTCCACCAGGTATGTCGCGGTAATCTTTGAGCCTAACCCAGACTTCTCATGCCGATTCGCATTCGTCGAGTCTCCATGGGTAAGAGCGTCGGTGTGGACGTGGAGAAACGTGCCCGATTAACTGTCAACGGGCTTGAAAGTTACATTTTTATAAGCTGCTGGAAGCCCGCGACAACTGATGCTACAGCAGCAAATCAGATGAACACTTTTCAGATGAAATGACAAAGGGACAGTACCGAGTTGGCGAAAGGCGTGCCTCGGCATGAGAAATAAGAGATAACGGCAATCAGTAGTATCTATGAGCCATCGTTTTTCGCTCGCAAACCACCAGTCCACAGCCGATCGCCAGATATCCGACGCGCTTGTCCTTATAGACAGCATCTCATTGTATCACGCTAGGCTTAGCTGAGACCCTTTCTACCCGGAAGTTGGAACTCTTTCTCAACGGCACAAACCAGCGACTGACTTTTCGAATCCAAGCATGCGATGTGCGTCCGCACCACATTTTTCCTTGAAAACAAGCGTACAAATCCCGACCACCAAGAGAGAGATTAAAAATGCCTGTGTTCACTTGTGGAAGCAGCGTCCAGACTGTGTTCTGCCTGTCAAAGAAAGACTGGTGTGTTGATGTGGATGGGGGTCAAAATGGCTACATTTGTACCGGTATATCGACGGTTATGTATTGCATTTTTAGAAACGAATGTCTGTAGAAAGGACTGGTCGCTTCTAAGTGAAAATAACCCTCCCGCTGGGTTATTCCCTCTCGGGTTCTTCTCGTTGTTGGTCATTCGGTTTGCTCGGTTGAACACACTGGCACACACCAACAGCACACTCACAAAACAGCAAAATGACGGCGATGCGCGCGCGAATGCGCAAGGAGCTCGAGATGCTGGCGACGGACCCGCCGCACGGTGCGCACTGCTATGCTGCTAACCAACAGAACTGCATTCAAGTATGCGTGTGTGTATATGATGCCGCTGTTACTGTCGTTGCGTTAGGTGTGAGCGCGTGGCCCAAGGACGAGCAGATTGATCGCCTGGAAGCGCGTACGTTTTCCTGCGTCTTTAGCGCATCATATTACTCTTTCTCAATGCCTGCACGTCGTTAGCGCGAACTAATGTGCATGGCTGGTTCGCTGCTGTTGTTGCTGTGTGTGGTAGAAATCCTTGGACCGGATGGGTCGCCGTACGAAAAGGGCGTGTTCCACTTGGAGATCGAGATCCCCGAGCGGTACGATCTTGGGTGTATGGAACGTTGCATGTATTTGTTGTTACAAGTCTTTAGTCACGGATTGTCCAGCCTGCTGCTAGTTTTACTGATATATTCGTGTGGTGCGACGCTAGATATCCGTTTGAGCCTCCGAAGGTGCGGTTCACGACGCCGATCTACCATCCAAACATTGACGACGCCGGCCGCATTTGCCTCGACACGCTGAAGATGCAGCCCAAGGTATTTAGTTTGCGATTCTGTCTACTTGCAGGCAGTCGGAACTCGCATTGAGCGATTGACTTAATGGCTGTGCGCGTTGAAAATAATGTGAATGAACAGGGCTCGTGGCTGCCGTCGGTGAACATCAGTACGTTGCTGACCACGATTCGTCTGCTCATGGCGGAGCCAAATGCTGACGATGGTCTCATGCCTGAGATTGTACGTCAAATTTGCGATCATCCTGTCGTGTACCTGCTCGCAAGCATTATTTCTCACTGCCATCCGTTTTGCTAACTCGTTTGAAAACGTATTTGTAGACCGACATGTTCAAACACAACCGTGAGCTTTTTAACCGGAAGGCGACCGAGATGACACTTCAACACGCTCGGAGCGCTCCCATGAAGTCGATCGCCACTGCTGGCAACACGTCTGAGATGACGTCGTCGGACGCGAGTGCAGAGTCGGTTGCTGGTAATAGCACTAGGGTGGAACCTGAGAGCAAGGTGGCAGCAGCTTCGACTGCTGCTGGGTCTATTGGCGAGAAACCATTACGTATTGGGGACGTAGTCGATGTATCCCAGAAGCACGTCGAAGGTGCTGAAAGCGATGATGCTAATGCGTCCAGTCAGAGTGAGGACGACGACGGGCTGTCAGACTTCAGCGACGATGCGAGCGATGACGACGCCAGCAAGGCCACGAAACGTCGACGCACTGACTGAGCTGAGTAAGAAGATATGTATTTATTTCAATTGCTCTGTTTGAAACTCTACTTCAACACTACGGAAGCACTTCTTCACATGAACTAATGACGACAAGCACTCTAGCATTCTCCAAGCCTTGGCTTCCTCCTGGAGCATCAAAGTCTGTAGACACACGCCGTTTACGCTTTGTTCGTGACTGCTTCGCCGACGAAATTATACTATCAACAGATTTCAGCACACGCCATGAAGATATTGGAGCCTTCATAGTCAGCAACGTGCGAAAACGCATCGAGAACTACAACATGCATGCATCTCACGTACATTTGGCGTTGTCGCGAGACTTTCGAGTACGTGAGGTCGTGGTTTTGCATGTTTGCTGCCGTCTCTACTTGGTTTCTAAAGCACGCATGCATCATGCACGGGAGAAATGCACTTGAAAAGCCTGGTGATATCGATACCCAGTTCACATCGCAAGCTTCACCCGTACCTTGCTGAGTTGTATCAGATCAATGTCTTCTTTTGGCTTGGGCTTGTACTCCAGTGGCTCGAGTGTTGTCGGCACTTCGCGTTTCACCTGCATCGCTTTGTCGCTTTTCCATTTCGCGGAGGTGCTTGGGCTCGTTGTCATGTCGAGAGCGGCGTTCGTGGCCAGGAATCGCGTGTTAATGCTCGCTCGCTATGGAGACCTCGGCTAGCAGGCATGGAGGCAGCGCTCTGTCTGCGCTGCGCGTTTATATGCGTTTGAGGGGGAGGTCGTCATCTCATTTGGTGGACGATCGTGAGAGGAGGGGGCTTCAACGTCTTGTCTGTTTTCCTCGCGTCCATTTGGGATGTCCCGAATTTGATGACTTCACCATACTGAAGTCAAGTGTAATGTCCCTTGTTTAAGGGACGATGGCTACATTCGTCTCCACATCCGGTCAAGCAAGCGAGTGCAACATGGAGCTACTGGCTTCAGTCCATGGACTAGTCATTAGTGTAAGACAGTCTGCACTGAGCAAACTACCACACTCTCGCTCTCCAGCCTAGGTGCTATAGAACGAGAGCTTCCCGAGAATCGGTGACGATCTCGCATAAGCACACGTTGCTGGTGTTTCCCTCTACAAATGTTTATCGTGGCCATGCAAAGGCTAGTTTGGGAGAACCGTACGAGCTAGTCAAACTTATACTATAATTTATGAGGTATCAAGGTGAGCTGGAAATCCTTTTATCCCTCGTCAGCTCCGAAGAAAGAGAAAGGCAAAGCTGTGGTCTACAGAGACAGAAAATAGTTGCTTTCTCGATACTTGGTGCATGCGTTAGGTCGTGGTCATGGCCTTTGAGATGAGATGATTTCGAGTCCACAAAAAGAAAATGTTTGCCTTTCTCATTGCCTCGAAAAGAAACTTTCGCAGAGATGCGTGCACAGTGTACACTGTAGCAGGCGGCTGTCAATTCAAAAGATCCTCTCACAGACAGGACGTCTCAGACATGTCGAATGTCACAATTGGAAGCAACCAACTCAAACAGTGACACCTCATTGAGTCCAGTGATCAGGATCGCTGCTGATCCGATTGCAGCATCCCGGGACGATCTCGGCGCGGCCACCGATAATTTTACTGCAGTCTTGGGATTGCTGAGCGTTTGCTGGCAGCGCTCTCGTCATTCGAGTCCACACCTGATCTGATCCGATATTTGACTGGTTGGCAAGCAACCATTTGAAGATTCGACCATCTACTGAGAAAATTCAGTACAGTAATCACATAAAGCAGTCATACGGGTGGCATTTGTATCTCAAATCAATTTGTTTGAGATATTTTAAATCAGTAGTGTGGAAGCTCGACTGGAAAAGGCACATCCTCCAACAACCAAAACCCTCTGTAATGTGACACTCCCTCAAAGACACGTGCATATTGGGGAGATGACTCGGACACCCCTCGATTTACTACGGACCCCCCATGAGTAGGTTAAGGACAAGCAAATAGCAACAAATCAGTATCGATATTTAGAGTACTGGTTTGTTGCCACAGTACTTACTTCCAAGAGTTGTTGGTGTGCCTATGCAAAGGCAGTCATGAAACAGAGACTGCCCGTGGAATCGAAGCAACCCATCAAACCGAGGCTACCTCTACGCGCCTGCGCGCACCTCGACTCTCCTGTCGCCTTATCTTTGACAACACTGCCACTTGCGTTCTGTTCCTTGCTCTGCTGAACCCTCCAAAACTTGAGATTTGAATTCCAAACAGTCAAGTACTGGAATAATTTAATAATACCCTACCCCTGTGATGTCCACAGCGAGTCTAGGGGTGTCCAGATCATCTCCCAGCACACTGGAGACTTGCTCCAAATCCGATAACGTGGTGCTCTCTCATTCTTCATTTGGACTCTGCTGGTGAAATGACTTCGTTTTTGTTTACTTCACTTTACTGGCCACAGTATCAGTGAACATCCGTCCAGCACTTCACGAAAGAGAAGTGGATGCTGCCTTACTTCAGCACTGCCTAGGTGCCTGAGTGACGACTTCTGAAGCACCAACTACCAAAAGTCACGTGGACAGAACAAAGTGTACATAGTTCTCAGTATGCACTGGCGAATGCATGTGTAATCCCGACTTGCCGTGGATGAGTGGTGTGTGCGGTGGAGATCCTCGCTTGCTTTCGACCAGCGCAAGGCGCGACCGTCATCAGAAGCGAATGACTCCTGCAGATCGGAGCTCAAAACCAGGATTGCCATCAGAAAAGCCGGAATGCCGAGGGCTTGCTACCTCCCCGAGTACAACTGTAGCACTCACATCTTCCGGTAGTCACGCACAAAAACACCGTCCTGCACGTCAGTCAACAGTGTAGAATGCATCTTCGCTGCAAACGAGGTAGCCTCCCTCGCGTTCTTTTGATCCAGACTGGCAAAATGCGTGGAGGTACCTTCAAGAGGTCCTAAGGAATCGGGAGACGATCCACCGATTCGATGGTGACCGAGAGCGAAACGTGAACGGATGGCTCCGCTACCACGTGTCTCGTGCAGTTTCGCGGGTGCCGAGAGCTTCCTCGAGCGTTCCTGCTGATCAGACCATGTGTCAGCGGAGGAGGAGAGGGACATCTAGAGAGCGGGGCGAGGTAGGGACGTCCAGGTCTCCACAAAAGGTGCCTCTGATACAGCAGGTACTGAAGTAGAAGCAGGTCACGATTCGCGTCCTTTCAAGGAAAGTCTCCGTTAACCCAAAGGAGTCATCGTGTCCTCTACCGATCATTGCTGTATCAGACGCACCATGTCGAGTGTCACTTGGCACAGATGGTGCATTACGCTCCGTCTCGCATAAGGAATCGTCGAGCAGGCTGGGCACGCGCGCGTGCCTTTGACACCTACAAATCCGGCGCGCTCAACTCCGCTCCCTCCTCTACACTGCTCTGTCTGAAATTCTTGATGCGGCTTCGTCTCCTCGTCTCGATTTGTCTTCCACGAGTTCCCGAGAGCTCTGGCTTTTAAGCACGTACGAGATCTGAAATAAATGGTGAGCATCCTCCAGATTGAAATATTGACCTGATACAGCATGCAGTGACAATGGTACGTTTTACTGGACGATCCCCTCCTGATTTCGTTGAATTGCAACCAGTTGGAACTCTGTTTTACGAAAGATACGATTTGCAACCGTCGCGCACCCGTTTATGAGCCATCAGCACTGCAAATCGTGAAAAGCGCTTCAACTCGTCACGCCTCATCTCCGGTCGCCAGGTCAGTGCCGGGACAGGCGAGTGTGACACATCGCCGGTCAGCGTGATTGTCCTGTCTTGCTGGTGTGCCTTGCCTTGTCTTGCATGTCCTGTCTTGCTTGCTCGCTTGCCTTGTCTTGCTCTGTTCCTGCTGCGAGGTCAGCCAGCCCCCATCTTTAGGAACACGACTACACCGATGAGATTTCGATTCCTCCGTACATTTCAACGGTCTGAGATCAACACGGTGGCGTTTGGGTGAGCTGCCCGCGTGCCGCAGTCCGCCGACTCTGCTTGCTCTCATTCCGGAATTTCCTCCAGACCGCTCGGGACCTAGTCAGCAAACCAATCCTCGTCCAAGTATGCCGGCTTCTTTGCTCACCCAGGTTGCGCGCCAGGGCAAGTTCTACTTCCTCGTCAATGCGTTCATCTGCCTTGTCGCCTTTGCGAGCTACCGCCTCGTGCAGCAGTATCAGGACAGCAGCGCGTCGTACGTGGCCGTCTACGCCGCGGGTCTCATGCGCATCGTCGTGATGATCAAGTGGTTCGACTGGATCGGCACCATGAAGGGCAAGATATTTGGCGACAAGCGTATGCAACTGACGCCTGAGCAGTGCCGATCGATCTGGTTCCGCATCTTGTGGCTCGCCGTGCCGACCGAGTGCTTGATGATCTTCCTCACGCAACGATACGGCGCACCGATGAAGGAAGAGCCACTCAGCTGGAGCTCGTTCCCATTGGAATTCTTGCTCTTCATCCCAAAGTCGCTCGCGTTTGAGATCATCTTTGACTTTTTCCACTTCTCGGCTCACTGGATTTGCCACCAGGTCCCATGGCTGTACCAGCACGCGCACAAGCGCCACCACATCCACCTGCACCCGTGCCCACTGTCGACCTACGAGCAGGACATCATCGACGTGTACCTCACCAACATGACGCCGTACCTCTTCGCATCGTACTTGGGCTTCAGCATGTCGACCTTCCAGTTGCACCTGATCTTTGCGTACAAGACGTACGTCGAAGTCGCGGGTCACTGCGGTCTGGAGATCAAGGGCTCGTCGTTCCCGCAGTTCCCGTGGATCAGCTACCTCTCGATCTGCCTGCGCGTGCACGACCACGACCTGCACCACACGCACCCAAAGTTCAACTTCGCCAAGCGCTTCTCGCTCTGGGACAAGGTCTTTGGCACGTTCAAGCATGGCCGTCCACTCCAGGAAACCAAGAAGCAGAAGTCAGTCCCTGCTGCTCCTGTTACCCCTGCGCCAGCGTTTTAAGAGGAAGAAATGCAGCGCGTGTGTTTTTATAATCTCTCGTATACTGAACGACAGTGCGAATAGGGCGGCGAGGTTGCTCGGTATGAAGCGATCGTTGCACCACCGTTTAAACTAAAAAGATGTAGATACACTATTACACGAACAATGACTGTGCATTGCGGAGAAAAGGAACAACGATTTTGCATGTTTGCACTCCGATGAGGCTTTCCTGAGGTCTGTGAGGTGACAGCAGCGTCACTAGGTGGCTGCGATGAGTGGGCGGTGCATTTTGCTCCGGACAGTGCATTCTGATCACGCTGATTCGTGCTGCAAGACATTCGCAGCATACAGCGAACGTTGCGGCGCATGTTGAAACCTAATGCTCATTGCGTCGAAAGAATGATGGGGATCTCTTAGGGATTCGATGGCATGAGCAGCCGTGTGCTAATTAATAGTACTCCAAATGACGCCGGTTGCTCATAGGAACAGAGCGGGTTCTTCTCTCGACGCTGGGAATGGAACTGAGAGCGAGCGCAGTGATTTTGTGCTGTTTTGCATGCAGTCGATCGTCAAAGAACAAATTTCGCTTCAGAAGTCCGAGGTGAGTACCTGTAAATACCGGTATCTGATTTTGAATTTCTAGCACTGAGGCGATCAAATAGTAGTCCGGTTGCAGTCGATGAAATCCGTGAATTCAAAAGCTCATGCGAATTTGGGTGCGCCAAATGGTTGTATGCAACACAAACGAAGACGAGCGACTCTCTCGTCTCTCAGAAAGTTCTCTGCATACTGCGTTCTCCGTGGCGTGATTAAGCTGATCTGTGTGTGTGTGTGTGTGTGTTCAGCTCAAGAAAAGGGTCTCGAGTGGCGATGATGCTACATTTTTCGTTCACAGGCGATGCTGACTTTCCGCAATGATCGCGTTAGTCATCCCTCCTCTGGCGTTTGCATCTGATACAGGGTGCAAAATGCGTGCCTTATGAGCTGATGCTCTCATGCCATCACGCCTTGGTGGACAATGGAGTGTACAGTTGATAAACTCTCGGTCAAAGCGGCCATGAAGCGCATGGCATGGCTGCTCACTGATACGGAGCGTCCATTCTATAGACTCACTGCATAGAGCGTTAGAACTCTATCGAATCATGCAATGCAAAAGGGCACGCCTAATATGTATGTGTCGGAAGTAAGCCGTACGCAATCAACAACGCAAACTGCTTGTTCCCTTCCTTAAAGGCACACAGATATCATCTACCCTCCCAGGCTCGAAATGGAGATGCTGTCGGCTTTCGACTCGTCCAGACCCAACTCACCCAGACGACCTTGCTGCTGAAGCTACAAACAAACAAACAAACAAAAGAAAACAGACAAGTCACTAGGCACCTCTTTATATCCATCCACACGCACACTCAGTCACGAACCTTTTCCAGCCAGTAAAACTCATTGTCTTGCGGCGCCATGAACGCACCACCGCCAAAGCGGCCGCCGAGAGCGGTGTGGATAGCCTGGGACTGCAGCAGTTGCTGCGACATGGACATCGCCATTTGACTCCCGTACATCGTGTCGCCGAGCCGCATCGATTTCTCCATCTCTTCTTCCTTCAGTTGGCCCAGCTGCTGCATGAGGCGTTCGCCTTCCTCGGCACCGACCCATTGCGGGTGGTTTTGCTTGAAATTCACAAACGACCGCTCCATTTTCATGTCATTGCCGTACTCTTTGAAATCAAACTCGGCAAATCGACACACGGCACCAACGTTTGGCAGCAGCAACGAGTGCGAGCGCACAAACAGCAGGATCTCGCGCGCGCACCGAGGCAGCGAGACGCACAGAATGTACGGCGCCATCACCACAGAGAGACACTCTTGCGCAAAGAGAAGCGCTTTGTACGGGAACAGCGACAAGAAGGCATCGTGGACGTCGTTCGTATGGCATTGTGCGCGCCATTCCTTCGGGAAATAGTGCGTCTCCGCGGCCACTTGCATCATCGCTTCTTCCGCGTCGCCGTTAATCAAAAATGGCGACGACGTTGTCGTGAAAGTCCGCGAAACTGCAAACGCAATGGTCGTGAGCGTGAGGTACCACACCAACGGACGACCATACAGCGTCGTCTCCAAAAGCAGCGACTCGTCCAAGAGACTGATGCCCACGAACACCGCCATGAGCGAACTCGCACAGAACGAGACGCCTCCAGCGATCACCGCAGCCATACCTCCAGGAAACATGGCCACGTACCGCTCTGCCAATGGGTACGACCGCGCCATGCGCGCATCGAGAACATGCGGCAGTTCATTGTACTCGCGGAACTTCCAGAGCGCATACGAACTCCAGCGCCGCGTGCCGGCGTAATGCACGCGGTTCATGTGCCATTCCATGGCCGACACGAAGAAGAAATGCGACACACGGTACAGCAAGATGAACGGCGTGAGCACAAAGTTGATCACACCGGCGATCAAGAACCGTTTCTGCAGGATCTTGGTGTCGTGGATGAACGCGTGCGAGAGATTGTTGTCCCCATCGAGCATCTGGTCAATGAGGCAAATGTTGATATTGCACTCCATGTTGCGCGAAAACATCACGTGGCTCGTCGACGCGAACTGCATCCCTGGGGGCAACAGGTTCGTACCGTGGAACAGCGAGTGGTTCATGAACGCGATTAGATAATTCTCGCGACGCATGATGCGGCGCGCAAAGTCGTGCGGCGTCGCGAGCAGTTTGGGATCGATCTGGAGCCGGTACGACGAGATCTGCTTCGGGATCATGTTCTTCGGCAAGTTGTTACTGTTGTGAACACCGCCGCCAACGAGATCCAGGACACGGTTCACGACTTCGTCCCATTTCACGGTCTGCAATTGGCGCTCGTCGATATGCAGTCTGCATGGCACACAATGAGGTTAGTGAACAATGGAATGGCTTCACACACACACAACACAACACACGTACCGTTCTCTGTAGAAAGTTGACATGTCGTGCGTATCGCGCAATGTGCCGATCAGTTGCAGCGCGCGGAAGACCCAGTAGCCGAGGAACATGACAAAGTAGAACGACGTGAGCACGGTCGCGAGGCTGTTGTCGTCGGCGCGGCACGTCACAAATTGCGCCAAGTCGGCGTCGCAGTGCTTGTCGCCGGTGGCTTTGCTGTGATTGCACTCAATGATCTTTTTCCACTGGACACATCCCATGAGGAAACTCGAGAGCGTGACGCTAAAGAGCCCTGTAACGAGCGCGACGATCTCGACCACCGCGATCGACGTGAACCCCTTGTGGTAAAAGTAATTGTACAAGCTGATCAGGAACGCATCCAGATTCGCGACGCGGCCGTACTGGTCAGGCGCATGCGAGATGCGCGGCTGCCACGACGATCCAGAAGACGAAGAAGCCGATGACTCAGCGGCTCCACCGCGCGACACCGAGCGCTTGGCAGAATCCGCGACGTTCCGGAACAGGTTCGAGATCGCGGGCAGGTGCACGTGCGCACGCAGCGACGGTATGGGTGCAGCGCTTCCGCTTACTTGGTGGTGGTGGCGCGCGTGCGGGTCGCGGTCATGGTGGAGCAGCGGTGCTTGCGCGGCGCGGTGGTCGTCCTTGAGCTCGTTCCAGAGCTCGTCGTCGTCGTCCGCAGCGTGGCGCGCGTGGCTGTCGTGGCCCAGCAGCGACTCGTCCATCGGGCGGCGTCAGTGGGCTTACGCAGGGTGGGGACAGCGCAGAGAAGGCAGGAAGCAGATCGAGAGCGTCGCCTCTTCTTTTCTCGCTCTTCGCAATAGGACGGCGCTTCACTTTTGAGAAAACTCCAAGATCGCACCGTTGCGAATCGCATTAGGTACGAATATTGAAGATACACGTACAGTGAGACCTATGTTTTAAGCGATTGTGGTGATCATGCTGTGTTCTTAAAGGCAGCACAAGGTTTGTAACAATTATCGTGTCGATAGGTTCCGTCGCAAGCAGCACAATGTTGCATTTCCGACTAAGTACGTCTTTCTTGTGGTGATGCTCCATGCATGCGTGTCCCTTCAGAATGCAACATGTTGGGTCCATTTGGTGCCGAGCACAGCGCCATAGGAATTCCTGACCTGCTGCAGTGGCCTGTGTGTGTGTGTGTGTGTGTGGATATGGCTATGGGTTAGCTCACTATCAACACGCACTCACTTGTGCGCGATCTTGCGTTTCATCACCCCCCACACTCGCTAAACTGATTGCTTCATCACTCTCTGCTTGTGCTCTTCCAATCGACGCCATGTGATGTGACGCAGGGAACTCCCCTAAAGTACGAATCGATGACGACGGGCGCGCACGCATCTGCGCTTCGACGGAAGTGAATGAATGACACGCTCGCATTCGCGCATTAACAGCAGAGTGAGTCGCTCTCTATAGCGCCTCCCAATATGGTGGATCCCGTTCCAGCATCCAAACCAGTGGCGTTGTCTTCTCTGGCGTCCGCGTTGACTGCGCGCGTGCTGCGCCGCGCCAAGTACTACGCGCTCATCAACGCGTTCATCTGCGGCGTCGCGTTCGCCAGTCACGCGCTCGTATCCTCTCCATCTCTCCATGCACAAGACAGCAGTAGTGCTTTGCCTATGGCTGCAGTGTACGCCACTGGCGTTTTCCGCATTCTCGCGATGATCAAGTGGTTCGAATGGATCGGCACCATGAAGCGCAAGATCCTTGGCGACAAGCGCTCGCAGCTGACGCCACCGCAGCGGCGAGCCATCTACCTGCGCATCCTCTGGCTCATCGTGCCCAGTGAGTGCGTCTCGTTCTACGTGGCCTCGCATCTCGTCAGTGACAGCAATGAGAGTACAGGTGGCGTCTATGGCGTGCTCGAATTCGTGACGTTCATCCCCAAGTCGCTCGTGTTCGAGGTCATCTTCGACTTGTTCCATTACGCGGCGCACTGGCTGTGCCACCAGATCCCGTGGCTCTACCAGCACGTGCACAAGCGCCACCATCTGCATCTGCACCCGTGTCCGCTGTCGACGTACGAGCAGGACGCGGTCGACCTCTGCCTCACCAACGTGCTCCCGTTCGTGTTTGCCGCCAAGCTCGGCTTCCCGCTCTCGCTCTCGCGCTGGCAGCTGCAGCTCATGTTTGCGTACAAGACGTACGTCGAAGTCGCGGGTCACTGCGGCCTCGAGGTCAAGGGCTTCTCGTTCCCACAGTTCCCCTGGATCCACGACATGTTCACGATCCTCTCGCTGTGCGTCCGCGACCACGACCTGCACCACACGCACCCCAAGTACAACTTCGCCAAGCGATTCGCGCTCTGGGACAAGCTCTTCGGCACGTTCAAACCAGGCAGCAGTCGACAATGAGACCAAGGAAACGTCATGTATGCAAGTAGAACGATCATCCACTGACTCAATGTCGTGTGTGAATATAGATTTCCATTATGTTCCAAGGTTGTGAGGCGTCCACGGTAGCAGCCCAGGTACCTGAAGTCAAAAATTGCACATGCTTTATCTCCAACTCAGACAAACAGGTCGCCCTGGTACTGCAGCAACGTGTCAAACAAACGATAGCGAATCACACTCGTGGCTGAGACCGAAGAGCCTGAGCTTCTCGACGACGTGGCAGGTGTGTACGCTTTGATACACCAGTGCAGCGGCTGCGGGTTCCTCAGTAGTGCGGCAAAGCGCTTGGAAAGCACGATCCGTGAACTCGTGCTCGTCGTGAGGTCGCAGGGTGGGATGCCGCGCAAAAAATGCTCCTAGAGGTGGAAATCCATGAGGTACAAGTAGGTCAGCTCCCTAAACGGTAAAGTCAAAAGAAGTCCAAGCACAAGTGCTGACGTACCGCGTCGCTGCTGTAGACGATCACGTCGAGGGTACAGGAGTCGGCGTCCTGTAAGCGCAGCACAAACGAGTAAATGTACTCGGAGGACGCACTGCCTGATTGAGGTTGCTGCTTCTGGGCTACTTTGGTGATCTTTGTGATGTCCTCGGGCCAGATCTTGACGACGTGCGCGAGGCACAAGTACTTCCGCGGCACGACGTCACTGCGGCGCACGTCTTCGAGAGACGTCACGGGTACTTTACCACGAATCTGCTCGGGGATGATCGTCCACACTTTTTCCACTGGTTTGTCCAATATCACAGACTCATTGGCGTAGTCCTCATCTGAAGCTGTTTCCGTCGGGCTTGGATTCACCAATGCAAGGCGATCCTGGACATCGCGCATGCCCTCAGGCACGAAAACGAGCGACGAACCTTCTCGAAAGCGCAGCTCCACGTCGTCATCGCCATCGGTACTGGGATCGCCTTCGTCTCGCTGTTGCTTTTCTTCTACAGGCAAATTGCGAAAGCGGCACCAGTGGTTCAAAAGCCTGTCCGCAAAGCCCATGTCGCGCAGCAAGCCCCAGCAGGAATCAAACACAATCTGCTTCAAGACACCTTGCGGAGCTGGCAGCGCAATCGAATGCTTGGCTATCAATTGGGCTGCAGCATTGTTTCTGGGTGCATCACCATCGCCAGATCCATCCCAGACGATCAAACGGACATTGTGGTCGCCACGGCTTCGGTCGATGAACAAAACCTTGATGACAACGTCGACGTAGCATCCGATAGAGACGATCTCGGACAGCAATGTCGGTGGATGCGGGTACCCAGGACAAAATGTCGTATCAGCACACAAACTCTGCTTGGACCAGTTCCTAAATTGTCAATAACGATCCAAACATTCGTCAGTTTTGGTTGATGGCATGCTTAATGACACTCAGGATTCCTCAGTAACTTTACTTACAGAAGTTCACGCGCGCGGACTTCATCCGTCGCATCGAATGTCCACGATTCCGAGCACGTGAGCTGCTCGAGTTCGTTCGGATCGTCCTCCTTATCTCGAATCACCAGGTATCGAGTAAACTGTGAACTAGGTATGCAAGACAATTATGCGAATCAAAGTCAGTCCAGCCAGCCGTTCTTCACTACACGATTCATTTTTTCATCTGCGTACCTGCAGACTCCCTGTAAGTTGCCGTTGTATTTGTTGATCGTCAGCTTGTGGAACCGAATGAGGTCACCGACGTACTATATTGATGTCCACACAAAGGGCACGAACGTCAGGAAATTATCATGTGAAATACCGCATACAAGACTTGCACGCACCAGTAGCCTCGGCATCTTTTCCAAGCTGGACTGGAAAACCATGACCTGGATCGCACCCTCGCGTCGTGGACAGCTCTCGTCCACGATGTTCACCGTCATCTATTTCAAAAACCCACAACAATAGCACAGAACCCATTGTGAGAACAAAAGAACCGACAGACTCTGGCCGGTAGCAAGCGTACCGAGTAGTCGGTGCCTCGCGTTCGCTTCGGCAATGAGAAATTGACCACGACGCCATAGAGATCGGCTTTTCCCGGGATCAGATCCCCGAGACACGTGTACGTGTAGTCACCAGTAGCTTTCTGCAGCGTGCGCTTTCCTCGAGCATTCTGCAAGCACCGCCCAAGCACTCAGGTGAGCACGAGATCCCCAAACAAAGAGCTACTTGTCATTCCTCTAGATGCACACCTGGCTGGCACTGACTGGCGTCTCGCTGTTCGTTCTGGTGTCTGCATCCACAAAGAATACACACTGCCTTGGTCACAAAATAGCTTGGACGCACCACAGCCACACGTCTCTACAGCAAGAGATGCTCGCTACCTTTGTCGCGGTACAAGTCACGAGCGTAGATGGTCACGGAAGGTAGGTACCGCAGCTGGTCGCTTTCGCCCACACGCAGCGGTTCGCCGTACGTGATGTCGATACTGATCCCTCGCGGCAGTGCTGAGGGAAAGTTGCGCGCATTCGGGTACCGCTCGAGCGCTTTCTTGAGGAGATAGCGCTCCGCGACAATGTAGCACGGCAGCTGCTGGTCCTCCGTGTCGTCCAAACTGTCGCCACCTCCGTCCCAATATGGCGCCATCACGAGTCCTCGGCCCTGAATGCGCACCTTATACTAAGCAAAGGCAAGACAGTTCCATACGCAATGCGTGAGCTACCTGCACTTACTGCATCTGCAATACCAGGCGCATGAGAGTATGTGGATAGAGAAGTGCGCAAAAGTGACGTACATGGCGCTGCAGGAAGCGCATTTTGTCGGCCCATTGGTCGTACAGGAACAACACACACGACTCGAACGTCCTACAGGAAAGCGGCAGCCGACACGCCATTGCAGCCACACAACCAGCACCGCTCTCCCATCATCCACACATACTAACCAAATGGGCACAAGCACAAGTTTGCTGCAATGTTACCTCGCATTCTCCAACACGATGGTCAGCACGCGCGCGGCGTCCGGGCCGCACGGGCCATCGCCAAGCGTGAACGCACCGCAAGCACCACCAACAGTACCCGCTCCATGAGTGAGCAGCTCGCGCAGCGGATACGCGCGCTTGACAGTGCCCTGTACGCTCAGCACGTCGGTCGCATTGGCATCTCGTGGCATCATCCTTGCCGCCATTTTGCTTTTTGGCGCTAAGACAATGAGGAGCTCCAGTTGAGTTATTATATTCCTTTATACAATGCATATACCTATTTATATACATTATGAAATAATGTATAAGGTATTCATTGATCTAATAAACATATGTATATTAGCGCGTATTTAACATGAAAGGTGGATCCATTCAAACAGGTCTCTTTCCACGCACTCGCGACACTCACTCCAAGCGCGACACGAGCTTGCGCTTGCGGCGCCAGCGCCAGCGCATGGACGACACATGGGTCTCGGCGCCGACGTCCTCCTCGAAGCAGAGGTTGTCCAGCAGTGCGTACAGCGCGCTCCCGTAGCGTTCGCTCATCCACTTGACGAAGATCGTGCCCTGGAACCCGCGCGCGCGCTCCTCGAGCAGGTACGACGCGAAGCAGATGAGATAGAAGTAGCGTTCCAGGTAGTTGACGGCGCGCAGCATGAAGTGGTCGCGCTTCGCGCTCGTGAGGTCGTTCTCCATGGCCAGGTCGCGGCACTGCGCGATGCACTCGCGCAGGTTCTGCATGTGCTCGCACTGGTTCACGGCGTAGTCCACGAGCAGCTTGCAGTCGTCGCCATTGTCCAGAGTGTGCAGCAGCTTGCGGATCACGACAAACTCGCCATTCACTGCAGAAGACTGGCGACGGAGCGTATGCGAGTGCTTAGTGCCACAGATCTGCTCCAGCATACTTGGCGCTTTTCCTTCAGCAGAAGGTGCATTCTGCTGCGCTGCGCAGTCTTCGAGCACGATCCGCAGCATGTACGTGCACACGAGCGCAGTGGTCGTGCGACCGCGCCCCATCTGGCAATTACAGATCACTGCCGTCTTGGTCGTGGGCTTGTTTGGGGACTTGGCGGCAGACACGGCAAGCTGTCCAGGCTGGTCCTCATTGGTTTGTCCTACTTCTAGACCGAGTTCCTGGAGGAACACGGGTGCCAGCAAGCGCACGAGGTCGTCCAGGTCTTTCTCCTCCGGCGCCGTCTCGTCCGAAACTGGGATGCGTGCGTAGTGCAGATCAAACTTGGTCTCGGCAGTGACTTCGTCGTAGATCTCAGTCAGCGTCTTGATCTCCACCTCGGGGTTCACGTGGTCCATCATCTCCTCGCTGTACATCACGCGCGGCTCGTACCAGTACATGAGCAGCCCGTTGGCTTTGCGCACCTCGGTCTTGATCTCCTCCTTCACCTGGACCTCGATCGCGTTGATCTCGTCGGCCTCAATGCCAGGATACTCGACGTTCTCCATGATATTGTCCGGGTGGCGCATCACAAACGGCTTGCCGCTCACATAGATCACGGCTTCTTCGCGGAGATTGATCCAGATCGCGCGGTCAAACTCGCCTCTCAGGTGGTTCACGACATCGCGGAGACCGCTTTCAAGGCACTGCGCTGTGCCGAAAATCGGTTCGTTGCCCACACGGCGAAAGTTCGGTACACCCGATGTCAGCACATGCGGGATGCGCGCGATGCCGAAGAAGTGATCTTCCTTGATCACACAGTCCTGAAGCACCTTGTCGGAATGGTAGCGCACGCCACCGAGATCGTCCAAGAGTCGAAACAGGTTCGGATGCGTCTGCAACCATTTCGAAAACGACTGCAGCGCCACAGCGCTCTCTTCGCCCTCGGTGCTCGCTGGTGTCAGTGCTTCCCCTTCTCCATCCTGACCCTCGATCGCAGTGCGTTGGGATGCCTTTGTGGACAACATGTACGCACCAAAGACGACGATGTAGAAGTAGCGTTCCAGAAAACTCAGCGCGTGATGCTACATAAAGCAAAATTGTGGACAGCGTTAGGACATCATGAACCAAAAGTCAAAGCGCATCACAAGCCCAAGAGCTGACCAGATAGTACGATCGCTTGGCGGGTTTCGCTTCGGCCATGGACTTCTCGTGGTACTCGTTGATGACCGAGCGGATGTTGCAGATCGCCGCGCACTCGTCGATCGCCTTGTCGACCCAGGTTTTCGCCTGGAAGCCGAACGGCAGTTGCCGCTGCACTTCGCGAATCACGGCAAAGTTGCCATACTCGGTGCTTCTCGGTTCGGCCACACTGCTGCGACGTTCGTCCTCTGTGCGTTCAGCGACGGGGAAGTCGTTGATGTCAACGCGCGGCCGCTGCCAGATCAGACTCGAGAGCACGAGCGCCGTCGTCGTGCGGCGTTTGCCCATCTGGCAATTGAAGATGAACGCCGTGTCGGACGTTGCCGAGTTCACGATCGGTGTCGCAGAGCGGATCAGGTTCATGATCAGCTCGACGTCAGCGTGCTCAGGCGCATTCTCGCGCTCGATCGGGATCCGATAGTACTTGACCCACTCGATGGCGCTGTTCGCCTTCGTGACGGCATCCAGTTCATAGAGCTCGGGCAACGTGAACACTTGTTCTGGGTCCACGGTTACCGAGAGCAGCTCGTTCTGGTACAGGTCCACCTCATGCCAGTACTCCAACTTGTGGTGCGCATTTCGCAATTGCTCCTGGAGATTGTTCTTCATGGAGGTTTCCAGGATCTGGGCTTTATGACCCGTGATCCCAGGCACCGTGTCGTTCTCGTTCAGCTTGGCTGTGCGTCTCGCCGTGTACGGACGACCTTCGACGTAGATCACAGGCTCCTGATGGCGAGAAAAGGAGCAATTGTAGTGTGAACACATCATAGTCAAAAGCGCGATCAAGTACCAATGGGGCGAGTCACTTACCTCTCGGAGGTTGATCCAGACCACTTTCGAGAAGCCATCGGCGGCCACGCGGTTGAGAATCATTTGGATGCCCTCCTGAATTTGCGCAGAAGCATCACCAGAACGGCAGCATAACATGCATAATCGATCAGTCCTTACGCGTATTGCCTGGAAATTGAAGCTTTCCAAGCGCCACATACCAGAGAAGGCTGAGCGGAGCCATACAATGGGGTTCCTTCCAGCCGCCTGAAGTTTGGAGCTAATGGGAAAGTTAACATCGTTCACAATGTCAGTACGAAGACTTCCTTCATCAATATACACAGAGGCAGCGAAATTGGATCAATGTCCACGTACCAATATCGCCATCAGGGGTATCGAGCACGTGACAATTCGGGAAACGATCGCTTTTAAGCACGTATTTCCTCAAAACCTGAACAATATCGACCAAATTCAATACGCAAATCAGCACGACCATGCTTGACAAATATTGCATGCCACTCACCTTTGTGCCCTGCACCAGAAAGCTCTTTTGCCGAATGACCGAATCTCGTTCCGTTTTCCCTCTTACGAGCGCTTGGATGCGCGTCGCAGCGAGTCCCAGCGGCATTTTCTGCGACGGCGGCTTGCTGTTGCGCTTCACGGGACTCGCGATGAGACTCGCGCTATTTGTGCGCGCGGCGTCACTTCCCGCATGGCCGCGCACAAGCGCTTGAAGTCGACTCGCTGCGCCACTGAAGTAGCTCTGGGGCTTGCTCTTCTCCGGCTCAATGACCGATTTTGAGGAAGACGTCGTCGCATTGCCGTCGTTGCTGCTGCTGCTCGTGTCGCTTCGCGCAGCCGTCGTCCGCGTTCCACCGAGCATCAGCGCCTGAATGCGCGTCGCAGCTTCGCTTAGGTACCCATGCGGCGGCTTTGCAGACGACGCTGCAGCTGGTGGTGCGTCAGCCTGCGGCTCCTTGGGACTCGTGTCATCGCTTTCCGTGTCCTTGCGGAGGCTCTGCCCCGCCAATTGCTGCGCGAGAAGCACGTGCAGAGGCGCCAGCAGCTCGCGCAGCATGGCCTCGGGGTCCACGGCGCCTTGCACCTCAGCCGCGCGCGCGTACACGCCCGCCAGCAGCGCGTCCACCTGCTCCATCACTACGTGGTTTCCGTTATGACAAGAGAATGAGAGAAAGATTCTTCTTCTGTATAGAGTGGGCGGAGCCAAATTTTTACCAATCCACAAATCAGCAGATTGAATGTGCGTTTCGCGCGCTGATTGGTGGAAATTGTTTCGATTGTTAATTGGATAAAAAGAGCGCTACCAAACGAGCCAATCACGGTGGCGTAGAGTGATGGTCGCCGGAAACTTTGGGTGAGACTGAACGAAAGTCTCGCTTGGCACATCAAGTGTCAACGTTGACTCATCGGATCATGGCGCGTGCGGATTGCGCTGCTGCAGACGCTGCCATTGGCTGCCGATTGACACAGCTATTCTGCTTCTTCTGCTCCTTGGCCGGCGGCAATTGGTGCAGCGACGCTGCGCAACGATGACTGCTGCGCCAGCAATGCGTCGCCAGTCTGGAAGAAATCCATGAGCAACTGCGAAAACTACAACGTGCAAATTTCAGAATTAGGTGCAGGTTGTCACACCAGGCCATTCAATTGGTGAAAGGCTATATATGCGCCAGCGCATCAAGTACGCACCTGAGTGAGCAGCTCCTTGATCTCTGGTTGCTGGTTCGCATCGACATGCTGGAGTTGCTCGGTGATGGCTTTGGTGGCGATGGCGCAATGCTTTTGCGCGACTTGGAGCTGACCAAAGCATGCAGTTCAGTTAGAAAGTGGAGGTTCTGCCTGAAGCAAAGCTATGTGTTTATTCTCACCGCGTGCTTTCGTTCGGCGATCTGGTTGACATCGCGTTTTTGGTGCGCGATTGTGAGCTACATCACATATCCATGGTTACAACGAGTTGAGTCGTCTACATAGCACGTCCGTACGATCACGCCAATTATACCACCACAGACCTTGCGCTTGGCGTAATCAACATCCAGCTGCAAGTTGCCTCGCTCGATGATCGACATGTGCATCTTCTCAAGCACCACAATGCGCGCATTGACCTTCGCTATAATGGTCTCATGCACTTCATCCTAACCAATACGTAAGAAGGTTATGCAGCGTACTTGGTGCGCGCACCAACTTATCGTTTATACAAAAGACTTACTGCAAAGAGGTATGCTGCTTCTTCGATTTGCTGGGATACCTGGAGGAAGGTCGGGTTGGATGAGGTTGTCTGTCCAGAGGCTTGTACGTTGGACGATGCATCTCCTGCAAAACTAGTAACAGCTCCCACAAGCCCTGTGTGTTGGCAGTAGACTCAGTAGTAATGAGAAACGAGGTTATATGCGTTGGTGGATGCAATGAAGAGAGTCAACTCACTTTGAACTTGGATTGTGAACTGCTGAATCGTCTGCTTCGTGGTCTGCAAACGCTCGATCGCTGCTGCGAAGTCCTTCTTTTTCTGATTGAAGAGCAAATCTCTCGATGGCTCAGTGAGGCGGCATGCCACAAGGCAGCGTTGTACGACGCGGTTTTTCTCCGTACGCATACGCTCGATGAGGCGTACTCGTGCTTGGTTCCGTGGTGATGGTGGATCTTCATCCTCTTCTGTCACTTTTGTCTCGTGCAATTCGTCTCGACTGCTCCGCTGTTGCTGCCGCTGGCTGTGCCGCTCGATTGCTCCACTGCGAGCATTCCTGTAGAGCTCCATGGGCAGCACATCTTGCTGTTCTCGCTGTTGCATCGAGAACTGCGGAGCTCGGACGCTTTGGCGCATAGATCGCTGCATGGCGCTGCTTCTCTAAAGTGCTCTTTTGCGTGTCAAAGAGGAGGAGCTGTACTGACAGACTCATGAGCACTGGGCACATGAACTTGCTGCTGCACTGCATGCCTCAACTCGCGAGAAAGTGCCGCCCACATATCTTATTTTCGAACCCATTTCGTGTGTGTACTTTCTCCCCCGTCTTAGTGACTATGTCAGTACAACAATAGTGACTGTATCCACCTCCACTTTCGAGCCGATTCAGGAACTGAAAAAGAACCAGCAGCCATCTGGTTTCGCTCAAATGGGGCTCCAACATCCCTAAAACTCCACAAAAGCCACTTTTCAGTCAAATGGTGCAGTTTCAAAGTATTGTTGCTTTGGTTTACAGGAGCTGACCGCCCCTTTCGAAATAGCAGAAGGGGCGTTTGTGTTCTCCCCAGTCCGAAACAGCACTTGCATGCTCTAAACATCTCAGCATCTTTTCTTCATTAAATGCCACAGGCTGCATGTTTCAGAAGGTATTACCATTATCAATATATAAAGTTACTACCAATTCTTAGTCATTTGTAGTGCTTTGTATGATCCACCATATTAGAAAGTCATATTTAAGAGGGTATAACTATCTAAAGTATACCTGTTGGAGGTTCCTGGTGCACCAATGCCATACTGTTGAAAAGCATGATTACGAGTCAAACGGTTCCGGATGCAGTTGCAGTGGTCAGAAACAGGCACTGGCCGATGCCCATCATCGCATGCGCGCAATGCTCAAACGCGCAGCCAATCCGCTGGTTTCTCCTTCGACCTCTTGACGCCCGCTGCCACCACTTTCCAATTCCCCTTCTGCCAGTCACACGAGCGTGCTTCTCTCTTCCTGCTGCTGTCTGTCCTCACGCCAACGCCATTGCTACCATCATGCGCCTCGGGTTCCTCATCGATGGCGGCGAGTCCAAGGCGCTCGTGCCGCTCAAGCTGCTCTTCCTGATCCACTACGCGGCGTTCTCCACGCAAACGTATCTCCCGGTGCGTTGCCTTGCGTGTTTGCCTCGACTGCGATAGCATGTGTAAAGACTCTTGCTTAACCTCTTCGTGTGTGACTTTGTGCTCTTGCTCTGTAGATTTACTTTGATGTCACGAAGCACTTCACGAAGCTCCAGATCGGCGTCCTGCTCTCGATTCCGTGCATTTGTGCGATCCTGGGACCGCCGATCTGGGGTGCAGCGGCCGATATCCTGCACAACCAGAAGCTCATCCACATCATCTGCCTCGTGTCTGCGGCTCTGCTCATGTTCTCCATCCGCTTCGTCACGTCCTTCGAGTTTATGTGCGTCATGGTGTTTCTCGCAAACTTCCAGACACAACCGACCATGTCCTTGCTCGACCAGACTTCGATGGCACTGCTCGTCCATGTGGGCGGCGACTACGGCAAGCAACGTCTCTACGGCGCGATCGGGTGGGGCGCTGGTGGTTACGCTGCAGGAGTGCTCGCGGCCGCCGCCGGCATCGCTTGGTGCTTCAACATGGTGCTCGCACTGTCCTGCATTTCACTCTTCCTTCTCGTCAGGTACATTCCGTCCATCCAGCGAAAGGTGACGCACAGCAAGGGTAATTTCCTCCAGAGTCTGCTGCTCATCCTCACGCAACGGGATCTGATCGTGCTCTTCGTGATCGTGCTGCTTGCGGGTATCATGGGCGGACTCATCGACAATTTCTTGTTCCTGTACCTGTTCAATCTCTCCAACAACGACGCGAACCTCGTCGGCGTCATCATCGCCGTCCAAACGATCTCCGAGCTTCCGCTTTTTTTCAATGCCAACCGCATCATCACGCACTTCGGAACGCCAATGTGCGTCATCGCGAGCCTGATCGCGTACGGCATCCGCTTGATCGTATACGTGTTTGTGCAGCACCCGTGGGCGGCCTTACCCATCGAGGTGCTCCATGGATTGACCTTCGGGCTTCTCTGGGCTGCGTTCACCAACTACGTCTATCAGTCGGCTCCTGAAGGCACAGAAGGCACGATGATCGGAGTCTTGACTGCCTTGCAAAAGGGGCTGGGCAGCGGCGCTGGCACGCTTGTCGGCGGGTACATTTACGACCACTACGGTGCGCGTGCGATGTGGAAAGTCGCGGGCTTTGGCATCTTCCCCTGCTCCTTAGTCTTTGCTGCGATTTTCGCCACTGTCGCGCGCAAGTACACTGGCCAGAGTCCTCCACGCAGCCACAGCAATGGTGCCCCGAACAAAGAGGGTGCAACTCTTGTCGCGAACGAGGAGCTCCATTTGAATGGATACGGGACGCCGGTCTCTGACGGTCAGAGAAAAATCGACGGAGTTGCATAAAAGAAGATCAGCACGCCCTAGATATGCACACAATACATGTTGTCGTACTTACTCTCTGAAAGATTTGTCTTTGGCACACTTAATCCATGCGCCCCACTTCTGAAAGGCTCGTACGTTGAAGAGGAGAAAATGCTCTTCGTCCCTAATGCTTCTTCTTCGACGCCTCCAACGTTTTGGCTCGTGCTTGAATGCGACGCTCGACTTCTTCTTGAGCAGCTTTACGCGCTTCCGCCAACGTCATCTTTGGGCCTTTATCCGGACTAGTTTTCGCCTTGGTCTTGGTTGGCCCACGTCTCTTCTTTCGCTCGGCTGGAGGCGATTTACCTATCGTTTCACAAGAACAGACAGCACATCATCAATACATTGTCATATATATATATATATGGCAACATCAGCTTGCAATACGTACCAGGAGAACGTGGGGGAGAATCCGCTTCCATGTCGACGTCGTCGTCTTCATGGTTGTGCTCGAGTCTGTCACCGTTGGATAGCTTGCGCTTTGAACCTGCTTCATCTTTCACAGCGATCTTGATTGGCGTCACCTCTTTTGCTGCAGCTTCAAGAGCAGCTCGTGCAGACAGTGCGGCAGCATCAGCCGCCGCTCGAGCAGCTTGGACTGCCTCTTCTCGCTTGGCTGCTTCTTCCAAGGCACGAAGTTCCAACTCGTGCTTTTCAACCTCCATCGCCGCTGCCTTCAGCTTCATTTCTTCCAGCTGCAATTTCATCTGTCGTGCTTCTTCTCTTTTCAAAGCCTCTTGCTGAGATCGCAATTCCAGCGCTGCTTTTTGATTTTCCATTTCCGCTGCCTTGATTTTCATCTCCTCGAGCTGCTTTTTTAGATGATAAGATTCTTCTTGTCGCGCTTTTTCTTCACGAAGTTGCTCCTCTTTTGCTCGGCGCTCGAGTTCTTTTCGTTCTACCTCTGCTTGCTCTGCTTTTCGCTTCATCTCTTCTACTTGCTGCTCAAGCAAGCGAGCCTTTTCAGCTTGCAAGCGCAAATCATCGCGAAGGCGCTTTGATTCGCTGTCCTTCTCCCCAAGCGATTTTTCGACGTAGGTTTTGAGTTCTAGCCATACAAAATATACACAAACAAAAGTCAGCACACGATGTCGTTACGGACAACTGACGGTGATGTCAAAGACAAACACAGTGTTGTCTCACTTGAAATCTGGGCATCCTTCTTTTGCGCTGCATGGCTCTCTTTTTCGCGCAGTTGGCGTTCCTTTTCCACAGCTTCCAATGCCTGCTTCTTCTCAATAGCAAGTCGATTCAGCTGCTTTTGGTTCTCGATCGCAGGTTTGCAATCTTGAGTCAATCGTTCTCTCAGTGACTTTGGCGCGTACGTCGAGTTGCTAGTCGCAAAGGATAAAAACTTTGCAACCAGCGTTTGCAGATGCTTGAAAAACACGGAATCAATCTTGTCATCGGTCGTTGGAAAGCCTGCAGAGGTCACTTCACGAGTGAACGCTTCCGTCAGTTGTGCACGCAATTCTTCGTACAATTGACTCTCTTTTTTCGCATACTCTTCTTTTTCAAGATCGGCATTGCGACGAAGATATTCTTCTGTCAACTATAACAACAACAATGACAGGTTCAAAGGAGGATCAATGACATCCAGCAGCAAGCGAGAAACGCATAGTAAACACAGCGGGATGCACGTACCACATCGCCCAGCTTCTCGATTTCAGTCCCTCTGGCCGAGATATCCGTCTTCAGCACCGTCCAGCCTTGCAATTGACCCGCCACGGACCGCTTCACTTGCTCAACCGCCGCATCGATCGCTGCTTTAATATTGCTTTCCGGTAATGGGAGCTTCCCGTCTAGACGAAACGCCACCTCCTTCTGCAAATCTTCACGGCCTGCATAGCCCACTTCATTCAAGATCTGGCGCATCTCCATCAGGTAGCGTCGATTGAGCTCTTCCGCCAGATGCGCTTTGTGGGATTCAAGCTCACCCTGGTAATCCATAGTGATGAGCGTACTCGAGACACCAGCATCCTTGATGATCTGACGAGATAGCTTCAGATAAATGTCTTCCAGCTCTGCCTGCAGGGCTGCGATGGTCACTGGACGCTTGACGGCAAACTTCTTGTCGATGATGGCGCGCGCGTCAGTGGTCATCTCGGCTTTTGCGTTGCGAACACGTTCCACGATAATCGCGTTGGATTTCTGGATCGCCTTTTCGTTCACAACCTCCAGTCGTTCAAACAAGATACTCGCATGCTGTTTGATGCGCTGGCCCTCGACTTCGACACCACGTTTGCCCTGCGACCCAGCAGGAAGCGCGTCGAGGCGACGCAGCTCTCGGTTCAAAAGCTCCGAGCACTTTTTCGTCAACGTTTCGCTACGCATGGGGATCAAACTTTGCTCAATGACCACACATTCTTGCTTCAGCGTCGCGAAGATCTCATCGACTTCTTTCGACAGCCGTTCGGCAAGTTTCTCGTTGTTCGCGTGCAACGCGATGCGGATTTCCTTGTTGGCGAACTTTTTCAGAGCAGCTTCCATCTCTTTGCGCACAGATACGGGCGCCGATCCCATGGATTCGTACGCCTCTGAGATCATGAAATCGATGTCCTTGCGCAAGATCTCTTCAAATTTCGACGACGACATGACTTCTTCCACACCAGCGGCTTCACAGTATGTCGAAATGGACTTTTCGCACTCGTCCTTGATGACTTTCGCTTCGGCACGCACCATGGACGAGTAGATAGATTCCGGCATGATGACCTGGTCGCTGTTGAGCGTGTCCACCAGCGCTGGCATGATCTGCGAAAGCAAGCGCGCCGTCAGTGGCTGGCGATTGAACATCATCGGCGTCTGCAGTTGGCTCGACAGGCACTTCCGGAGCTCGCGCAACTTGTCCTGGAAAGGGCGCTGCAGCTGGTCAAATCGGATCTTGTCCTTCAGGTTCGACGTGTTCGCGACGGGTGCAGGGAACAACCAGATGTTGATCGACTCGAACGCGTCCACGAGGTTCGTGCGCGCCAAGTTGCGCACATTCACTTCCTCACTGCGGCCTTTCTCCTTCTGGAACAGATCGTTGTACACTTGCTCCGGAGTTGAGTCCACGAAACTCCAATCGCGGAAAATACTGGCAATAGAACAGAGCAAGTAGGGTCATTAGCGTCATTGGAGACGAACCAAAAACGGAAATTCACACACTTACATGTGCAGGTGGCCAAACACTTTGTTGCTGTCACCATCAGCCAACTCAACGCCCTGAGCTGCTCGCGCAAGCACAGCGAGCAGGTTGAGCATGCGATCTGCCTGGAGACTGTCTTTCCAGTTAAAGATCACAGTCTTTGACGAGAGCAAAACCGGAGACACCAAACGCGAATCGTCTGTGTCATACAATATACGAAAAACATGAGATCGGCATTAGTCTTTGCTATGGCAAAAACGCTGCTATCACATTTATGTAATGCACAAACGTACATGTGATATCGCGATCGCCCTGTCCTTCGGCGTCGACGAACCCAATCTGGATCAGCTTGCTATGCTTTGCGGTCACTTGCGGACACCCATTGAGCGCGCTGAACGTGCTCAACGGGATGAAGTGGCCCGAGAGATCCACGCCCTGCGTGCACGGTTCCCTTAAATTCGAGATCTTGAACAGATCCTGCTGATCTGCGAGGAGGTTCATGAGGAACGACTTGCCCTGGCGCGCGGCGCCAAAGATCGAGATCAGGTTGATCTGCTCGTCGCCCAGCGGTTGCAGCACCTCGGTCGCGGCCTCCTGCGAGACGAACATGTGGTCGCTGTTCGTGTGGCCGTTGCGGCCGTCGCTTGGCCCCATGCCCAGCCATTTCACGGCCTGCAAGCGCAAATAATGAAGGAATATAGATACACATGCACAGGAGCATTAGAGTGAGAGACGAGACATGGAGACACTGTGGAGAGAGACGCACCGGCCGCCCCGCGGGCTTGCTGCCGAAGAACATGCTCTTGAGGCTGTCCATGCTGATGGCTTCTTGCTTTGGATTCCGCAATGAGAGAAAAAGCGCGCGGCACTGATATTCTTGGCACCTTCAAAAATAAAACCGGCCATTCATTGGCTAAAATCACTCAGTTCAACAAAAACCCTGTTTATTTCTCACATAGACCAGAGGCAAGTGTATTGAAATTATGACGATAATTTCAACTCTCTTTAATAGACGTAAATTGGCAGATAGTTGTTATGTCAGCCGATAACTGAAGAGAAAAGATGGTTTTCAACCAATCACAATGTAGTATGGGGAGGCATTATTTGAGTCAGTGGGGAGGGGGTACTATTTTCCATCGCGCAAGCACCAACACTACGGGATCGAAAATGTTCCGCAGCAAGACCAAGAAGAGCAGCGGCGCGACGCGCAAGCGCAAGGAGGTCGACGCGGACGACGAGCCGCAGCAGCACGCTGCACCTACTGCTTCTTCAGTAGACGGCGCTGAGCGCGATAGCGACGTGGCAACCGCTTCTGCTGCGGTCTCCGCAAACCGCCAGGACAATGAGTCAACGACCACGCGCTTCCAGCAACCAGACGATGACGCAGCGAATGGGAACGGCGGTAGTCTTGACAATGGTGAAGAAGCAGGAGGAGCAGACGGAGGTGGTAAGGGAGGTGAGGATGCAGTGCTTGAGCGTATGCGGAATCGCGCCAAGCGCGGCAAATCCAAGCACGCGATGACGTTCAGCAGCACCAAGACCACCAAAAAGAAAACGCTGGGAAGCTCAAGTGTTGCGGCGAATACGTCACTAGGGTCGCTGAGCTTTGAAGATGATGAAGGAGATACAGCCTCGAGCCACGATCGTCACAAGAAAATCAAGATCCGGCCGAATTTAATGACAGCGGCACCAGTGCTGCATGAGGAGCAAGCTGAAGTGCAGGAGACCAAGAACTCGTACACGTGTGAGATGCTTGATGCTCTGCGGAAGGAGCAGAACGTGCTACTGCGAAGCGCATTAGAGAGAGACGAGCAGCACGCCAATGCCCCGTCGACTGGGACAATGGCTGCAGAGGCAATGGATATCGACATGACTGACCTGGATGGCGCTACGATCGTCATGGAAGAGCGTGACGTTCAAGTAGAAGATGAGGAAGAAGAGCAGAAGAACGGGGACGAAGAAGAGTTTATTCCGTTGCGCTCGAAGATGATGCAGAGCCGGAAAAAGCGTAATCGCGTCACTTTTGGTGTGCCTTCCAGTGGACCCAAGTTCTCGAAGACCACTGAAGTCGATGAACCGATGGATGAGATTGATGGGGAGGACGACGAGGAAGAGAAAGATCAGAGCCGACAATGGGAAGAAGAGCTCATGCGCCGCGGAGGACACCACACGCCAGTCCCAGACTCAGAGAAGACGAAGACGAGCAGCGATAAAACATACCCAACACGCAAGAAAGTACCCTTTGGGTCGCTCTCGGATGTGCTCACGAAGCTGCAGACGTCGCTGGACGCTGCTTCGTTCGAGAATGACCGCGCAGAACGCGAACTCGCGCGCATCGATACCGAAGTGTCCTTGATCGAGGAAACGCTCGAGAAACAGCGCCAAGAGCTGTTGACCAGCAGCGAGGAGTTTGAATATTTCCAGGTCGTTGAAGATTACGTGAAAGGGCTCAGTTTCTGTCTGCGCGAAAAGATACCCGAGATCGAGGATAACGAGAAGGAACTCGCAAAGATGCGGGTAGCGAGTATCGGTCGCATCCGTGACAGCGAGAGACGCGATGCACGAGAACGCATAGAGGAGCTGGTTGCGCATGGCGTCATCGCGCACGCTGATGTCAGAGGGCTGCAGATCTTTGACGTCAACAGTATAGACAGCCAGCCTGACCAGAAGGACGCTTTCGAAAAGTTTCAACGAGGATTTACCGATACGATGCCTGTGATCAAGCAAGACGACGTGCTCGACGTGTTTGCAGATGCCGTTGACGACATGAACTCGCTTCAGCATGTCTACGGACGGTTCCAGGAATGGCGCTCCAAGTTCCCTGAGGTGTACAAGAACTGCTATTGTGACGTTGCGCTGGAGAAGTTGTACGCCCCGTACGTACGCGCCGAGTTGCTCTTTTGGGATCCACTGAGTGCCTCGCAGTTGTCCAAGAGCAATGCCAAAGCCTGGGGCTTTGACAGCTTTGAGTGGTTTCAGATCTTGCGACAGCACGTCCGTGGTGCCTCGGAAGCAAGCACAGACAATGACGATGGCCCTGTTGTATCTATGGTTCGAGACGTAGTGCTGGGGAAGGTCCTTGCCGCGGTGACCTCGTACTTTGACCCGTGCTCCTCGCTTCACAGCCACAGTATTGGCGCTTTGTTGGAAGAAATAAGCAAATACGGGTACACCCAGCACTGCAAGCACGCACTAACTGCCCTGGTGGATGAGATCACAGCCCAATTCGCGTCCGAATCGAAGCAGATCCCGTTGGTCGCGATCCCTGAAAGCGCAGCACAGCACAACCAAGCGATCTGGTATCATTTCGCCACGTACCAACTCGGCCGCTTCAATGCGCTACTCGACAATGTGCTCACGTTTTTCGTCGCATTACCACGCGAGGCTGGTCAAAGCCAGGTGACGGCATTCCGATGTGTGATGCAGGTTCTGCATCAGCTGCTAGCGTATCTCACGCACTGCCAGCGAACGAACAAGACGCTGTTAGTCTCTCAGGCCGTGCAGACCGTATCCCAGCTCACGTCGTCGCCGTATTTGCAGCAATTGCTGTCGTCGTCGAGCCAAGAGCAGGAGCTCCAGCATGTCCTCAAGCTGTTCGCTCCATTCGTTGCAACCTCGTCAAGTAGCAAAAGAAAATAGCTAGGGCAAGTCCCACAAATAGATCGAGTTGCTTCCTTGGCCCTTGATATGCGAATCAGTTTGCTCTTTTGTAGCACGAGATCACCGCGCGAGCCGTGCTCTTGTTTTCAAACATGCAAGCCAAGCAGTACGAGGTATGCGAGCCTATCTTAGCGCTTTTAATGCTGATGGCTTTCAATGTCGTCTTGTTGTGTTTCTTCAATTGACTGCGCTATTGGATTGTTTGCTGTGCTTTAGGAGCGAATCCTCAAGCTTCAGGATGCTTTGGAGATGCAGAAACTCAAGAATATGTGTAAGTGGAAGAGTTCACAAAATCGCAATGTTACCCAGTATGCTTTCCTCTTCTCACTGTAATTGTTTGATGCACGGCACAGCTCAACTTGGCAGAATTCGGTGAAAGCTTTGTCACAACAAGCGAGCGAGCGATCTGAGAGCCTTTTCGCATTCTAACTGCGTGGTGATCCATGTCATGCTTTTGCGTTGGTGTAGGACGCTTGAAGATCAATTAGACAAGGTCCAGATCGCATTGGAAGAAGAACGTGAAGAAAAGTGAGCACTTTGTGATCGATGCACTATAGAGTCGTGAGGTGTTAATCGAGTCGTAATGCTGTCGTTGATCTTGCTTATCTTACTTCCAGAGAAACCATTTTGAAGAATCGACAGACGAGCCGTTTGCTCATGGAGCTGCAAGAGGAGCGCGTGCAGCGATTACAGGATCTGCAAGAGATTTACGCAAAGGATAAACAACTGGAGCTGCTCGCAACGGAAATGGTACTGTCGTTCAGCCCCTGTGCTGCCTTTAGGGCTTACTATAAACCAACCATTTACATCTGTGCATGTCGTAGTCAACGGTAGCACAAGGCGTCAAGGGTGTCCAAGAGGAGATCACGCACAAGGATGTAGAGCTTGCTGGATTACGAGCCTCGGTGCGATGCAGCGCAAAGCTGCTTCAGGTACCAGTTTTGCTATGTTTTCGCGACGCCACACTCGTCAACATCATGATCTGAACTTCAGTAAATCATGGCCATTCCAGAAAGCCGAGAAAGACTTCATTGAGACGCACAAGGAGCTTGAAGCCACGCAACTGAAGCTGATGGAGTGCAAGCGGTGCGTGTGCATCGTTTTTTTCTTCTTGTCCACTCTCCGTGGAGTATTTGCAGGACGAAACTTTAGTTCGTGTGGGTTGCGCTGACGTATTTCGTATCAGCAAAATGGCCGAGAAAGAGCACGAAGTCCGGACCTGGATCAAGCGATATGAACAAGTGATGATGGACCTCCACGTTTCCCAATTTCGACTCATGCAGATGGCGAGAGGTTGGCTGATTTGCAATTTGCTGTGCCTCAGCATCTCTGTCTATGAAAATCTTAAATATTTCCTTTGGATTAGATGCAAGCTCTCAAGATGCGGCACTCATGGTAAGTTACCAGCACTCCTACATTTCAAACTTGGCTGCGATGCCGACCTCATGCCTGCCGATTTCTTCTTTGGACGGAATAGCGAGGATATGCGGTGGATCTTAATGAAACGAGTGCAGATATCACAAGCATCCGTCCGCGTGCGTTCCCGTGGCGAAAGGAGGTCAGTGCGAGTGATCGAGCCGTGCGAAAGTACCGTCAAGACTTGATCCCAAATCGCAGCAAACAGATGACTGCGAGTCTAGGCACGAACGTGCACTCGCAGCAGAGGCTGCACGCCTCGAGGTCGGCTGGTGCGCTTCACAGCAACTGCAGTGGCAGCCACCACCCAGACCCTTCCTGTTGCCTGCCGGTGCATACCTGCACGAGTCGAGATTGCTTCCAATGCACCAGTGCGAACGTGAATGCCACGAATCCTGTCGCTAAGCCCAAGAAACTCGGGTACGCTGTGTTTTCGACTCGTCAACTATCTCTGGTTGGGAGAATTGTTTCCAATACTTGCCTGAATGTTCTATTCGCAGCACTGAAATCAATCGTATTGATCCCGACGCTCCGTGTGTTGTTGTTCTGCTTTGCGAGTTCATTTTGTAACTTTATTTTGCTAATCGGTCACATTCACTCGATATGCAATGAGCTTCAACCAGGTTCCAAGTATCTGGGTTATGGACTTGGGCTGCTGAAGAAGAACCATATCGTGTAGACATCCGGTGATGCACATTTGCGTGTCACGATGAACCCACATTCTGATGCTGTCTCGAAAGAAAGGACACACTGATATGCAGTTCATTGTCAGCTATATAGAGAGGTTAGGTATCAAGTATTAATAATATATATTTTCAGCCTCGTATAATGCAGTTACCTGGTATAAGGAGGTATGGAAGCCAAAACTGAAGGGAGAGAGACCATCACTCTGTTTTGTCATTTGGAACTCTTCGATGACAGTTTCAGTAGACGAATTATGAGTGAATCATTTGTGTCACGCAGGTAGACCACATGTGGCGCAGCGTGCTCTTTGACGCCACCCCCAGCATCAAGTTGCACCACCTGGCTGATACACATTGAGCGGTTGAGACGAAAGGAGAGTGGAAAAGGGATCTGTACGATGTGCAGGATACTCGGCATGACGGGTGAATCCCATTAGCTAGGGAAATGAAACCCTGGATGCGCCGAAGCGTGAAGAAGTTTTTAGTGTGTGAGCTTCCAGGAGATCATGTGTACATCTGTCCGACGACTGGAGCCGTTCGATGGATATGTGATGAAACACACTCTCTGATAAATTAAGTGCGTAGGTATGCATCGCATCCTCCATAAGCTACAAGTCGCAGGGGATTCTAGAGCGATGGCACAAACCGGCGCAGCCGCAGATCAGACGATTGCTTCCACGTCTCGGACAATCGCCCCAGCGACACGACCAGATCCGCCTTCACGCGCACTCGGCTGATCCCGTACTCGTCACGCGATGCTGAGCCTTCGGACTTCACGGTTGGCTCGACCTTGATACCATGAGAAGCGATCGGCGTGAACGAAGCCAGGAGTTCGTTCAAGGTTGGTGGAGCTGGCTGCGATACAAAGAGCGGCTCCAACGGGCGGGACGTCGTTTTGCCCAGCGCCACGTGCACTTCTTTCAAGTACGCCAGACCGAGTTCCAACAAAGTCGAGATCTCGCTGTCGAAGCTGTGGTTGTTCATCACCACAGTCTCTTCCAGGAGACCACACAACTCGAGCACGAGCACGCAACTAAGAATTAAACGAGGCACACAAGATCGCTAGTGTAAGTCCCATGCTACTCCTGACAAACAGGCTCAATTGTAGATGGGGTACCTGATCGAGTTTTGCAGCACATGGTCTGATGGAAAAGTTCGGATGCAGTACATGACAAGGAGCTCGAGACACGTGTACACCTCCTGAACCTGGAAATCGAAATCGGGGCGGGAAGCATTGTGTACCACATTCATATTGCTGTGGCTGAGCACACTTCGCGCAAACTGTGCCAGCGGCACCATGGTCTCCTGCAAACACACATGCCCCACGGATGCCGCGTATTCGAACGACTCGATCACAAACTGCTTCAAGATGAACCGTCGAAGCGTACGAAGGCGAGCGTGTGCTTCAGATGGTGGCGGCGCGTGAGTGGTACCATTGCTACTGGCTCCGGAGCCTGCGCAGCGTCGCGAATGCTCGTATGTCGTGGTGCAGCGACAAAAAAATAAGCCGCAAGACAAGTAAAACGCTTCACGCCGGACTTGTCGAACATCGAATTCGCGTTGCGGTTGTTGCTGCCGACCGCCCATTTCGATCGGATAGTAGCTGTGGATCCCAAGCGGACCATGCGGGTCGAGCACATTCAACAGCAACTTGCGTAATGGCGACGAATGCCACCCGCGTTTCACCGTCTGGTAGGTTTCCAGCGTCTACATAACAAATAAAAAGTTAGATATGTGCCCCAGATCATTCATTCAACCAAGCCTTACGCACCTGGGCGAACCAATGGATGAGACTCGGGTACTTTTGCCGCGCGAAGAAGAGACGCACGCTCTCGACAAACCCCAAGCACGCCGGTGAGATGTCTGCTTTCGTGGCATTCTTGTTTCGCGGCTGCAGTACATTGTTGCCTGAAGTAATACTACTAGACTTCGCATCATTGCCAGACGACGCTGTGAAGTCAAAGAACCATCGCGCTTCCTGGGAATCCACGTGCAGCTGTTGCTGCCGCAACCGGTCTTCGGCCTGAGGAAACTCAGCGCACGTCGCTTGACGGAACATCAGCTTCAGCACGGCAAAGAAGATGTTCTGTTGGCCGATTGCCATGGAGCCGCAGTGGTACAGGAACGGATCGGCGCAGTCGTACATGAACTTGAACAGCACAATGAGCTTGCGCACCGTTGCATCCTGAATGGCGCGTCGTTGGCCACCTCGGAGAATCAACGCAAGTGATTCGTCGATCGTATGGAAATTGGTTATGTTTGCAGATGAAGACGACGACGAGAACGATGAGGCTGCACTCGCGAAATCCGCGACAAAGTTCTCGGCGAGTTCGTACCAGTTGTGATGCGCGTGATCGAGCTCCTTGCACACCATCTTGAAATTGATCTCGTATGCTCTGAACAAATAAACACAACAAGCAGCAGAAACCATACATTAACTTTGCCATCCTCTGGTCACAACAAGTAATAGGAACGTACTCGGGGAACGTCGCAAAGACGCCACTCTTGATGTCCATCATTTTCACGCGAAACCGGTTCTGATCGGCACGGTACTGCGTTGGATTCACGGCGAGCGTGCTCCAGAGTTGTCCCGAACTTCGACAAAACTCCTGAAACAGATCCAGGTGTAGCTCGTACAGCGTCGCCAGATCACTCGGCGGTGCTACGACATTGTCTTCACCACTGCTGTTCGTAGCATGTCGGAGGATGCTGGCAAACTTGGTGTTGCGTGCAGTTCCGCGCAAAAGCTGCAGCAGCAAGGGATCCATCTTGTACTGCGTGATCGGATTGCCTCGAAGCAGGTGGAAGATGATGCCATCGGTCAGCATGACCCAGTAGTTGGAGTATTGGACCTGGCTTGGTGAACCAATATCTGTCGCGTTCTGGTCCTTGTTCGCTTGCTCATTCTCGAGTGTCAACGTCTCGATCGACGCGTCTGGTTGCAGGGTGCACAGGGACGGAAACAGCGCTTGCAAGTCTAATGTGCCCATCAGCCACATGTTGGCGAGTTCTTGATCGGCACCCTGTTCACTTAGAAAGCACGTACTGATCCACTCTTTCTCAGGATGGTACTTGAGGATCGCACCAAACAACCGCGGAGCGAGCACACGGGGCTTCATGGAGCTTCCTGACACGACATTCCAGCTGAAAGGGAAGCTGCACGTCGCGACCAGCATGCCCAACACCTCGATCGCGTACTGCTCTTGATACGATGCCAATCCACTTCGAGGAGGAAACTTGATAACCACGCGCTGCATGACGAGCCGCAGATGGCTCAACGTGCTCACCTCAACCGCGTCTTGGAAGGACTCGAGAGACGCGTATTTGACTGTCTTCGCTTGCGAGGAAGCGGAAGCGCTCGGTGCGGTGAGCGTGTCAAGATCCACGGCGGCCCACATGTCGTCATCGTCGAACTCGTCAAACTCGCTCGCACCTGACGCGTTACCAGACGACGGATCGACTGGAGTCATCATCACATGAAGGTGTTGGTTGGGGATATCCTTTGCGCGTGGAAGCGCAAAATGAAGAATCTCCAGCGCGACGTTGAGCGCATCGAAGGGCAGAATCTCATCCACGGCGGCATCCAAACACGCTTCTAAGCCAGAGTTCAGGATAAACGACAAACTGGTGCGCACCGCGTCCAATGCGTAGGATGATGTGGATGAAGGTGCCGGGTCCACGATTGCTGGGATGACGCTATTACAAAGCCGCTTTACCAACTCTCTCATCAAGTGCAACGGAGAGAGCACGCCTCCTACAAGGTGCAACACACTCGGACATCGGACATCAGTTGCTTGCAATAACACAGAAGCAGACAATATGGTGTAGGTTCACTACGTACGCTCTAGTAGACGAGTTCGCTTCTTCATCACTGGAGAAGCCGCGACGCTCACTTCTTTATCGACCAAGCTGCTTCGATGCGCTCGAAGTGCTTGAACTCCGCTGACCAGCTGTGCATTGAGGTACGAAAACAGAATCGGGTACTCGTTCGAGTACTCTATCGCGAGGCGCCCCATGACAAACAACGACTGGCTGAGCAGCACGCTGTGCTCTGGATTCCCATTTAGGATGCGCGCAATTTCCTTGTAATAAAACTCCAAATCACGTTTGAGAGATTTGTTGGCTCTCTGGTTGGTGTCGCGTAGCGTGGACGGCGATGGCGACAGAGGACCTGCATCCTGGCAAATGCTGGATACGGCCAGAGTGAGGAGTATCGACACCATTAACCGTTCCTACGCCGGACAGACATCCAGTTTATCACTTTGAGCCTCTAGCGCTGCACACACGCAGTGAACAACAAAAAGGCTTCATACCTCGTCTCGACCACGTGTAATTGCCGGATTTTGCGCAGTCGTTGTAGGCTTTTGGTTGCCGTTGTTCACGGATTTGTTCGCGTCGGAAGCTCCTGGTGTTCCCCAATTCCATCCATTGGCTTTCGTAGCGGGAGCTTTTTCGACTCCTACCTTTGGGTTGCTCGATTGGGATGCGGAGGAATCCGCTGCCTGTGTTGTTGCGTCGTATCGTGCGGCAATAGCTCGACAAATGGGTTGTCGAAAACGATTTCGGTGAATCGCTTTGTCAAACTTCAAGATGTGCACCTGCCGCAATAGCAACCATTTCGTATAGCGTGTCAGCACTCCATCCATCTATCGATCCTTCACATTGGCACAATTTGGTTTTAGTGTACCAATAGGATGCCACTGATCATCTCGGTTGAATTCGCCGAGTCCCACGTTTGGGTGCTCACAAAAGCGCTCAAATCATTCGAGTGGATCGCGTGCTGGAGCAGCTGGTGCCAAAACGGAGTGAGTTCGATTGCATCCGTATTGCGATCGTGCTCCGCAGAAAACCTGGCTTTGGTGTCTCCCCAGAACTCTTCCAGAAGACGCTCAATAATATCTGCACATCGTCAAAATGCACACCCAATCCGATTTCAATGAGTTTCTCAGCACGGCCGCGTTGTTTCCATTGACCCTTACCACTTTGAGGAACCGACAGCTTGGAGATTAGAAACACGTATTGCAGCACGTGGTTCTTGTACACGCCTGCAGGACACAAACAAAGCAGTACATCATAGGGCATCCACACGTTTAAAGAGAGGTCATCAACCACTCAAATCAGATCCTTACTGGAATAAACTGGGTAGTCACTGCCGCCAGATTGAGGATGAGTCGTCAACGCGCTGCTTTCGAATGGGAGAAATGCGTGCATGCCTGGCTGGAGAAGATCCTTCACGACAGCCCACCTTGCCTCGGAGCTAAAAGAACAGTTAAAAACGGGATTAAACGAACTCAGGTGGCTCAGGAAGCATTGCAAATGCATGGAGACGTACATGGCGTCGTCTCGTTCTTTTGTCGACGTGGACGGAAAGATGGTGGCAAAGAGCAGACACAGGTCCCAGACCGACTGCACCGCAAGCAGCTGACCTTGCGCTGTCTCCTCGTGCTCTCTTGATGAGATTTGAGGAATGTGGTCGAAGAGGTACCCGCCACAGGATTTCTCTTGGACGAACGCGATGGCCAAATGATCGATGAAATGGTCGCGATACTACATAGAAGGAGAGACTTTATAAGAAGCATAATACGATCAATTTCAAAAGCGAAGTTTCACTTCACGTACCATGGTTTGCAGGAAAGCCCAGAAGTCTCGGCCGTCCCCGGATCCGGATAGCTTGCCTGCCTGAAAAGCACACTTGCCGCTCGCAAAGCAATTGTAGAGAAGGAGCCACAGCGAGATCGCTGGGATCGCTGTTTCGTCAGTATCTCGTTGTTCGTTCTGGCCGTTCTCGTCACCACTTGGATCTGGAACTTGGTCGAGACGGTACAAAGATGGAAGGTACAGGTACAAATCGACGAGAAAGAGCGACGCAGCGAGGATCGCGCGGCTCACTGGAAGGATCCGCTCGATCGTCGCGTCTAAGGATTTGTTGTCGATTGTGTTCGCGTCGTTGATCTTCTTCAAACCGAGAAGCGACTGGATGCAATGCCAGTACGTCCGAGCGAGCGACGTCAACAGCGGCGTAGTCTTTGCATCGCGGTCTGCGACTTCGAAGAAGTACACGTAGGATGGACAGCTGCCAAACAGCGAGTCGCAATCGGGAAGCTGGCTCAGGATACATGCGATCTCGACGACGATCACTCGAACGGCGTTGGCCATTGTCAACGAAGACATAGCTGCTGCCGACTCGTGCAACTCGTCAGTGACGTAGCTCGTGAACCTTGTTAACAGATAATGATACCGATTGCAGGTCTCCACGAGCGCTGTCCATTCTGGCGATTCCCTGTACGAAGCACTCTCACTGCTTGCATTTTCTGGGTCCCTTCCAGAAAGAGCGGTCATGCTATCGAATTCTTGGAGACGCAGCTGGTTCAAGTGCTGTCGTAGTCCAGCAGCGAGCAGGGTGACCGAGTCTTCAAACGCTTCTCCGACGACATCGACTGTATCATGGATGCTCGCACAGGTCCCTAAGGACGTCAGAGTCTCTCTTTTCTCGGGAGAGATAGTCGGAAATCCGTCATCGAGCGATTTCATCCCACCTGAGAGAACTTCAAACACACTGTCCCAATCGATACGAGGACCAGATGGTGTCGATATTGGCGTCTCGCTTGCACCATGATGTTTTACCAGGAAATGGGAAGAACCGGGTTCGTAGGCGCTGAGATTAACAGGGCCGCCTTGAATGCCCTTACGAGGCTTCTCGAAAAACACGGACTGGTCTCTCGTGGTGCTCCTTCCGTCAAACTGCGTAGTTGCCAGTGATGGCTCGCACCCATAGCTGCGGGTAAACGCTCCGCCTGCAGACATTGGTCCTCGTCGTGGGTCTTGGAAACGTTTGTCTCGAAGCTGGAAGCGAGCATTTTGAACCGACCCAATGAGTTGCTCTTGGCGTTTCCTCTGAACAGGTCCATGTCCTCCAGATGCTACACTGATCCTACTCTTGGGTTGCGTCGTCGACTTTGCACGTGCCTGCTGTTGCTTTTGACTCCCAATCTTGAGCCAATTCCAACGTGGATCCGATGGCGCCATCGGTCGCTTCTTGGCTGTGAATCGGAAGTTTGTCGTCTGGAACACATCGTGCACTGGCGGCTGGGAGTGGAAGAAGCTGTCACGCTGCTGCTTGGTTGAACCGTACTGAACAAAGTCAAAGTCACCGAGACTCGAGCTCGTCGTGTATTTTCCCTTGGCCATGGGAAAAAATCCATCGCGACTCGTGTGCTTGCCGCTACTGAAGCTGCTGTTCTTTTCCAAGAATGCATCCATCTTCTCAGTGGATTTGTGTCGGCTGCGTTTCTTCGAAGTCGCAACCAAGAACTCTGTTGCACTAACTCGTCTGGTATCGTGCTCGGATGGTTTCTCACGGTATTCTTGGGTTTGTTTACTCGATTTTTTGGGCGAATGATAGTAGGAATCGTCCTGTACTTCATCGGAATCATCCGCGTCATAATCGTCATAATCGTCTTGAGGCTGGTCGAAGTCCGATGTCGGCTCGACTCGATCGGGCTGTTTGCGATCATCGAAAGCTGGGAGGCTCTCTCCGCGCACTTTGTACGCGGTCTCCAATGCAGATAACACCTTTCGGATCCAGACACCGTGCTCACTAATCTCACGCTTTTGATCATCAAACACTAATTCCACAGAATCTGGCTGTAAAGAAGAAAGTTGCACAGAAGAGTTTTGTGGCGTTAGTTGGTTGTCAAATCTCGTTCAGCAACCACAGAAGGATGATCTCCATCTTACCAGATTCCCGCCTTTCCTGGTCAACTTGACGATGATCGCGTTCACCAAGTCTTCACCACCGCGAATCAGGTTCTGCGTCAAAAACCCTTCCATGTCTGATGTCTAGGCAAGATAAATAAGTATCTGAGTCAGTCTTGAAGTGCTGAAAGATTCAGGAAGTATCTGCGCGTACATCCTGGCTCTATATCGATGCAGATGTACCTGTCGGTAGAATTTCGTGAGTTCCTCAAGAGATAATGCTGACGCGCGTTTGATTTTCTGATCGATGAGCTCTTTCTGATCCTTGAACTCGTGCAGATTCTCCTTGAGCAGACTCGCGATTGTCGCGAGCTGCGCCTTCAGCTCTGCTTTCGACTTGCCCAATTTGAATCCAATCTCGCGGACCACATCGTCTGGGAGTGCATTCGGATTATCTTCTGGTTGAATGAAGGCTGAATCCGCATCGTCGCCACCATGGAGGTAGCCACCTACGTATCGCCGTCTCTTTCTCGCACGGACACGAGTGCGCTCGGCTCGACGATGATCCTTTCTCGACTCGTTCTCCACGCTCTCTGCATAGCTGTTGCTGCCATCAAAGCTCTCTTCGTCACTCTCGATTACCCTTATTCGCCGCCGCCGATTTCGTTCGGGATGGTCTACTTCCTCTTGGATTCGTTCTCTTTCCACTTGTTCTCTGCCTTGGACAGGACGAGTTGGCGGCGAGAACTCCGCCTCCACATCTGGACTCGGTGGTAAAGAGTCCATAAGAAATGTTCCATCTCCGATCCATCGAATCGCTTGCATTCCATCCTCATCGTCGTCACTGCTGCTACCATCGCCACTGTCGTCATCGAACGTTCTCGTTGAGTTCTTGTCGTCAGCTACTTTGCTGCGCCTTGTTTCGCTATCACTTGATCTCCTTCGCGAAGATTTCTTCTTAGACTTCGACTTCTGCTCATCATTTGGTGATGCACCGCGAGGTTTGGAGCTTTCCAGGTCATCGCCTTTTTCAAACGCTGGCTTCTTCTTCTTATGGAGTTCGTCTGCAAACTCGTCTACATCGTGAACATTATGGACCATCAGCGTATACTAAGAGCAGCATTTACTTGAAGGGTTGCACAATGCATCTCACCATGGTAGAAGACGCGCTCGTAGCGCACACGGGCTTGCGCTCGCTGGAGCTGGAGGATGTGGGACAACTCGACGTAATCGCTTTCAATGCGTCTCTCGAAACCTCCCAGGACGTACCGCACATCGTAAAAAAACTTCTCCTCTCCTTTTCCATTTGTTTCTCTATGCACACTCACAATTCTCCCCGATCCACCTAGTTTATTGATGCCAGGCCACGTGCGCGACTCCACTTCAACGAGATCCCCCACTTGGAACACTCGTGATTGCCCTGAATCCGCTGCATCTGCGTTGTTTTCCACGTCAATACTCGCATCCGCTTCCTCATGAGATGAAGTTGACGCTGCTCCATCCTTTGTCGGTGTTTCCAGTTCTGGTACATCGGCAACTCGATCGCCGTGCAGTGATTCAGCATCGTCCTGGTGCCTTTCTTGCCGAGAGTCTTGCCATTCACCACCACCGCCTTCATCTAATACAACAGTTCCACGCAATTGACCAGCTGGATCATGGAACCGCTTGTCCTTGTCGCTGCTTTCCATGTGCTTCGCTACATCCTGTTGCGCTGGTGTCGCGTCATGCTCGCTGCTCTTGAGAGCGCCAACTCGTGGTTGGTGCTGCTGCCATTCCTGCTGTCCACTGCGCGTCGCGTCCAGCGCCACTGCTGGATGCACTGAAGCAGCCGCAAACACCGCAGCACGCTCTATAGGCGACAACATCGCCGCGTCATCTACGGAGCGCACCTCGTCGTCGGAATCGGCCACGAAATCCGCATCTTCCATCATTGTCTTTGGCCGCTCGCGTGACTCGTTTGTTTTGCCCACATGGCATCACCACATTCATAAATAAAAAAACGCGCGATACTCTTTAAATTAATTATTGGCGCCAATTGAGTTGGTAGTCATTTTTTGGACGAACGAGCAACGCTCCAACAGAGTGTTGGTCTGCACATTTGATGAGTTCAGCAAAGAGGTTAAACCAGATAAAAATCGAAAAGGTTTTCGATTCAAATTTGCATGCAAGGATTCTACAACAGCACAGAGAGAGAGAGAGAGAGGAGAGAGAGGAGAGAGAGATATGGAAGAAATTGGAGTGGTGCCATGGGGTGCTGGCACTCAGCCACATGACGAAATCAACACGACCACAGTGAACCCACACCGATCATCTTGGACTTTTGAGATTGGAGCTGTCGACATTTGGTGAACGTGGAAACGTGCAATCGCTCGCGGTTAGTCAAACAGCTGCCACCTGGTCAATGGCGTCAGCGATACTTATCCTGTATTGTGCAAACCTCCAGGTCCTATGGTTTGAACTCCTTGAACTCCTTCTTACGCACCCTTTCGGTATTAAATCGTGCCTACTAATCAAGGCCGCACCAGTGTGTCTGTTTATCGTGCGAAAGGGTCCATTTTGAGAGCATTTCGTCGCAGTCGCTGGTGTGTGCAGATGCACTATCAGGCGGCATCTACATAGCTCGTTTACTCGAGCATCATTGGACAAATAGATCGACTATGTCAGCGGCACAAACCCTGTCTTCTGCGAGTATGAAATGCCTATTGACAGGTACCGCACGGATCAACTCGTTGCGAGCGGATCAGATATTCTGCGTCTTTCCGAACTTCGCGACTCGTCACGCGCATAGAGCGACGCGGCGGCCTTTTCAATTACTGTACCCTTGTTCATGACGTAACAGCGAGCGAGAGGGAGTACCACGTAACGATATCAGATTGCAGTCGTTTCTCCCGATCCGGAATGTGCTTTCCGCCTGTTCAACGATCTTCTTCAGCCCCCCCGTCCTCGCGCAGGAGAGACCATCCAGGGGGCATGCACGCCAGAACCAGAGAGAGACGCCAGATCCTTGTGGCTCAAAGAGAGATCATTTCCCAATCTGCCGGCTTCCACACAAGACTCATCTCAGACAGACCACAAGACAACCCGATACTTGAGTAAGCGTTCGCAATGAACTCCAAGGTGGACCTCGTCGAGCGGGTCTCGTACATCTCGTCCGTCACGAACGGCAAGTACGACGACCAGTACGCGGGCTCCAAGACCCCGTCGGACATCGAGGGCGGCGCGCTTCGTGAAGGCGGAGCGCCCAATATCTGGAGCAAAGACTACATTGGACTCCTGGTCCAGTACATGGCGGTCGGCATGATCTTCGGAACACTGCCGGGCACGGTGTACCCGTTCCTGAACAACTACTTGCATATGGAAGGAACCCAAGTCGTGTCGGCTCGTGTGCTGCTGCTGTTGCCCTGGTCGTTCAAGGTCGTGTACGGGATCCTGTCGGATTGTTTCCCAATCTTTGGCTACCGCCGACGTCCATTCATGATGATCGGCTGGTTCGTGTGCTTCCTCATGCTTCTCATCATGGCGTTCATGAAGGTCGGCAAGCCGTACTACCTCGAGCGTGCGAACGCGAAGCTCAAGGCTGCGGACATCCCAGACGATAAGAAATACCTCTACTACAACCTCGGCGCACCTGATACTGGCCACAAGTTCATCATTCTGATGATGCTTGCTGCGGTTGGGTACGTCGGAGCCGATGTCGCCGCAGATGCCGTCGTGGTCGAGCTTGCCCAACGAGAGCCCGTGGCTGTGCGCGGCACCACGCAGACCACGATCTACATGATGCGCACCGTGTTCGTGACGATCTCCAACATTCTGACTGGTTTTGCATTCAACGGCAAAGATTACGGCGGCGACTTTGACTTTTCGCTCAGTTTCCCACAACTGATGTTGATCTTGGCGATCTTCTGCCTACCAATTATCCCGCTCACTTGGTTCTTCATCAAGGAGGAGAAGCACCGTGGAATCGTGCTCAAGGACTATCTCTTTGAGTTCTGGGAGCTTCTGCAAATGCGTCCAATGTACCAAGTCATCGCGTACAAGTTCTTTTCGGGCATCTTTGAGAACTTCACCATCACGTGCGCGGACCCGATTCAAGAAAAGTGGGCTCAGGCTACTCCGCTGAATGATCGCATCCTTCACATCGCTGGCAACACCATTTTCGCGCTCACGTTGTTCTGCACAGGCAAGTACGGTCTCCACTGGAACTGGCGATGGATGCACTTTGCCACGGTGGTGACCGTGACTGCGATGGACTCGTTTGTGACCTTTCTCACGACGTGGGATGTGATCCGCAACCAATGGTTCTGGCTTGGCGTTCCAGTCGTCGAGAACTTGCCAAACGGTATTGGCTTCGTCATTGCAACGTACGTCATCGTGGAGCTTGCAGGCGAAGGCAACGAAGGTGCTGTCTACGGTCTCGTGTCCACGGTGTCGAACCTGTCGTTGCCGTTTGCCAGCACTATCACCAAGAACGTTGATGGCGGCTTCAAGGTCACGAGTGCCGACATTGCACTTGACACGAACGAAGTTCGATGGGAAGTCACATACGTTCTCATCATCCGTTACGTAGTCAACTTGCTCGGACTGTGCTTCCTCCCGCTGCTGCCTTCTCAAAAGGCTGAGACGCAAGAGCTCAAGCGCACGGGTGGTAAGAACAAGTACCTCGGAGCGCTCACGATCGCCTACGTCATCTTCGCGCTCTGCTGGTCCGTCATGGTCAACATCATGTCCATTTACCCGTCCACAAAGTGCCTGAAGCTTGTCGGCGGCCGAGGTTGCTAGCTCGTTTTATTTCGCTTACAGAGTGCATCATTTTGTGAACTGTTTTCTCTCCGTAGTACGTGCATATATATATAAGCGAGAAGTATTGTTGACGAACTGAAGCCAACTGAATTGAATCCAACGCCTTACCATCGCCATGAGAACGGAGCCTCTGCCATTATTGCCTGCGTTCCATTTCCAGCAACATGGTCTGTGTCAAATCAGATCGCAGGAGTGCTGGTCTGTCGGACTGGGTTTCGAGACTTTCAATCGATTTAGGGAGGGTATCATGAAGAGCGCATTATTTTGAACCGAGCCCAACTTGAACATGAGCCATCAGGTGCAGCACGGCATCCATCGCACGCGCATGCGTTCCATATTCTCTCGCTCTCATTCTCCAACTTGCAGCCCTCGTAGCAGCGGTCACCAGTGACTGCGCACGATGGTGCACAGCAACAGCAACGTCCCGATGGTCTCGGCCAGAGGTCTCAGCACGCAGCGCCAACTCGACGCGCTCAACTCGGCCCCCAAGTACTTCAGCAAGGACCAACTGCGCACGGCCAACGTGTCCACGGGTATCACCATCGAGTACACGCTTCACGGCACGTCGTTCAAGTGTGGGGATGGCGTCGATGGCGTGATCCCAGAAGACTGTGTGGTGCTCATTATGGGGTTCTTGCAGCCCAAGGAATCGTGGGCAGCGGTGATCGATTTTCTGTTGGAGAAGTACGAGAACCAGTCGGCGGAGAAGAAGACAAATACCAAGATCCTGGCATTCGACAATCGCGGAACTGGTGGCACCAGCGCACCGTGGTGGCGGTACACGACCAGTCAAATGGCGCAAGATGCACTTGCGTTGATGGACGTTGTCGGTTGGGAGTCTGCCAACATTGTCGGCATCAGGTACGGAACACAGTCGCCCTAATGACGCTTTTTATCATACAATCCTAACGATATGTTGGTGCATATTTTGTGTACAAACACAGCATGGGCGGCATGATCGCGCTCGAGCTTGCCTCACTCGCGCCACAACGCGTGAATTCGCTTTCGCTCTTGGTCACCACCCGAGGCAAATACGTCGCCGATGCGAGGTCGAACCGTCAAGCGCTTATATCTGCGTATTCAACGGACCCGACGGGCGCCGTCACCAACATGCTCGGTCGATTGTATCCACTCACGGTGATCCGTGAAAGTCGAATGGTTGAGAGCTACGAGACCGTGTACGATACGCTGTTCAACTTCCACTTGGCGCAACGCGCAGTTCGTGTCAAGCCGAGTCTCTTTGCGCTATTGGGTCAATATCTGGCGATCAAAACGCACTTTATATCGGATGAGCGTTTAGCCGAGATCGCGAAAGCAGGATTCCCAGTGCTCGTTCTTGGTGGCGCAAAGGACACGGTCATCCCCCCGATTGAGTCCATCAAGCTGCAAGAGCGCATGGATCCCGACCACGTGCACCTACAGTTGTTCGAGAACAGCGGCCATGTACTGACGATTCAGTTTGTGAATGAAGTTGCGGATGCGTTCATCAAGACATTCGAGCGTAGCACGCGTGAACGAGATTAGTTTTTTTCTCTCACACCTCTTCGATCTAAGTTTGCAGCATCCCTGATGTCGAAGAGATGCACGCGGCGCTTGTCAAGAGACGTGTTGTTGAAACACAGCATTTGGAACACTATTCGCGCATTTCGGAACAATGCAATACGTGACGTCCGACTCGTCGATGGTTTCCGTTCGACGCATGCACAAGTGTCCTCCTAACGCGGAGGGCTGCAGCAATCATACTGCGCTCCTTTTGAACAGCTTTTTGTGGCATCTACCCCTTGCATCCATTGCGCTTCGACTCACGGCGTGACTTCGGCATTGTTGGAAATCGCACTCACCCTGTTGCTACACTTAAAGACACGCAACTTGTTACAGACTTATTTTTGGAGACTGGCTCGCCATCTGTGTGGCGAGCCCCCTGCACATACATGCAGACCACTCCTGGTCCTCTCGCTCACCACCAACTGCCACATGACAATTATCGAGACCTTTCCCAGATACTGAACACAGCACCGGTATTCTATCGCGCCCCCTTCCAAAGGTTCTTTGGACTTCAATTTGTCTCGGGTACGTTCATCCCGATAATGGCAGTGAGCTTGATCAATTTGGCCATTGGGAGGGGCTTCGTGAAGAGATCTGCGGGGTTATCCGCACTCTTCACCTTCCAGAGTCACACTTGCCCACTCTCGACCTGCTCTCTGACGTAATGCCATTTCATCTCGATGTGTCTCGTCTTTCTGCTAAACGTCGGATCGGTAGCCATAATATACGAGCTTTGGTTATCAACGCCAATCGTCAGCTCGCACTGTTGATCTGGGTTGATCTTGTAACGGGACTCGTTACACGACGTACACGTGCGTTGAGGAAGCGCAGGTGAAAGGAAGGGCACAGTGATAACACTGTCCAAGGAGAAGGGAGGGTGCTTTGCGCGTTACCGTGCAAATTGAGAAGTGCATTAAAACGTTAAAGTGCTAACATGCAATCGTAGTGACTGAAACCTACGGTCTCTCTCATTGGTAGATAATCGGATGTCCAGTCCGACTATCATCCAATGGGATTAAATCTTAACGGCTTAGTCTTATTGGCTAATATGCATATGGCTACGTACAGTGTCCATGAGTGACACATATTAATGTGTCTCCAACTGTACGTCGTGGGTGGGTTCGGAAGAGGTGGTAAAACCCATGTGGGAGAAAACCCACACTCTCCTGACCCGGGAACCCATGTAATGGGTGACCCCATTACATCATCCCCCCGTAAAGCGATTGGTCACGTAAAAACGCGCGCGACCAATCCATCTTGTGTTCTTTGGTGTTCTTCCGTGTTCGGAGGAACTGGTCACAGAAGGCAGAGCACTGAGTCTTGCGGGCTCAGTTCTCAGTGTGCGCCGTGCCCAACAGAGAGCTTTCCAGACGCCGCAAGCTGTGAGAGGTGAACCTCGTACAAATGTCTTCGATCGACAGTGATGCTGTTGACTACGAGTCGAGTAGCGAGGAGGTGACTCCTTGCAACACTCCAATGAGTAGCACCACGACGAATGTCGTGTGTGACGATCGGGAGGAAGAAGCCGAGTCTTCTTCCGTTGACCGTTCGAATCTCAAACGAAACGAAGCGAAACGTTCGTCGTCCGCGGCCCTCTTGAATGAGCCTACACGGAAGAAGCGTCGTGAGGAGGGATCTCCTCACGGAGAAACGAGCGGATCCACCGTGGCGGTTGCCATTTCCGACGTCGGAGCGTCGGAAAGCGCGGCATCTGCCAACACGATGGAAAATCTCGGTCGGGAACTATTAGCGTCACCTGATCCCGACCTGGTGAATGCAGCGAGAAATATCCTTCTCTCGCTGGACGCGTCCAATTGTGAACTGGAAGCTGTCGATCCACTCGAGGGCTTGCTCTTCGATGTGGAATCCGAATCTGATGCGCAGGTTACTGCGTCATCGGGAAATAGCGAGTTGCCACGCTATCTTGCCTTTCCGGCGGCGGAGAAGGATCCGGTGACGGGTCCTTCTGAAGGGATGGATTTCGTCCCTTCTAGCTGGAGTCACTTATGGGCGCCCAAACCCAATTGGGTTCGTGCGCATCGTGGCACCCAGCGTGCGGGCACTCACGCGCTGTACGATGTTAGTACCATCAAGGACGATGACTTCGTCCTTCGACAGAACTTCCATCCCAAGGCGCGCGAGGAGTTTTACATCGACCTTTTCCATTCGATGCGGTACTTCGATGGCCGATCGAAGTCAAAGAAGTCTCACAGCGCTGAGAAACAAGCGCTGTTCCTTTCGCAAGCGTGGGGTGCCTTCGTTGTGTAATGGGCCATAACCAGCCATTACATGAAGGTGGATCTGTTCCCAGATCTAGTGTGCCACACACCACCTTCAGAGTGCATTGTGGAGACACAAATAACAAAGGGATTACAGTAATACAGTCCACACATGCACGTGTGACGTCATTCGATGACGTCACGAGTGTTCTCTGTACTGATCAGTGCAGAATGTTGTTCTCATGTACTAATCAGTACAGGGTAATGACATCCATGTACTAATCAAGTACTGAGTGATGGTTCCTGCTTGGGAAACTGCACTGGCGACGAGACCGACGTGTCTCTGCCACCTGGAGTGAGTGGCGCGAGCCAATCACTTTGCAGGGATTTTATACAAGACTTGGAGTTCAAGCTTCTAGAAGATCCCGTAGGTTCAACCTCAGTGCACCCAAGGTTTTATATATCAGATTCATAGGTTTTATTGTGTATATTTAGGTTTTAGTTATAAAACCTGTAGGAGCCCTTGGGGTTCATTAGCAAGTAGCGACAGGAACCATAACCATTTTTAATTCAGTTGCAAATTTTCCTCCAAGCCCTCGAGTCTTCTTCCTCCCTCCAAGTCGGGAGATCGCTTCCTCTGGCACAAGCGTGTGTGCCGTGTTTGAGGGACTGTTGTGAACAGCGCCCTCTTGCACCTGGTAGCACTTCGAGCTGTCCTTCCAACGACCCAGTGAAGTGAAGAGGTTTGACGACGCGGCTTTAAGCACGTCGCGCATTCCTGTCCAAGACCCTGCGAGCATCCTTGTTTGGAACATGGATGCTACAGGAACCCCACTCGGTCCAGCAGTACCGGAAACTGTCGAGTTGACTATTGTGGGTTTCCCTCATTTGTCTTCTCATGAGTGGATGGCGCTTGAGCGCATGCGAGATGTCATCGGAGAGGCTGCTGTGGTCAGTCTGCTTCGATTGGCGTCTCCGGAGGACCAGAAGAGCGCGGTGGTCAGCTTCATGCACCACGAGATCATGTCCTCCCGGAAGCAGGTCGCAACCCCTGTTTCCTCACTCAGGACGGTGCCGCTGAAGCTTGACGTCTCTCCGTATCGCGGCGGAGAGAACGAACCCCTCTCACGATGGTTCGTCGAGTTGGATGCAGCGATCACTGCAAGACAACTGCGAGACCCTTCGCAGCAAGTGTTGTTCGCGATGTCCAACCTTGCGGGTCGTGCGAAGAGCTGGGCGTATGGCAAGCGTTTAGCCGATCTAAACTGCTTCCCCAGCTACGACCACTTCAAGACCAAACTCAAGAAGGCGTTTGAACCTCCACAGAGTGAGTTCCGTGCGCGCGCCGAGTTCCTCAAGCTTCGTCAAGGCCGTTTCGGCCTTCACTCGTATGCACAACGTGCTCGTTACTTGGTGTCGAGCATCGTTGGCGAGCCGATTGACGTTCCGACGCAAGTCGTGACGTTCATGACGGGTCTGAACGATGGTCCGATTCGGAACCAACTATTCCGCGAGTATCCCAAGACGCTGGACGAAGCCATCGAACGTGCGATGCAAGAAGAGTTCAGCATGAAGCAAGCGAAGTTCCATGGGTTTGCGTCGAGACCAATGCGGCAATCAAATGTCGTGCATGATGGCCCCGAGCCCATGGACATCTCGCACATTTCCACGCCTGGAAATGAGCGTCCTCGCAACGATGGAAAGTGTTTCCGTTGCGGGAAGCCGGGTCACATTGCTCGGAACTGCAAGGTGTCTTTGCCGGGTCGGCAAACGACACAGGGTGCTCGTTCGAGCAACCACGATCGTTCTTACGGTCGTCGGTTCGAGCGGTCACCTGGGCCAAAAAAACGGGAATGGCCAGTAGGGGCGGGGCCTCCTACTGGCCCGGAAAAGAGGACTGTGGACGTTGTGGAGACACAGGACTCTGGCCCCTATGTGCATCAAGCACATGCAGTTTCCACTATGAGTGAGAAGAGTGTCAGTCAAACGTCAAGTTTGATCGTTCACAAAGTTCATGTAGACGGTATTGCAACGCCTCTACGAGCTTTGGTTGACACTGGTGCGTCGAACAACTTTGTTCGAAATGAAGTGATCATCAGGCATGGTGTCTTCGTGCCTGATGCGAATGAAGAGAAGACGATGATTGTCCGGTTGGCAAATGGGTCAACTGTGAAGATGCCGAAGCGCGTGGTGCGCTTGGCAATCAAGTGTGAAGATTTCCGAGGTGAAGACGAGTTCATTTTACTCGACCTCGATGACAAGTTTGACATCGTCCTGGGAATGCCGTGGTTGAAGCGTTACCAACCTAGCATTGACTGGATGAATATGAAGATCTCCGTTGGCAAGTCACGCGATGTTGACTTGTGCTGCACAACAACGGATGAAGTGGTGTGGGTGTACACATCTGTGGAAGAGATCCCAGATGACCCTTGTGATATTGCGGTGTGCGATGGCCCCCCATGTTCACAAGCGGTACCCATTTTAAAGAAGACGAACGGAGGTGGAGCAGTCAGGCGCCAGAAAAAGACTGTCTCCTTTGCCATCGACGAGAAGGTTCGCGATGGCGTTGACAAGAGTGGATGGAAGAGGAACAAACACCCTTCCCAACAAGACAAGAAGAAGACCAGCAAGAGAAGTTTTTCGCCAAGAGTTTTGAGTTCCCCTGATCAAGGTGCAAGTGGTGATGACGAAGGGAGTGTCCAAGCACAAGACATTCCAAGCGAGTTTGTGAATATCGCGGTCCACAATGAAGAAGGTGACGTGGATGTAATCCGTCACGTGAAGATTGAAAATCCTCCAAGTTCAGTCGAAGAGTTGATTTCCTTGCCATCAATGAGCAAGAAGACACTGGAGCGCAGCCTAGCGAGAGGCGATATTGCGCAAGTGTGTGTGATCGTCGAAACGGTCGACGAAGGCTTCGTCAACACAGCATCGAGTGCGGATGCAGATGTGTTGGACGAAAAGACACGGAAGGAAAGGTTCGAGGAGCAGTCGTGGGACTCCCTCAAGAAGAACCCCGTGTATGCGCTTGCCAGGGAATATGAAGACATTTTCCCTGACAAGGTGCCGGACAAATTGCCATTCGATAGAGGCATTCGTCATGAGATTGATGTACTTCCTGGCACGAAGTACTGCATCACAAGACAGTGGCCGTTGCCAATGGAACAAGTCGAGGCAATCGACGAGTTCTTTGGACAACGTGCTAAGGCTGGTCATGTGCGGGAGAGCAAGTCTCCGCATTGCAGCCCCACTTTCTGTGTGAAGAAAGCAACTGAAGGTTGGCGCATTGTTCACGCTTTCAACAAGCTGAACGACGCGACAATTCCAGCCCAGACTCCGGTTCCACGCAAGGACATGATCCTTGATGGAATGGTTGGCAGCACCGTCTTTAGTGCTATCGACCTGAAAGATGGGTTCTATCAGATTCGAATGCGCGAAGACGATGTTCCACTAACCGCAGTGAGTACCCCGAGTGGTATGCTGTGGGAATGGTTAGTAATGCCACAGGGACTGAAGAATGCTCCTGCGACCTTCAATCGAATGGTCACGAACGTTCTTCGTCCTCTGCGAACATTTGCACCAAGTTACTTTGACGATATCTTCGTTCATAGTAAGGCCGCGAATGGGAAGTCTGATGTCGATGTTCATCTCGATCATCTTCGTCAAGTCTTCCAGGTCATGCGTGAGAATAAACTCTACGCAAACTTGAAGAAGTGCATGTTCTTCGCCCCCGAGATCCCTGTTCTCGGTTGTTTTGTTGGCAAGAGCGGTGTTCGAGTCGATCCGGAGAAGGTCAAAGCTATTGACGATTGGCCTGTGCCTCAGAACGTCAAACAGCTACGACAATGGTTGGGTCTAGCCAACTACTTGCACAAGTACACGCGCAGTTATACAGCGTTGGTGCAACCCCTCACACAGCTCTTGAAGAAAGACGTTGAGTGGAAGTGGTCGAAAGACCATCAGACGGCATTCGAAGAAGTCAAGAGGAGTCTTCGAGAAGCTCCTGTGTTGGCTCTGCCAAACCACGACAAGCCGTTCCACGTCGTCTGTGATGCGAGCGACTATGCTATCGGTTGCGCATTGATGCAACACGATGATGAGGGTCATGAGCGAGTTGTATCGTATCAGTCACGGCAACTCCCACCCGCAGAACGGAACTACCCAGTTCATGACAAGGAACTTCTGGCGATGAAGTATTCTTTGGCCAAGTTCCGTGTGTATCTGCTTGGCGAGGAGCGCTTTGCTATCTACATTGATCACGCATCTCTGCGTACGGCAGTGAAGACTCCTCATGTGTCGCAAAGAATGGCGAGATGGTTCTCCTTCTTCGCAGAGTACAACTTTGTTGTACACTACAAGCCAGGCAAGACGAACATCTTAGCCGATGCGCTGTCAAGACGTCCGGATTACGATCCGAAGACCAAGAGTGAAGACACGGACGGAGCGTGTCGACTCTGTGAAGATGTTCAAGCGATCGCGGTGCGAGCTGCGACTACAGTGCGAGAAGAGATCGTCGAAGGGTACAAGTCTGACGAAACATGTCAGGACTTGTTGAAGTACTTCAAGGACCCTTCGGACAAAGCACTGCAAGGTCTTCCGTCGCGCACAAGATCGCGAGTTCACCGCTTTCGAGTACACAATAGGTTGTTGTACTATGCGGTCGAACAAGGGGATACAGCAAGGGTTGTTGTTCCCAACGACGAAGGTCTGCGTCATCGACTCTTGTATGAGTACCATGACAGCCCTTCGGGTGGCCATCTCGGACGTGAGAAAACGTTTCTCAGTCTTTCCCGGGATTACTACTGGCCACGCATGTACAAGTGGGTTCGCAAGTATGTGAGGACTTGCGAGATCTGCCAACGAGTGAAACCCTCTGGTTCCACGCAGGCACCACTTCGTTCATTGGCTGTCCCATCGGACAGTTGGAAGTCTGTGAGTATGGATTTCATATTCGGACTTCCAAGAGACACACATGGACGCAATGGCATCCTTGTGTTTGTGGACCGATTCAGCAAGATGGTCCATCTTGCGCCTGTTTCGGACAAGATCTCTGCTGAGAAGACTGCCAAGGTCTTTGTAGACGTCGTATTCCGTCTACACGGACTACCAGTCGAGATCGTGTCTGACCGTGACACCCGTTTCACGTCCAAGTTCTGGCGTGCACTGTTCGGACTTCTGGACACCAAGTTGTCCATGTCAACAGCGGCACACCCTGAAACGGACGGTCAAACAGAGCGAGTGAATCGTGTCCTCGAAGACGTGTTGCGCAGCTACGCAACGTCTTTCAAAGAGTGGAGTGAGTTTCTCCCTCTTGCCGAGTTTGCGTTGAACAACTCCACGCATGTCTCGACAGGTCACTCTCCATTTTATGTGAACTATGGCATTCACCCTCGAGTGCCTGCTTCCATAATGGGTGAGGTCTCTACCTTAAGTGGGGGAGGGACTCCGGCTCATGGTAACAAGCCGAAGTCGTCTTACGACCTGAATGCTGCTTCCGAGTTGAAAGCCAATTTTGACTCGATGAAACCCCTCGACGACCTAACAAGTCGTGAAGGGCAGCAAGTCGATGACTTTATTGTGAGGAGACAAGCCGTTGTGAGGTTTGTTCGAGACGCAATCGCGAAGGCTCAGGATCTGCAAAAGGAACAAGCAGACAAGAGCGGAAGGAAGAACAAGCAAGTTTTATAAGATCAATGATCTTGTATTACTTAGCACGGCGAACCTGCCTGAACATGCAGTGTCCAACTTGGGAAGCTCCAAGCTTCTGCCAAGGTTCATTGGACCGTTCAAGGTAGTGAAATGCAATGGCGATGCCTACACGCTAGACATACCTACACGCATGCGTCTACACCCGACATTTTATGTGGGTAGACTGAAGCCTTACCTTCCAAGTGGATCTGCGGATCCTACGAGATCTTCCGCAAACGATCGAGCTGATCGTGAAGTTTCTCCACTTGATTGCGAAGAGCAAACAGCTCATCGCTCTGGAGATTCTTCTCGGCGTACAGGAGTTGCAGGACGTCGAAGGATTGGTCCTTCACTGCCTCCACGCTTGAAGACGAGAATGGTACTCACCACGAAGTACCTCGAGAGCCGAACCTGCCTCTTCCACAGAGCGCAACAGGCGATCGTGAGCCAACTCACGGGACTTCTCGTTCTTCTGGAGTCGAACAAGTTCGTCCTGAACCTGTTGGAACCGTTCCTCGTAACGGGACTCCAAAGCCGAACACTGGGCAGAACCTTCTGTCAGATCGTCGATCTTCGACTCGTGATCGGCGACAAGGTTCTCGAGACTCTCGCAGCGTTCCTCAAGCGTCGAACAACGCTGCTGCAAAGCCTCGATTTGCCCACGGTGAGCACTCTTCCACTTCCAGAGTCGCTCAATCGTTTTCTCGTTCAGCCCCACCCCCGTTGTTAGACTCTCAGGGAGAGCATCGCTGGGTGGTTGAGTCGATTGTTGATCATGAAGATCGACCGACTCATCGTCGAGGAAAGAAGCAGTTGAACCATCAACGCTTCTACAGAGTTCGGTGGCGTGGATATCCACCGAGCTCGGACACGTGGGAGCCTCGTCAGACATTGGAGTCTGATGTTCCCGACGTGGTCCGCAGCTATGAGAACTGCTTGTAGCGTCGCCAGGGGCGACACTACGACGACCAGAGCTACGGTTCGCTCTGTCGTCAGCGGGAGTTCTTCTTTCGGCACGAGCATTGCCACGACGAAGAAGACGCTCCATCTTGTTCTCGTTCTCAAGACGAACAAATGTTCGCCATGAGTCTCTCTGGGCTGCGATGTGTTGGTTCGGATCATCGCGATCGTTGATCCGACGCCAACTGAAGAACCGCTCCTTGTAGAACTCGAGCTCCCCCTTCTTCTTCAGAATGGGAGAAATGTCGAAGAGTTCTGGAGCTGTCTGCTGTCGCTTGGACGACGGACGTTCTTCACGGTTCACTTGGTCACTTGGTCGCTTCATTGCCAATTGCAAAGTGAACTGCTCCGAAAGGTCTGCAAAAGTACGCAAGGTACTTGTGACTTTAAGGAGGGGATGATGTAATGGGCCATAACCAGCCATTACATGAAGGTGGATCTGTCCCAGATCTAGTGTGCACACACCACCTTCAGCGTGCATTGTGGAGACACAAATAACAAAAGGGATTACAGTAATACAGTCCCCACATGCACGTGTGACGTCATTCGATGACGTCACGAGTGTTCTCTGTACTGATCAGTGCAGAATGTTGTTCTCATGTACTAATCAGTACAGGGTAATGACATCCATGTACTAATCAAGTACTGAGTGATGGTTCCTGCTTGGGAAACTGGACTGGCGACGAGACCGACGTGTCTCTGCCACCTGGAGTGAGTGGCGCGAGCCAATCACTTTGCAGGGATTTTATACAAGACTTGAAGTTCAAGCTTCTAGAAGATCTCGTAGGTTCAACCTCAGTGTACCCAAGGTTTTATATATCAGATTCATAGGTTTTATTGTGTATGTTTAGGTTTTAGTTATAAAACCTGTAGGAGCCCTTGGGGTTCATTTGTAAGTAGCGACAGGAACCATAACCATTTTTAATTCAGTTGCAAATTTTCCTCCAAGCCCTCAAGTCTTCTTCCTCCCTCCAAGTCGGGAGATCGCTTCCTCTGGCACAAGCGTGTGTGCCGTGTTTGAGGGACTGTTTGGAACAGCGCCCTCTTACAGCTTGCCACAAGCCCAGGTTCAAATGCGCGACCAACGCAAGCAGTAAACGAAAGGGGGAGCTTCGTGCGACGGGTGAAATGGCTTCTTGAAAGTCCACGCCCATGATCTGCCTAAATCTTCTCGCGACAAGGCACGCTTTATATCTCGCGATGTATCCTTGCTCATCGGTTTTTACTGTCAACACCCATCGCGTCGAAATCGCGCGCTTCCCCTCTGGGATTCGCTCAATTTGTTCCAGGACTCGCTTGTCTCGGAGGGCGTTCATCTTTTCATCCATCGCCCGCCTCCACTGAGTTGTCTGCGGCGATCGTATCGCCTCGCGGTAGTTTCGCGGCACTCGAATGTCTTGCGGCCACAATCGTCCAGCGAGCTTTCCTTTTCTATTCAGTGCCGAGTAGATTAGGAAATCGTCGTATTTCTTGGGAAGTTTTGTGATGCGCTTTGATCTTCCGTATCCATCCTTTTCGTACTCGACTGGAAGCTTTCTCCTACTCCCAATCATTTGTGAAGGCATCAAGCCATGCTGGTCCGTGTGCATGCGAAGCTTGATCGCCATGGTGGTTGATGACTCAGGCAGAATCAGCTCATTCTCCTGGACTCCACCTTCCAACCCCTTCATGTCACCTACTACATTCGTGTTGCTCGTAGACGCGTATCAGCTTGCTTCTGGCATCTCGTCAATCATGCCGCTCTCCCCTTCATGCTTTTCATCCATGTCACTTCTGTCGCTCAAATGATCATCTCCATCATCACGGTTTTCACTATACGCCACAGACTCAGACTCGTAGTCGCAGTCAAAACGCGGCGGCTCCATACAAATATCATCGTCAAACGGAGGATGTTCGTCGTCATTTTCCAGCTCACAAACTTCTCCATCTTGTTCTCTGTGTACCACCTGTGAGATATTCGCACCCGGATCAGCAGTACTGTACTGCCTTTCACTCTGCTCTTCATTATATCCACAATCTTCGGAGTCAGCGACTTCACCCACAATTTCATGCTCACTCTCAGGAACGCACCCATACGCTTTTGAGTCAGCGTGTGGTGTTTCACGGACCGAACGAGACGTCAAACACTCAAAAGGAGGAGCTGGAACTCCCGGATACTCGCCACGTGTATTCTTAACGCACGAGACCAGATTCTCAAGAATGAGAGCTCGTAAGATATGCAAACCAACACACACATGTCTCGACGCTGCTCTCAACCAGTTGTTCACTCGCTCGCGCCGTTGGTCCACACCAACGGTGCGATCCAGGGGGTGCTCATCTGGGTTGTGAGGAAGCTGCCTGGTCGTGGGTTGGCACACATCACTGCGCACGCCACACTGCCTCCCCAAGCTTTCTCACATCACAGTCGTCCATCGCACTGTCGTTGGTATCGTTGGAGCTTTCGGTCGCCACACTGGTCGACGTATCTTTTCACCAGATCAGGTACATCCGCTCTGATTGCCTCCACAGGCTCCCAGGAATCTTCAATATCTTCAAATCCTTTCCATTTCACGAGAAGCTCATAAGACTTCATGTTGTCGTTGTATTTGTGGTTGCAGATCCGTTCGACGCCGAGCAGCGTATCTTGGGCACCCACGTGTTCAATTAGCTCGTGCGTCACGTTCAGCGAATCGTCCCTGTAGAACTTCAGCCTCGAAGCATGGACGTCAGTGCGATCCTTCGTGATCAGATGCTCGACAACGAAGTAATATTCGCATGCCTCCACGACTCGAAATGGCCCTGTCCAAGTTACCATCAGCTTTCCTAACCCTCTACGCTCGTCAACCCTCGAACGCAGAACGTAGTCTCCAACGCTGAAGTTGACAGGCTTGCCTTTTCTTTTTTCCACGTTGTATTGCGTTTGATTCCTCTTCTTTTCTTTGACCACCAGGTGCATTGCGCGCAGAGATTCACGTAAGCTCCTCAGCTTGGCCTCCACGCAAGCACTGGTGTCTTCGATTGTCACAATCATCTCGTGGCTGCTTGGTGCCAGAATCGTCGTAAGCGGCGACGGACACTGCAGACCCGTGAAGAGTTCAATCGGAGCCTTGTGCGCGAGTGACGCCACCTGCGAATGGTTCAAGCTAGCTTGCACAAGAGGCAGTAGGTATGGCCAGTCGCGCCTATTGATCTTGTACTCGAGAATCAATACTTTCAGCACTTGAATGATGTCTCGATTAACACGCTCTACCGTACCACTGCGCCACGGACAATAAGCGAGCACAAAATCTTGCTTGGCTTTCAAACGCGTGCACAGCTCGCGAATCACTTTGTTTTTAAAGTGGGTTCCGCAGTCACTGATCCAGATTTTGGCCAGTCCAAAGTTGCTGTACCAGTTAAGCATCGCCTGCGCGGCGACTTCGGCTGTCGGGCTTTCACATCGCACGAGCTGCGTGTAATGGGTAGCTGCATCCTTCAGTACCAGAAGGTATGCATTCCCCTCAAATGACTCTCCTAAATACAGGAAGTCCCAGTGAAGTGCCTCATTCCGCTCATGGGCATGTCCGCAGCACTCTTGGCTCTCGAACACGAGAACTGGCGCTCGCCTACGTGCTCATAGCCATCTTCGACGCGGGCTCTCATGGCCGCCAATCGCCGGTCGGCCACAGCGTGGGCTCTCATGGCCTCCTTCCGCTGGCCAAGATGGCTGTCATTGCATCCAATCCCGGTGTTCACAACCGCGGCTCTCATGGCCGACAGAGACTGGTCCTGACAAAGTGTGTTCATGTGATCTCCTCCAGCCCGAGCACGCTTGGCCCCCATAGGCTGGTCGCAGTGATCACCACTTCCGCCAGCCTCGGTATTCATAACCGTGGCTGCATCGGCTGTGCTAGATCGGTCTGTGCAGTGGTCATCTCCCATCTCTGCTCCCTTGGTTCCATGAGCAGCCATCGCGCCTCCCCAGCGCGATATCAGATCGGCCCATAAGTTGTGGATGCCATCAATGTGTTCAATTTGGTAGCGATAACCGAGCAACTTCGTAGACCAGCGCAGGAGCTTCCCACGCACATGCTTCTTCAACTCTTTCCCTGGCACGAACAGGTGCACAATGTTTCGGTGGTCGCAATAGATTTTAAATCCTTGCGCACGCAGCAAAAGGTACTCGAGCTTGTCACACGCATGGGCAATGGGGAACATCTCTTTCTCAAGAACTGTCCAATTCAATTGGGAACCCTTGAAAGTCCCACCCATGCATATGAGGAGTTCATGTTGCTGTGCTTGTATAGGGGTCGTAGGCGTCCAATTTGCGACTTGTGTTACTACAAGCCCCCAGCCTTTGTCCGAGGCGTCCGACAACAGGCACATTTGGCTCTCTGGCAGAGGATAAGTAAGCACGGCGGAGTGAGACAAAAGCTGCTTCACGTCGTCAAAGCATTGCTTCTCTTCCACACTCAATTCGATGGCAACATGTGCCGCCGATGCTTTCGTTCTCCTTCGGCCTTTAAGCGCAACGTCCAATCGCTTCTGAAGTGGTTCGATCACCCGAGCGTAGTCCACCAGTCCGTCACGAAGCCAATTCGTGGCACACACAAACTGTTGAAGGGCTGCAGCAGTTGGCGGGTAAGGCAGACTTTGAAGAGCGCGAATCCTTTCCACATCGTGCCCTATCCCGGCCTCACTGATTATGCGTCCACACCATTTCACCTCGGTCAGGAATAGGTGGCTCTTTTTCGGGCTCAGCTTTAGGCCACGCTGATCCAGCAAGAAGAAGACCCGCTCCATCACGCTCAACAACTCTTCAACGCTGTCGGAAAACAGCAGCAAGTCATCGATCCAGACCAAGACATGCTTGTACAGCAGCTCATCCAAGACTTTCTCAACCGTAGCTTGAAAGTGCAAAGCAGCATCCGCAGATCCTTGTGGCACCCTCATAGGCGTAAAAATTTTCTTGTCCGTCATGTAGCTCAGGATTTCTCGACTTGCTTTGGCAAGCGGAAGTTGCCAAAAGCCTTTCAAAAAGTCAAACACCGAGTAGTATTTCTTCCCACGGCAATGTTCGAGAGCAACATGAAGGTTTGGCATCATCCCCACTATTGTATCTGTCTTGTCATTGACTGGCCGGTAGTCGCTCGTCTGGCGGTATTCTTTGCTCTTTGCCTTCCGTACAGGCACCGCCGGGCACGCCCATCGGCTCTTCGGGTTCTCGTACACCCAGCCAATGCTCACCAGTTGGTTGTTGAAGTCCTCCAAGAACTTAGACTTCTCCGGGCTATAAGTCCGGGGACGGCACTTATATGGAGTCGCTCCAGGCTTCAAACGGATCTCCAACGGGTCCACCAGCGCAGGTGGATCGTTCCCGAGCGCAAGACGCCAAATGTCGTACATCAGACATGTCTCTCGCAACTTCTCTCTGTTTCTCTCTGGGAATCCTTTCCTGATGGCATCTTCGACCATCTCACTCACAATCTCAATTACATCGAGTTTGACTTGGAAAGGTTCGGGGGTCTCGGCGGGCGAAACAGGATCGTCATCACTATCGACTTTTCGGGCTGCCAACATCTCTAGCAAACGATCCACGTCAATGCCCAGCTCTCTCAGCAATGTCTTTCCCACAATGAACTCCTCTTCCTCGCCTTCAATCACCAAACACAGTTTCCGATCCTGGCAACGAACAGGTCCGGCTGCGGTATGCAGAGTCACAAAAAGCTCCACAGCATGTGTAGACTGAATGCACCCGCCCACTGTGCTCGACACTACAGGCTTGTCGAGTGCGTATTCAATTACGCTTTTGTCTTTTGCCTTCACTGCTTCAAGATGCGCACGCGAGATCAAGTTCACATCGGATCCACTGTCCGCGCAGTAAGGAACTAATTCCACGTCATTGAGACAGGCCATCGTCACTGGGTTCGATCCTGATTCTGTCATGGCCGACCCGGCTTTTTTGGCTCTCATATTCTGCTTCGGAAGGGAGCCACGCAACATCGCAGAATGTTCCTTGAGCAACTTGACCTTTTCATCCAAGCTCACTGTGGGGCAGGACCGTACCAAGTGCTGCCCGCCACAGTGTAGGCACATTCTCGGAGACATCGACTGCGAGCCATCGTGGGGACTCTTTTCCCACTTCACTTCCTCTGCGCGACGCACCTTGTCGCCGTTGCTCTTCACAATGCGTGGCTGGCCTGTTCGCGTCTTCTTGACTCCAGCAGTGGCGTTCCGCCCAAACGGTCGCTTCTTCTGATCCGGCCGGCGAGACTCAGACAGCAAATACATCTCTTCTTGTCTCAAGGCTTTCTCCATCACAAGGTCGAAAAGCTTGACCGCATCCGCCTTACTTGCCGAATCATGAAATCGCTGGTGTAATTGAACTGTTTCTCGGAGCGCAGCAGGTTCGATGGACCGTACCAAGATCTTGCACTTCTCTTTAGCTCCTTGCTTGCTATCCATGATCGTGGTCAGCCCGTTCTCCCGAATGATGTCGTCACAGAGCTTGAAATAGTTGATCACGCGCGCACCGACATCACTCTCGCGGAGGTTCATCTTTAAGCGAGAGTCAAACAACTTGTCGATGTCAGGTACGGTGCTGTTCTTCACGCTATCAACTATCTTGTTGAGCTCCTTCACCAAGCGCTCGTCATCTATTTTGTCGACCGCAATTTTCCATTTGTACGTACAGCAGGCAGTGAGCAACTGCAGATCCATGCTGTTCTTCACCGACACCCTGACGCTGTCGGGATTTTCTTGCGTTCCAGCGCACCACGTCTCTACCATCGCTTCATACTCCTCACGCGCACTTCGCCACTTAACTAGCGCCTCGTGAGATATGCTATCAATTCGCGGGGGGCACAGTGGCGTGTACACAGGAGCCGCGAGGCGATCTGTGTGCGTCGGCACTGCTGTCGCCGACTTGGTTTCGTCATCCATCTCCGCGCGTTCGGCGAAAACAGGTACTAAAGTTAACTTTGTGGTGTTTCACGGACCGAACGAGACGTCAAACACTCAAATGGGGGAGCTGGAACTCCCGGGTACTCGCTACGTGTATTCTCAACGCACGAGACCAGATTCTCAAGAATGAGAGCTCGTAAGATATGCAAACAACACACACTGATCTCTACGCTGCTCTCAACCAGTTGTTCACTCGCTCGCGCCGTTGGTCCACACCAACGGTGCGATCCAGGGGTGCTCATCTGGGTTGTGAGGAAGCTGCCTGGTCGTGGGTTGGCACACATCACTGCGCACGCCTCATGGATCGAGGAATGGTAGAAGGAATGCATTAGAGGAGATGCGAGAATATTTCCTGCGACACTTGCCAGCCAGCCAAGCGAAGACGCAAGACACACGCAAAGGAGATTTTGCATCACATCAAGCACCCAAATGAGGTTTTATACGCAGACCTCTTGAGTCCAGGGTGCCACAGCAAAGGCAATGTGAGCCAAATGTTGGTGATTGTGGACGGGTATTCGCGTTTTCTGTCGATATATCTGTTGAAAAGTAAAGCAGATACGAACGCGCGAATTATAGACTACGTGAAGTGCGCCGAGCGCCAAGCTGAACCTTACAAGGTGAAGCTTGTGGTGACTGGCAAAGGAACGGAGTTCGAGAACAAGAATATTGAACGCTGGTATGCATCAAAAGGAATTGCGCACCAGATTGTTGGCCCGAGAGCGCAGCAGCAGAATCCGATTGAGCGTGCAAATCAGTCGATCTTGAAAATGATAAAGGTGCAGCTCAAGCACTCCGGATTACCGCTGGTATTGCGGACCGATGCAGCTACGAATGCGGTCTACATAAAGAACCGTGTGTTTACCAAGGGGGCGAATGGTACCACACCATGGGAGAAGTTCTATAACAAGCGCCCAGGTTTGCATCACATCCGGACCTTTGGAGCAATTGCGTAGGCACACATGCCGCGATCTGAGCGCAGCAACAATCTCGATGACAATTGAGTTATTGGGTACCTCTTGGGTTATGAGGAAGGAGTTGTTGGCTGCAAGATCTATTGCCCTGAGAGCAGGACGAGGAAGGTTGTCTCTGACGTTCGAGCGAACGAGAACATCCTCTTCAAGGACAGGCATGAGCCAGATGCGCAAAGTGGATTTGAGAGATGGTTTACGTCTGACACTCCGATCGATGAGGAGGGAAACCATGATATTGATTCGAACGAAGAGTAAGAGGTAGATGACGATGCTGAGAACGCTGTGAGCGAAGGATGTGAGAACGTGGACAGGAATGAAGACCACACGTTAAGTGTGACCAACAAACACTGCATCGCAATGGAGATCGACAGCGTCACAGGCGAAGAAACCACCGAAGACCGCATTGAGCCAACGCATGCATTTTGAGGTGGCAGTGAAGCTGAAGATGACGCCTATGAAAAAGCAATCGAACTCGCCACCGATGGAGTCGATGCAGAAACTACTACTGCAACTAATGGTAACTGTGGTAGCGAGATCACGAGCGAAAACGGAGAAAGTGATGAGATCTCGAGCCAAGGTCATAATGAAGACGCTCTGTGGCGTGCGCAGTGATGTGTGCCAACCCACGACCAGGCAGCTTCCTCACAACCCAGATGAGCACCCCTGGATCGCACCGTTGGTGTGGATCAACGGCGCGAGCGAGTGAACAACTGGTTGAGAGCAGCGTAGAGATCAGTGTGTGTTGTTTGCATATCTTACGAGCTCTCATTCTTGAGAATCTGGTCTCGTGCGTTAAGAATACACGTGGCGAGTATCCGGGAGTTCCAGCTCCCCCATTTGAGTGTTTGACGTCTCGTTCGGTCCGTGAAACACCACAAAGTTAACTTTAGTACCTGTTTTCGCCGAACGCGCGGAGATGGATGACGAAACCAAGTCGGCGACAGCAGTGCCGACGCACGCAGATCGCCTCGCAGCTCCTGTGTACACGCCACTGTGTCCCCCGCGAATTGATAGCATATCTCACGAGGCGCTAGTCAAGTGGCGAAGTGCGTGTGAGGAGTATGAAGCGATGGTAGAGACGTGGTGCGCTGGAACGCAAGAAAACCCCGACAGCGTCAGGGTGTCCGTGAAGAACAGCATGGATCTGCAGTTGCTCACTGCCTGCTGTACGTACAAATGGAAAATTGCGGTCGACAAAATAGATGACGAGCGCTTGGTGAAGGAGCTCAACAAGATAGTTGATAGCGTGAAGAACAGCACCGTACCTGACATCGACAAGTTGTTTGACTCTCGCTTAAAGATGAACCACCGCGAGAGTGATGTCGGTGCGTGCGTGATCAACTATTTCAAGCTCTGTGACGACATCATTCGGGAGAACGGGCTGACCACGATCATGGACAGCAAACAAGGAGCTAAAGAGAAGTGCAAGATCTTGGTGTGGTCCATCGAACCTGCTGCGCTCCGAGAGACAGTTCAATTACACCAGCGATTTCACGATTCGGCAAGTAAGGCGGATGCGTCAAGCTTTTCGACCTTGTGATGGAGAAAGCCTTGAGACAAGAAGAGATATATTTGCTGTCTGAGTCTCGCCGGCCGGATCAGAAGAAGCGACCGTTTGGGCGGAACGCCACTGCCGGAGTCAAGAAGACGCGAACAGACCAGCCACGCATTGTGAAGAGCAGCGGCGATAAGGTGCGTCGCGCAGAAGAAGTGAAGTGGGAAAAGAGTCCCCACGATGGCGCGCAGTCGATGTCTCCGAGAATGTGCCTACACTGTGGCGGGCAGCACTTGGTACGGTCCTGTCTCACAGTGAGCTTGGATGAAAAGGCCAAGTTGCTCAAGGAACATTCTGCGAAGTTGCGTGGCTCCCTTCCGAAGCAGAATATGAGAGCCGAAAAAGCCGGGTCGGCCATGACAGAATCAGGATCGAACCCAGTGACGATGGCCTGTCTCAATGACGTGGAATTAGTTCCTTACTGCGCGGACAGTGAGTCCGATGTAAACTTGATCTCGCGTGCGCATCTTGAAGCAGTGAAGGCAAAAGACAAAAGCGTAATTGAATACGCGCTTGACAAACCTGTAGTGTCGAGCACAGTGGGCGGGTGCATTCAGTCTACACATGCTGTGGAGCTTTTTGTGACTCTGCATACCGCAGCCGGACCTGTTCGTTGCCAGGATCGGAAACTGTGTTTGGTGATTGAAGGCGAGGAAGAGGAGTTCATTGTGGGAAAGACATTGCTGAGAGAGCTGGGCATTGACGTGGGTCGTTTGCTAGAGATGTTGGCAGCCCGAAAAGTTGATAGTGATGACGATCCTGTTTTGCCCGCTGAGACCCCCGAACCTTTCCAAGTCAAACTCGATGTAATCGAGATTGTGAATGAGATGGTCGAAGATGCCATCAGGAAAGGATTCCCAGAGAGAAACAGAGAGAAGTTGCGAGAGACATGTCTGATGTACGGCATTTGGCGTCTTGCGCTCGGGAACGATCCACCTGCGCTGGTGGACCCGTTGGAGATCCGTTTGAAACCTGGAGCGACTCCATATAAGTGCCGTCCCCGGACTTGTAGCCCGGAGAAGTCTAAGTTCTTGGAGGACTTTAACAACCAACTGGTGAGCATTGGCTGGGTGTACGAGAACCCGAAGAGCCGATGGGCGTGCCCGGCGGTGCCTGTACGGAAGGCAAAAAGCAAAGAATACCGCCAGACGAGCGACTACCGGCCAGTCAATGACAAGACGGATGCAATAGTGGGGATGATGCCAAACCTCCATGTTGCTTTCGGACATTGCCGTGGGAAGAAATACTACTCGGTGTTTGACTTTTTGAAAGGCTTTTGGCAACTTCCGCTTGCCAAAGCAAGTCAAGAAATCCTAAGCTACATGACGGACAAGAAAATTTTTACGCCTATGAGGGTGCCACAAGGATCTGCGGATGCTGCTTTGCACTTTCAAGCTACGGTTGAGAAAGTCTTGGATGAGCTGCTGTACAAGCATGTCTTGGTCTGGATCGATGACTTGCTGCTGTTTTTCGACAGCGTTGAAGAGTTGTTGAGCGTGATGGAGCGGGACTTCTTCTTGCTGGATCAGCGCGGCCTAAAGCTGAGCCCGAAAAAGAGCCACCTATTCCTGACCGAGGTGAAATGGTGTGGACGCATAATCAGTGAGGCTGGGATAGGGCACGACGTGGAAAGGATTCGCGCTCTTCAAAGTCTGCCTTATCCGCCAACTGCTGCAGCGCTTCAACAGTTTGTGTGTGCCACGGATTGGCTTCGTGACGGACTGGTGGACTACGCTCGGATGACCGAACCACTTCAGAAGCGATTGGATGTTGCGCTTAAAGGTCGAAGGAGAACGAAAGCATCGGCAGCACATGTTGCCATCGAATTGAGTGCGGAAGAGAAGCAATGCTTTGAAGACGTGAAGCAGCTTTTGTCTCACTCCGCCGTGCTTACTTATCCTCTACCAGAGAGCCAAATGTGCCTGTTGTCGGACGCCTCGGACAAAGGCTGGGGGCTTGTAGTAACACAAGTCGCAAATTGGACGCCTACGACCCCTATACAAGCACAGCAACATGAACTCCTCATATGCATGGGTGGGACTTTCAAGGGTTTCCAATTGAACTGGACAGTTCTTGAGAAAGAGATGTTCCCCATCGCCCATGCGTGTGACAAGCTCAAGTACCTTTTGCTGCGTGCACAAGGATTTAAAATCTATTGCGACCACCGAAACATTGTGCACCTGTTCGTACCAGGGAAAGAGTTGAAGAAGCATGTGCGCGGGAAGCTCCTGCGCTGATCTACGAAGTTGCTCGGTTATCGCTATCAAATTGAACACATTGATGGCATCCACAACTTATGGGCCGATCTGATATCGCACTGGGGAGGCGCGATGGCTGCTCATGGAACCAAGGGAGCAGAGACGGGAGATGACCACTGCACAGACCGATCTAGCACAGCCGATGCAGCCACGGTTATGAACACCGAGGCTGGCGGAAGTGGTGATCACTACGACCAGCCTATGGGGGCCAAGCGTGCTCGGGCCGGAGGAGATCACATGAATACACATTGTCAGGACCAGTCTCTGTCGGCCATGAGAGCCGCGGTTGTGAACACCGGGATTGGATGCAATGACAGCCATCTTGGCCAGCGGAAGGAGGCCATGATAGCCCGCGTCGAAGATGGCTATGAGCACATAGGCGAGCGCCAGTTCTCGTGTTCGAGAGCCAAGAGTGCTGCGGCCATGCCCATGAGCGGAATGAGGCACTTCACTGGGACTTCCTGTATTTAGGAGAGTCATTTGAGGGGAATGCATACCTTCTGGTACTGAAGGATGCAGCTACCCATTACACGCAGCTCGTGCGATGTGAAAGACCGACAGCCGAAGTCGCCGCGCAGGCGATGCTTAACTGGTACAGCAACTTTGGACTGGCCAAAATCTGGATCAGTGACTGCGGAACCCGCTTTAAAAACAAAGTGATTCGCGAGCTGTGCACGCGTTTGAAAGCCAAGCAAGATTTTGTGCTCGCTTATTGTCCGTGGCGCAGTGGTACGGTAGAGCGTGTTAATCGAGACATCATTCAAGTGCTGAAAGTATTGATTCTCGAGTACAAGATCAATAGGCGCGACTGGCCATACCTGCTGCCTCTTGTGCAAGCTAGCTTGAACCATTCGCAGGTGGCGTCACTCGCGCACAAGGCTCCGGTTGAACTCTTCACGGGTCTGCAGTGCCCGTCACCGCTTACGGCGATTCTGGCACCAAGCAGCCACGAGACGATTGTGACAATTGAAGACACCAGTGCTTGCGTGGTGGCCAAGCTGAGGAGCTTACGTGAATCTCTGCGCGCAATGCACCTGGGGGTCAAAGAAAAGAAGAGGAATCAAACGCAATACAACGTGGAAAAAAGAAAGGGCAAGCCTGTCAACTTCAGCGTTGGAGACTACGTTCTGCGTTCGAGGGTTGACGAGCGCAGAGGGTTAGGAAAGCTGATGGTAACTTGGACAGGGCCATTTCGAGTCGTGGAGGCATGCGAATATTGCTTCGTTGTCGAGCACCTGATCACGAAGGATCGCGCTGACGTCCATGCTTCGAGACTGAAGTTCTACAGGGACGATTCGCTGAACGTGGCGCGCGAGCTGATTGAGCACGTGGGTGCCCAAGATACGCTGCTCGGCGTCGAACGGATCTGCAACCACAAATACAACGACAACATGAAGTCTTATGAGCTTCTCGTGAAAATGGAAAGGATTTAAAGATATTGAAGATTCCTGGGAGCCTGTGGAGGCAATCAGAGCGGATATACCTGATCTGGTGAAAAGATACGTCGACCAGTGTGGCGACCGAAAGGTCCAACGATACCCAACGACAGTGCGATGGACGACTGTGATGTGAGAAAGCTTGGGGAGGCAGTGTGGCGTGCGCAGTGATGTGTGCCAACCCACGACCAGGCAGCTTCCTCACAACCCAGATGAGCACCCCTGGATTGCACCGTTGGTGTGGACCAACGGCGCGAGCGAGTGAACAACTGGTTGAGAGCAGCGTAGAGATCAGTGTGTGTTGTTTGCATATCTTACGAGCTCTCATTCTTGAGAATCTGGTCTCGTGCGTTAAGAATACACGTGGCGAGTATCCGGGAGTTCCAGCTCCCCCATTTGAGTGTTTGACGTCTCGTTCGGTCCGTGAAACAGCACAATCCACCATAATCTTTAGGTATGGTGGGGAGGTGTGACCCAAACGCACATGTCACGTTTTCACGTCTGCCACACCACCAACACGAGTATATCCAATAACTCTTCTCTTTTGCTGTTCCCCACCATCCTTGATGAGGAACCTGTTGTACGCTGAGAATGGCCAAGTATCATCTTCTTCATTGTACGCGGCTTCTACGCAAAGCTCGCCGTCCTTCCACAATTGCAGTGCGTTTCTTGGTTTGCCAAACTCCATCTCAAACCCTTGTTTAAATGCCGGCCCAGGAGACACAAGGTTTGACGTCGAGTGCGGAACAAACATTACATCATCGAGGAAAAACTCTGTGTAGTTACCTGCTTCATTCTGCCTACCGCATCGAGTCGTCAAAGTGATGCGACCTGTTCCTTTCGCCATCACGTTCGCATGCTCCGCAAAGCCACTCAAACTCCCTTCACGTTGTTCTTCCTTGTTGAAATCACGATATGAAGAGAAGTAGTCCTTAGAGCCCACAATGTGAATGTTGCACCCGGTGTCAAGGTGCCATTCATGTGGCCGCTGCGCGCATCAGTGCCCGCTTCTCCAGTAACCTCGGCTCTCATTGTTGCCATCACTGTTTCGCCACATCCTTGAAATTTCACTCGGTTAACATCGATGTCCTTTTCGTCATCGCATGCAAGTGCCACCGTCTCTACTTTGCATTATTAGGTTCCACTGGGTCAGCACTCACTTGTTCTGGATGGTCCTCATTTTGAACATTGTCGCTCTTTTGAGTTTGAATTTGCAGCCTTTTCCGACCGCGCGTCGAGATACAAGCCCCAGCACGTTTCTTCGCGGCTGTGCGTGCTGCCTTCATATTACCTTTGTATTGCAGCTCGCTACCAGCCGCAGCAATTGCCACATTCGCAGGCAATGGTTTTGGACAAAATCGTGTGATGTATCCCGACTCACCACACCGATGACACGTGCCATGCTTGGGACCAGGAAGTTGTGGCTTCAGTCGCTTCTGCTGTTTCACGCTCTTCTTCGAGCTGCCGTCATCGCGCTGACCCCCAGTGCCCTTCTGGTGCCAAATATCTTCCTCGAGCATTTCGGCCTCAGCAAGCAAAATCATATCACGCACGACTTCGGGAGTATAGTTTTGTGCGCTCGCTCCAATCCGAATCGATCTCTTTAGTTCACGGTACTCTTGAGACCTAGGCATTGCCTTGAGCAGAGCGGCAATCGCGTCTTCGCTCTGCACATTGTGTTGTAAGAGCGCAAGACGATCACGGATGCGAAACATGGCGGTGATATGTGTCTCCATTTCGCCGTGCTTGCAAACGTAATTCTGGAGTTGCTGGACCAAGCACCGGATTTCAAACGACTTGCGTAGGGAATCTGCATACCCCTCATACGACTTCAAGTCTGCTCAGATGTCCGACCCGCTCTTGTGGTTCAGAAATCTATTCGCGAGATTCATGTTCAGCGAGCTCGTGATCATGCGGAAGATCTTCGCTTGCTGGCGCTTGAATTTCGCCTTGCGTGCGTCGTCCCAGGTTTGGCCCTCCTTCAGCGTTCCAGTTGAGATCTCCAGGAGATCGCTCTCTCCGAAGGTCACCATCATCATAGCCTTGTAGTACTCCCAATTCCTTCCGTCCCAGTTGATTGGGATGCCCTTCGTCGAGAGTTCGATCTTGGCGCTCAGCGATGCCATGGTACCTGTAAATAGTCTTCTAGTGAGCAAGTCTTCGGTGGTGCAAGCTCACACAGCTTTGGGCTCACAACCCTGTTGGAAATCGCACTCACCCTGTTGCTGCACTTAAAGACACGCAACTTGTTACAGAGACTTATTTTTGGAGACTGGCTCGCCATCTGTGTGGCGAGCCCCCTGCACATACATGCAGACCACTCCTGGTCCTCTCGCTCACCACCAACTGCCACATGACAATTATCGAGACCTTTCCCAGATACTGAACACAGTACCGGTATTCTGTCAGGCATCCGTGCCTCAAGACCCACAAAGTCTTGCACTTCCAGTTGGAGATGGTGCAGCACACGCGAGCCTCACATCGTGTTTCTCCAGTCCGGAGTGGCGCGCAGACTCGTCTCAACACACACATTGCTGTGCTCTTCTAGTGCGAACTTGCATCTTGAATGCAGGAGTGATGGTCGTCACGACAGACTCAGAAATTGGAATCAGTTTTGAGAGGGTCTCAGAGTGAAGGTTTGAGACCGACTTGAACCTGATGATGATGACACAATGGGTACGATAGCGTCAACAGCTTCATTCCTTGTGTTCCATTTGGTTCCATTTCCCACTGAGCGTCTCTCCTCAGCTCGGCTCATTCTTCAACTTGCCGTCGCTCGCAGTAGCAGACGATGGTGCACAGCAACAGCAACGTCCCGATGGTCTCGGCCAGAGGTCTCAGCACGCAGCGCCAACTCGACGCGCTCAACTCGGCCCCCAAGTACTTCAGCAAGGACCAACTGCGCACGGCCAACGTGTCCACGGGTATCACCATCGAGTACACGCTTCACGGCACGTCGTTCAAGTGTGGGGATGGCGTCGATGGCGTGATCCCAGAAGACTGTGTGGTGCTCATTATGGGGTTCTTGCAGCCCAAGGAATCGTGGGCAGCGGTGATCGATTTTCTGTTGGAGAAGTACGAGAACCAGTCGGCGGAGAAGAAGACAAATATCAAGATCCTGGCATTCGACAATCGCGGAACTGGCGGCACCAGCGCACCGTGGTGGCGGTACACGACCAGTCAAATGGCGCAAGATGCACTAGCGTTGATGGACGTTGTCGGTTGGGAGTCTGCCAACATTGTCGGCATCAGGTACGTTTGTGAAAACATACTTGGCTCTTAAATGGTTGCCTGCATCAATCAACTCTCACATGATTTAACCTTCTTGTTCTGTTGTTCCATGCTCAGTATGGGCGGCATGATCTCGCTGGAGCTCGCATCGATCGCTCCCGAGCGAGTGAAGTCGCTGTCTCTGATGGTCACGACGCGCGGGAAACACACGACGCCCCCACAGGCGGCTGCCCTCATGCGCAAGTCCACTTTCTCGTCGGACCCCGTGGAGGCGGTGACAAACTTGATCGAGATGTTGTATCCACTCGACGCGATCCGCGAAAGCCGAATGACTGAGACCAATGAGACGGTGTACGACACGGTGTTCAAGTTCCACATGGAGAAGCGCGCCGAGCGCGTGAAGCCGAGCATTTTCGGCATCCTCGGCCAACTGCTCGCTATTCGCACGCACTTTGTGTCCGACGAGCGCTTGGCTGGGATCAAGAAGTCGGGGTTTCCCGTCCTGCTCATTGGCAGCATGAAGGATATCCTGATCCCTCCGATCGAGTCAATTATTCTGAAAGAGCGTATGGATGCTGACCACGTGCACACGCTGTTCTTCAACAACGGCGGCCACGGAGTGACGATCCAGTACATTGAAGAGGTCTCGGACGGGCTTGTCACGACTTTCCAGCGCTCCAACCTGTAAGTAGCGAAATTTGTCGGCAAATAAAACAATGAAGCGTTGCGGGTTTCGAGAACCTGCCACGAGGTGAATGCTATTGAGGCACCAACAAGTTAAGTGGAGAGTGCAGTATTACGAAGCCATGTTTTGATAAAATGAGATGCATTGCAATACACAGAAGCCAAGTCAATACGATGAAGCTTCCAACAGTGCGCGTGGTGATGGGTGAGAGCAGCCCTAGCCTATCTTGCATTCTAACAATCGAGCGGACGATAGAGCTTTTCAAGGTGATCGCTAGTCCTTAGTCTCAGTTTGTTGCCCCATGAGAGCACCAGTCGGTACAATAATGAGTAGTGCAGCACAAAAATACGTATCATATAAACAATTACCACAGCTCTCACTGCCATATCTACTTACTCGCACGACGAATCACGCCAAGGATGTCGTTCGCGAGCTCGTCAATGTGCTGCAGAAATACCGCGTGGCCAGCGTCTTCGTAGTTGACTGACGTGGTGTGGCTCGCCGCTAGCGTCTCCTTCAAGTGCAGGAAGTGCGACACGTTGATCGCCAGGTCCTGTTGCGCGCCAACGATCAGGATCGGGTACCCGTGGTCCCGGATTTGGCGAAGTCGGTCGTCGTCGACAAAGTGGAAAATCAGCGCCGAGGTTTGGCCCAGTGTGCCTGCCGTGCCAGGCGGTCCGCGAGCCGCAGACCCCGTCTTGTGGTACGCGTGCACGACACTTCGGTTGGTCTTGCCGCTGCCGCCGATTGGAGCGTCCAAGAACGCCGCAGGGTACAGGAACGATACGACGTTGCTCGTGATCACTTCGACATCCGTGGAGGTTGTAGACTTGATGATCGGTCCCAGCGCCGAGTAATCCGGACAGAACTTGCCTCGCGCCGTGACCACCAAGGACAGCGACTGCACGCGCTCAGGGCACTTGAGCGCGAGCTCCTGGGAGATCATGCCACCCATGCTGGTGCCAACGATGTGCGCTTTTTGCCACCCGAGATGGTCCATCAACGCCAAGGTGTCGTCTGTGAGCATTTTGGTCGAGTAGCGTCCCCACGGCGCGTCACTGTGGCCACACCCGCGGTTGTCAAACGAGAGCAGCTTCAACTTGGCGGTATTTCCAGACTCCTGCCACTTTGTCAGCAGTCCATCGACGGTTGGCGCCCACTCCTCTTTGCGGTACGAGTACCCCATGATGAGCACGACGCGAACTTCTTCCTCTGGGGAAGACGCCGCGGCAGGCGACTCGGATTCGTGCACCACGTACGCCAGCGTGACGTTGGAGCCAGGCAGCTTGGTCTTTTGGATGAGCGCGTCGCTGTAGATGTGCTTGGCCGCATACTTGGAGTTCATGTGGCGTTCGAGCCGGGATTCGCTCGAAATTGCCGCCATTTTTGCTGGGGGGAAGCTATGAAGGAGGCAGCGAGCAGGAGCGAGCGCTTTCCGTTCTGTGCAGCCTTGGGCGATCTCCACAGGCTGGGGATTCCTGCAATCTGCAGCTTGGTAGACAGGCAGGAAGGTCTCATTTTCGAAAGGCGTCAAGCCAGATGACGTGATGTCAGCAGATCATTCGAGACCAGCCTCTTCTCTTGCATAAACTGCATTGACAACACATGTCCAAGTGGAGGCAAATTACTTGGGTTTGTATGAAGACAGACCTGTGGAGTTGCATATCGAGAGTGAACCAGATGAGCCAGTGCGCAGCCACGACATCAACCAGTGCATCTGTGTAAAGTGGGACTCGCTGGGATGCTGCTTACGTCGCCATTCCTCCAATTCTCTCCTGCGCGAACGAGAGCAACGCTGCGCAGACGACGCACCTCACGACGAGGGACTCCCTCGCACGCAGCAGCGCTGACGACGAACCTCGTCCAGTGGCGCGTGCGTGTCGATCACTTGATCCATCGAAGACACCGAATCAATGCTATGCTTACAGAACTTTGGCGCACTTGGTACAGTATCCACGCTGCATGTGCATGCTCTAGTCTCCGTTTGTGGCACAGCTTTTTGGACGGTAGCTCTATCAAAAGCCTATGGTTGCAATGAGCTTCGAGAGCGTGCATGACAGCAAGCCCACGCGATGGAATACGAAAAGAGATCACGGATGCCAACAGTCAGAAACAAAACAGGCACGTTCACTTTAGAGCAAAATATACGTGTCTAACACGATGTCTGTAGCCCAAGCTAGCAGCATGGACGGTCGTTGCTCTCTTACAAGTACAGCGACGCTGCAAACACGATGTCGCGCTTGAGCTTCTTGCCGCCCTCCTCAAACTTCTTCTCCAGGTCCACATCACCGATCGTGTGCGCGGCGACCGTAAGCTGCCGCAGGAGCTCCTCGAGTCGACGCAGACACCGAATGATGGTGCCTTCGAACGAGTCCGTCATCTTGCAGATCTGCGAAAACTTGGCGCCCTCGCACCACGCGATCACGACGTCCACGAGGCTCGTGTTGAACGACTCGGCGTACTCGTCTATGTCGATCGCGATCTTGGCGTCCTGCATCACCTTGGAGATGCGGCGCGCGGTCTCGCGCAACTGACGCACCGGCGCCTCCAAACTCTCGGCGGCAGGCGGCTTCTGGCCTTCCTTCTGCTTCTCCGTGTTGATCAAACAGCTCAGCAGCGCCACCGTCTCGTTCACGGACAGGTCGTTGAACTGGCCGTTGAAGATCATCTCGGTCACGAGCAGCTCGTCGGCCGTCGACACCTCGCACGCCGTTCGGCCCTTGCGCTGGATCACGCTGTCCTGTCCGACAAACTCTAATCGCCGCAGCACGCGGCGTCGTCGACGCAGATCGTCACGCAACACCAGGGACTTGGACTCCTTGATCTGGCGCTCGAGCTCGCGCATCTTGGCTTCGCTCTCCATCTTCAGATTGTACAGCGCGAATCGCGAGTCCTTGTCCTTGGCGGCATGGAACACCGACGCCTTCACCTTTTCCTCCGTGTCGGCGATCTTCTTGATAACACGCGCAAACTGCTCATCCTTAATGTCCATGTCTTCCAGTGGATCCAGCAGCGGCACACCCTGAGGGAATCGGCGAAGCACTTCCTTGACCGACTTGCCCACGGCTTGGCGGCTCTCGAGCGTGCGCAGGTCCTTTGGGATGTACACACGCAAGGACGAGACTAGGTCCAACATTTCCAGTGGCACGGGGCAGATCTTCATCTCGCAGTTCGTCGCCGATATCAGACCCATCGTACCTGCTGGTGCAGGCGACGGCAGCTCAGGACTCGCGCCATCCACCGTTGCCTTCGAAGTCGGCGTGTTCGCGCAGTTGAGCAGCACGTGGACGATCGTGTCCGGGTTCGCCGACGTCGAGTCATTGGCGTTCTTGGTCGTGAAGTTGACGATCACGCCCCAGTCCCATCGCTTGCTCTCATCTCCGTCCAGCTTGCTGTATATCTTCACGAGACGCCCTCCGTTCAGGAACCGCACGACGTAGTCTGGTTTGTTGCGAATCGACAAAAACTCTTCTTTCAACTTGACGAGCGAGCGCGACAGGTAGTAGTACTCGGCGACCTCTTCTTCATTCTTGATCACGATCTGGTCGCGTTCCTCGCGCGTACGCTCAAGCGCGTCCTCGAGCGCCGGTGCGGCCTGTTCGTTCTGGAACTGGTGGAACGACTGCTTGATCATGTACTCCGGGTCGGCGTCCTCGACGCGCAGCAAGTTGAGCAGCATGTTGTAGCCCAAGTGGAAGCTACTGAAGAGCGGATCAGCTTGGCCGTACAAGATGCTTTTCGCGACTTGCGGCTCCATCTGCTCGCTTAGCATCTGAATCACGATACCGCGGCTATCGAGCGAACGACGACCGGCACGACCCGACATCTGAATATACTCACCCGACGTGATCCAGCGGAAGTCCTTGCCGTCGTACTTGCGGCAGTTGGTGAACACGACCGTCTTCGCAGGCATGTTGAGCCCCATGGAGAACGTTTCGGTCGCGAAAAGACATTTGAGCAGCCCCTCAGCAAACATGATCTCAATCACTTCCTTCAAAATTGGCAGCAGACCGCCGTGGTGGATGCCGATACCGCGACGCAGCAGTGGCAGGATCGAGTCTACCTGCGGCAGCGTCTTGTCGTCGTCCGAGAGCGAGTCCATGGCATTCTTGAACACCTGGTCGACCATGAGCTTCTCGTCCTCGGTGTTAAAGTCGAGCTTGGACATCAGCAGTGCGTAGGATTCGCACTCGCGCTTACTGAACGAGAAAATGATCACGGGGTCGTATTGACGCTCCATGATGAGCTTCACGATACGGTACACATCCGTGCCCACTTTCTTCTTCGGGTTGCCGCCGCTTTTGCCCTTGCGTCGCTTGTTGCCGCTTCCGTACGACTCCAACTCGCCCTCGTTGGTCGCGGCCGAGGCCGAGAGCGTTGCGATCGCCTTCTGGAAGTTGTCTTCGCGGAACTTGCCTTTCTCGTCCACGACCAAGTGGAGGCCATTGCCGCCCGCAGGGAACACGTAGTGTTGCAATGGGGTTGGACGGTAGTCCGTGTACACGACGTGGCACGGCTGGTGGTGGATGTGGCAGATCCAGCCGGCAAACTCCTTGGAGTTTGGGATCGTGGCCGACAAGAACACGAAGCGCACCTTGTGCGGCAGCAGGATGATACTCTCTTCCCAGACGACACCACGCTCCTTGTCGCGCATGTAGTGGATCTCATCGTAGATCACCCACGCGACTTCGCGCATCACCTCCGAGCCGCGGTAGAGCATGCTTCGCAGGATCTCCGTCGTCATGATCAGACACGTCGCCGACGGGTTGATCGTGATATCACCGGTCATCAGACCCACGTCACCGAACTCTTCTTCTAGGTCGCGGTACTTCTGGTTACTCAGCGCTTTGATCGGCGACGTGTAGATGACGCGCTGCTTGTCGCGCAGCGACTTGGCGATCGCGTACTCGGCGACGGCAGTCTTACCGGCCGACGTATGCGCCGACACGAGCACGGACTCGCCGGCTTCAATGTAGTCCACGGCTTGCTGCTGGAACGGATCCAGCGTGAACGGGTACGTCTTCGCCGGGTTCGCCTTCGACGCGCCGTCGCAGCTCTTCACCTCGTAGTCTGGCGGGTACACGGAGAACGAGATGAGGTTCTTGGCCGTGGTGCCCGTCGCGACCACCTTGTTGGCCTCACCATTCGCGGCCTCTGCGGGCGTCGCGTCAATGTGTTTGCCCTCGACGATCTTCACGTCTGTCGAGCTCGGCTCTTTCTTCTTTTCCACAGCAGCAGTAGTGCTATCATCTCCTGGTTTGGCGGCGTCCTGCGCCTGCTTCTTCGCTGGCGGGGAGGATGCGGCGGCATCGCTTGTGGTGGTCGCAGGTGCGCTCTTGCGCTTGTTGGCAGCCGTCGTCGCGGTCTTCTCGTCCGCGGTCAGCGTCTCCGACGCGTCGAACGCGCTGAAGAGGTCGAGATCGTCATCCATGCTGTGCGTTGTGTATATGTGTACTACAGAGTGTGAGTGAGTGTGGCTGGGCAGGCAGGCAGCGAGCGCGCCAATCAGTCGGTCGATTGAGCTCCGGCGAGAGACGCGAATGACTGGAAGCGCCTTCCAAAAGCAGCACTGTTGGCAACCAGCAATTGTTACCGTAGATGCTCCCGAAACGCATACAACTCCTCAAAGTTCAGTCAATGTTTATGCAATTACAAGAGTTTATTCAAATAATCAGACAGTTGTATGTTGCACAATCGTGCAGATGGTATTTGCAGGAGACAAAGATGCAAGTATAGAGAAATTTGTCAAAAAGTGTTTTATGATACGAACTTAGCATCGATTGGAACAACATGACAGTGTGCAAAACTCAATGTTACGAACATTTACTTGGATTTTCAACCCATTTCCAAGAACTTTCCAATCTCACGACGAGAACAGCACCGAGTAGAGCACGGCGAGAAGCGCGAGGACGATCGCAATCCAGACAGCAGGACCGAGTCCGCCGTTGCCTGGTTGCGGCTGTTTGGTCGCCTTCTTCTTCGTGCGCGCGATCGCAGCTGTGCCAAAGTTCCAGAGAATCCATTGCTCACTGCGTGAGACTCAAGTACTCAAATACAGACCATCAAGACACAGACGCACCTGCTCGCGCAGCCGCTACAGTTTCCAAAAATTCCTCATTGGTGGCTCCTGATAGATCGCGCTTGGTCTTTTGCGAACTGTTGGCACTCGCCTTGGCGTCCTCCTTTGCGGTAGCTGGCTCCTCGGCATCGATCCCCTGGTCAAACGTCTGCTGAGCCGTGAGGCCGTTCTTGTTCGCCTCACCTGCGAGGTCTGGGAACGCAGTAATCAGCGCTTGGGCAGCAGCCGTTGGCCACGCTGCGTTTGTATCGCAGTGCATCGCTTCGGCGTGCAAAGGAGAGTTGCCAAACCCATTTGGCACAGCTTTCGCATCCTACAACATAGAAAAAGAATGGCACATGGAGTCACCGCACTGGCAGCAAACTCGGGGTAGATTGAACATACCTTTGACACCAAATACTCGATCAGTGGGACCAAGTCGCTTCCGTTGCCAATGCACGCCCAGTGACTTTAGGAATGCATAATGTTAGGAATGCTGGTGTAGGGCGATAAACAATCATAGTTGCGAACGTACAGAGGCGAGTTTCCCTTTGCATCCACAGCATTCACGTTCGCGTGACCGCGTTCCACCTTCACAAAAACAATCAACTGTCAGCGCAACAAAGTAAACGTGACACGCGCAAATCTGAGGTAACTTCTGACCAAAAGCTTGACGATTTCCAGGTTTCCTTTGCCTGCCGCGACGTGAAGTGCCGTCATCTTCTTGGGGTCCAGAGCGTCCACTTTAGGCTTCGCCCTCAAAATCACCTCCATGGCTTCCTCTTCCTCATACTCTGATTAGCACCACCAAGAAACAATACACATTAGATTCTCACCGAATACTCTCAAGAGCCTAAAACGCAGGATATACGCACGCGCACAGAGATGCAGGATGGTCTGGCCAGTTGAGTCCTGGACACTCAGATCCGGCTTCCCTTTCAAGATCGCTTGCAGCATCTCCACGAAATGCGGTGGTTGCTGCGCGAGGCAGAGCATCAGCGGTGTGAACTTGTTCTTCCTGTCCTGCATGTTCAGCGGCGCGCCGTTGCTCACGAGGTGCTTGACGATCTCCAGCTGATCCTCCATCACTGCAATGTGAAGGGCTGCACACACAATCATATTTGATATCCCCCAAGACCCAGAGTGAGTATAAGGATACAGAGAGGGAATACTACAAGGAAGCGCGTGGATGTGTATGTGTGGGCGTACCTGTTTCACCCTTTTTGTTCTGGTGGCTCCATTGATCGCGGAGCTCGATCACCTTGTCCAGATCGCCATTTCCTGCTCCCCAAGAGGATTATTCCAAACACGCAGACAACAGGAGAGACAGCATGCACGACGTCAGCATACACACATAGGCATTTAACCTCTTACTCGTATAGCGCGGCTCGCAGTATCAGCGCCCTCACGCTCATCGCTAGATGCGCCGACACGCACCTGCTGCTCGTAGTAATTGCGCCATGATGCTTCAAATGCGCATGTGAGGGGATCGGATGGAAGAAATGCCCAAATTAATCGAATCGGATTTAAGAGAGGCATGCTCCGATAAAGTACGAGTAGTTTGTTTTGGGTTTCGATTGTTTGGATTCTGACAGCTCGACTCAGATTCAAAATGGATTCCAAGCAAACGAATGGATGCAAAAAGAAAGTCCTGTGATGGGAAACCCACAAGATGCAAGAGAAGAAAACACGAAGGTCAATATACATTACGCTTTAAGTTATAGTACACAACGCGTGTTCTGCTGGTAGCTGCTGCTGCTGCTGGGGGCACTTGCGTTCTAATGGGCCTCTCCATTGTCGGTCATCTTCTCGTCTTCCTTCATCGCGCGCTACGTAGTTTTTGTCCGACACTGTCTGCTATTTCTCCATTCTTGTAAAAATACTCTCCTCTCTTTCACTTCGCGTCGATCAAACACCTGTCAAAGCTGTTGCAGGCTTGATATACTTTGCTGCTGCTGACCTGGGTGACGCCAAGTTACAGCACGTGCTTGACGCCGAGCGCGTAGTGGCAGTGCTCCTGGTCTTCCGACGACCACAGCACTGATGCCGGGAAACGAGGCGTCGGCGCCGACGTGTTGGGCGGCGTGAGCGTTGGCGACGCCGTCTGATACATCGAAGACGAGACCATGTGCGTTGGCGTATCAACAGTTCCGAATGGGCTAGAGTTCATTGGCTGGTTGAAATCCAGCTTGATGTTGGAGACCGCCGTGGCCATGCGCACGTCGCGCTCCACCTCATGGAACATTTCCTCGGTGTTCTCCAAGATCTGGAGCAGCAGCGGGTAGCTGGAAAACGTCGAGAGGTTCACCTTGCGGCGCATGTACTTGGACCGCGTGTTGTACCCCGTCATCTTGTCATGCTTTTTCAGAATCTGCACAGATTCACACACAAAGTCAGCAACGACTCAGATTTAGAATTTCAAATTTGGCAGATAGAGTGGGTACCTTGGAGAAGCCCTGGTAGTTCATGACTGCAAAGTTCTCGAGTCGGATGCACTCGCGGTAAAAGTGCACGAACGCGAACATCAGGCGCTGCGCCTCAAATGCATCGATCCGGCTCTGCTTCTGTAGCATAACCACATCAACAAACAAGGTTCGTCAGCGACCCATGGCGCCACGCTACGCAACTATCTTGCAGCATACCTTGAGGTCCTTGAGCACGGCGCGCAGCTGGTGGAAGCGGAAGTGGCAGCGCTTCTCCTCGGACGCATAGAACAGCGAGATCTTTTTGAGCTCCCTCTGCAGGTCGCGGAAGAACGCCACCTCCAACTCCGACTCGGCTGCACACATAATCGACATAAACCGACGTCAGCATCCCGCACATGTCGACAACCACCTTCCACAAACATATTTACATGCCACGCGGCAGACATGTCAACTTACAGATGTCGCGCTGACTCGCGGCGTGGTGGCCGGGGACCTTGGCGACCGCCTTGATGCGCTTCTTGAGGTTCTTGTAGTTGAGCCAGAACGGCGCCCACTCCGGGTTGCTCTGCAGAATCTCCTTCAAGATGCCCTTGCCGAATTTCATGCTTGCCAAATATTTGCCGTCTTTGGTTGGTAGCTTTGCGGAATAGACGAGAATGGGGGTGCCTTAATCGCCTTGCAAGCGCACTTGTTTGCCTTGGCGGACAAATCCTGTTTGCTGCAGCGTGGATTCTGAAATGAAAAGAAGAGGGAAGGAGGGACTATGCGGGGCGAGCGCAAGAAAACTACTGTGGGGTTGGGAATGTACTTGAACACACCGGTGCATTCGCACAGATGGTCAAGATGGGGATGGATGTTTGCTTGTGTTGTTTGCGATGGTACAAATTCCGACTGGCAGCTTCAACATCCTGACGCCCGAGCATACAAACTCCAAGACAAATCGACGACTGGCAGCTCCCAGATGGCCCTTTTTTTTTCGGTTGGTCGCACCAACAGATTCCTTTTCTGCGAGTGACGGTCCAGGCTTTGCACACTCATGCAAATCGACTAATTCACACAAGAAGTCCTCGATCATTAAAACTGTGCCAAAGCAAGTCAGAAACCACAATTTCGAGTCTATATGATGACTTTTCATTACACCTTGTTTTGGCTATTTTTAGGCGAGCGCGATGTGGTACACGCCCAGATGGTGTCAAAACATGGACATGCAGAAACAAGCCACCCCAAGATTCGCCAAGATTCAGCCACTCATGTCGACGACCCTTTGGCGATCATTAACGACTGGAAATTGTGGCGACCGAGTTGGCAGCGAATCTTTGAATCTCGACGACGTCGCTCAGCGCACTAATTGAGCAATGCGCCATTTGCAGTCAGTCGCTGGAGAAAAAGACCGACAGAAAAGCAAAAGCAACATGCTCAGTTGGCGCGTGCTTACTGCATGCATGCATGCATGCGTTCGCACCTTCGTGTCTGGTTGTGAGCCCAGTCCTCACCGTAACTTGTTGGCGCGAACAGCAAGGCACTCCAATCGCATGCCGTGCGCACACGTGGCTTCTGAACTTGTGTACGTTTGCAGAAGGAAATAGGCACAGCGGAAATGCCGATTATGCTGGAATGAATCTCCGACACTCTCGTTCTTACGGGTGACAAAATGCACCACTTGCCCATAGGATGTCCGTCCACTCTTGGGTAGACAACAATAATATCCAAAGATCAATCATCTGCAAACGTGCTACGCTCTTCCGTACAGTGCGCTTGACTTGCTGTTGAAAGGAGGAGTACACTCAAGACAAGTGTCAGTGGAGATTCGAAAAACAAAACAAAATGCTCAAATGCGCCAGAGATTCCGTTGTTGTTTATTTTGCTGGCGTAATGGTCGGCGTAACCCCATTATTGCGGCGCGCAGCAAAAACTGGCTGGCGTGCTGGTGCAGCGTTGAACTAGCGCGCCAAAGAGTGTTGTGGGCTGCCGCAAGCAGAACTTGCAAGAGTGAATCTCGATGGGGGGTGCAACACAACTCAAAAGACCAAATTCTTGCACTACAGTAGGTATAATTAATTGGCATTTTGCGAAGGACGGAACGTTCTTCACATACCAACAACAGCACAAAGACGCATCCGCACAAAAAATTGGTGAACACGGACTTCGTTCCGTAGTTTTTCTCCCTCTCTGGCGAATGGGTACCCCAGTAGAAGTTCGTGCTTTCGTCCGATCGTTCGTCGTGTTCGAACAAAGGCTGGGGGAACAACAATCAGCTTTCTACAAACTCCCTTACTGGCTTGATCTCGAGGCAAACATGCCGCACAGTCACATCATAACTCGATTAGCAGGACAATCGATCGTGCAAGCATCAAACAACAGACCGAATATGCAGACCCGTAAAGCGTAGTACTTTGCTTCCCTGATGGCTGCGCTCAGGTCGCGGTTTGTACTCTCGAGGTGTCTTTTGAGTGCTGATCAACGAACGATCCGTTGAGATTTGGACCGCGCTGCAAGTGCGTGTTGTGTCCATTTCGAGTGCCGCAATCACCATGAGCAACAATGTGATCACAATTTTACAATATACACTGTCGGCAATTAATTCAAGAAAAATGAGGACTGGAGAAATATGATGTCATAGTCTGTCGTATCAGGATGCTGTTGCAGAATTTAGAACGTGGAGCGCAAACACACTCCCCGTGAAGCGAACAAGGCAACAAAAGAGGCATCCTAGGACCACTGCGTCGTCGTAAGTTTGCTGAACCATCAATAACGCAAATTCGGTCCAATGTTGCAACGCACACAGTGGTGCTCACAACAAACAACTAATTGTTTCACTAGAAACAAAATTGTGCAATGCATTTCCTGACTCTGTCGTCAATTATACTCCGACAATGTCGTAACATTGTCAGACGAGTTTGGTTTTTGTGCTCAAGCGCGTGCGTCTAGAGAAAACTTTCTTCAAGTTGCTCAAATCCTCCCGCTTATTCCACGCATGGCGAAGATTCGCATCGTATCTATGCCCTCGGCTTAAAGCGAATCTCAGCGGCGAGCGCGTCCTTTTTTCACCTCGAGCTTGATGCGCGGCGTGTTCAAAGATTGATCTGATACTCACTACGCTAGGTTCCGAGACGCCCAGCGCAATTGCGCGTCATGGGCCGACTCAGCTGAGCCTAAGCGCTTGATTGCACCATCTCTGGCAAACGGATGGCCGGGATTTGCTGATCCCAACGGGGTGGGAAGATACCAAGTACACACAACGCATGATGGCCAGCCTCACAATGGCTCCATTCGTGCTCACGGGATTTGCGCTGAACAGCTACACGCGGAATGACACCAGCACCAACCAATGCTCTGGGCTCATAGCCAGTGGTTTTGAGCCCAAAGCCAAGCAGCGCAAGCCATTCATCCATCGTGAAGACGGTTCCTTTGTCTTTTCCTTCCTCTCCACAATGATATTCTAATAGTTGCCCAGGCGCATCTTGCCCAGAATAGAGTTGAACGGCTTGTTTTGTCCTTGCGAAGGAAGTGCCGCTGCATTTTCCAATGCAGGTGTGCATTAGCAAGCATTCTAACTGCAATAGTGCGTGCAAGTTACCATTCGTAGGAAGCATTTTGTCTATACTGGGGTTCTACGGAAGTGAGACCTAGCTCGGTCCAGTGACACATTGGAGTGGCCATCACGTATAATACAAGAGCATTGTTTAATGGCGCGTCCTTCCAGCGCAGGAGCTACGCAATAATAGAACTCTCTGACTCGCTCCGCTTTCTACACATGATCACCAAAGCGAAGATCTCGATCGTAGAGCCCCACTTGCAAACTTCAACATTAGTGTGCCACACTAAAAATCTCACAACACCTTAATAGACGTGGGCCACATTATATTCAGCCAACTTTCTTCCTCTGTGAGCAGCGAAGAAAAGAAAAGAAAAGAAATGGAGTTTGTGGCTGTTGTGAGCTGTCGATTCGCGGAGGAATGCAGCACACAGCAACCGCTGCGGGACCTTAGCGAGTGGCTGCGGACTAGCGCCACATGCTGCCACAGGCAGTGGGCCAGAGGGCGAAGCGTCGGCTCTCTCTCTCCTTCGATATTTTCCTGCTACTGCGTACGCAGTGGGTCATGTGCGTTTGCGTGCGTGTGCAATGGTATGGGTTTTCATGTGAACTGAGCGTGACAACGGACAACAGGGAGCAGACGCGTCCAAGCGCCACGTCAGTTAGTGGTCTCTACTGAAGTGTCGGTTTCGGTGGCGAACGTGTGGTCGGCAGCGGCTGCAACTCGAAACGGTGCGGTCGTTACACTTTGTGTGTAAAGTATCCGTTATGTCCATCGTTCCTGTGTCGGGAGAAAGATCAGATCCACCATGTTATGTGGCGTTGAGCCAGTGGTCGCGCCGTTACGTAGGACACGCGGTTCCCGATGCATTCCATGAACGTGGGGCAACGTTCCGCTACAGCAAGTGTACTGGTTGCCCATGAACCAAAGCATTGGGGCGAAAGACGTTGAGCAAATGGGTTTCAGCTTTTGCCCCATGATGCGGCCTTTGGGCAACGTGGCCACGTCGTTTGGCTTTTGAAAACGACCGCGACGAGTGAGTCTGGCGCGCTCGCTCGCACTGCCCTCCCCGTTCCAGCAGAAAGCACTGCTCCTGCTGGAGAAAGCGGCATTGATCAATTTGCATCGCATTGCAAAGGTTCACCACAAAGCCAAAGAGAGCCACTCCTTCTCTTTCTTCGCGTGCTTCATCTCGTCTCGTCTCCCTCTTCCTCGTCTCGTGTGCGTTGCGACCATGGTGTACTCGCGTTCGCTGTCGAAATTCATTGCGCTTTGCGCGCTCAACGTCTGCCTCTTGCAGCACAGTATCCAGCATGCCAACGCTGCAGGAACGTGCGGCATGACAGTCTCTCCGGGTGGTGAGGCTGTCGGGATCAAGATTGTCGCCGATTCGACGTGCCGATCGAACCCTGATGTTGGCTGCATTGGGAATGCCGACTGTCGATTCTGCAAGGAGCGCACCACGCCTCAGTCCGGCCATCTTCCGGACTGCTCGTCCATTCCTTCGGATTCGCCAGCACCCGCAGCAACGACGATGCCCCCCCCACGGCCACTCCCGCTGCTGGTGCAATTGGTAACACTGCGTTCGTCTCGTCGTCTCGGATAGTAGTTGTTTCGTGTCGCCAGGAGATCAAGCGGTTGGCATCCAAGCTGTTGCCGACGCGTCCTGTGCGAACGGTGGTCTCGGTTGCTACGATGGTCACTGCCGCTTCTGTAAGGTTGGCGATACTCCACAGGCTAAGCATCTGACGGTGTGCTCGGCTTTGGGTGTCAACTTTCCAACGATTTCGCCTGTCGCGGATCCAACCGTCGGACCTTCTTCAACCACGTGTGGGGTATCGCCTGGCGACTTCGCCGTCGGTATCAACGCAGTCGCTGATGCGACTTGCGTGAATGAAGGACTTGGGTGCTTCGATGGCCACTGCCGATTCTGCAAGTTCCGGGCGACAGAAATTGTCCTGGAAGTACCCGAGTCCATCTGTAGCACAATTCATCGCAATGACAGCTCTGATGCCGACTGCTTGGTCGCCGCTTGATACAGCACACGGAACAATGAGGCTGGTTGCTGGGGTTGCTGGTGCTGAAGTAGCTGGGGCTTGAAGCTCGGAGCATGAGTGAAGGTGAGCAGATTGTGGTGTATTAGCAGTCTTGCAGTACCGACACGCGTCGTCGAGGAAGCAGCCGAGTCCGTCTTGGACGCAATTGGTAGCAGCCACACCGTGAATGCCGACCGCATTGTCGTCTGAAGATGCGACACAGAGACCCGAATCGAGAGCAAGTGGCGCTGTCGCTGTGTCACTCGGAGACGGAGTTACATCCAATTGCGAACCAATTAGACTACCGAAGTAGTATCCGAGCGAAGTACACAAATTGAGGTGCGCGGATTGCGGAGTCGTCCACACCCGGCAGAAACGGCACACCGTGTCAAAGCATCCGACTCCTCCTTCCTCAGCACAGTTGGTCCAAGTGATGACTTGGATGCCCGCATCAGCATCACCCGTGGAGAGCTTGGACGAGCACGGCGTGGGTGCGGGTGTCGATGTTGGCGTTGAAACAGCATCAAGTGTCCCTTCAGATGGCTTCTCACTTGAAGGCGTTGGCTTAACTGACGATGGGCAAGGTGTGGGTCCAGTTGGAGTGTCAAGGGTCCCCCAAAAGGGGCTATAGTTGTTGGGGTGGGAGTAGGAATTGGAGCTGGTGTCTGCGGAAGTGACGGAGTTGGCGTTGGGGTGACAACGTTTGCCGGCGACGAAGTCGGCGTCGGTGTGGCAGCATACGCCGGTGACGGAGATGGTTTCACAGTAGGACACGGTGTCGGTCCAGCAACAACGCCGAGGGTGCCTCCAACGAGTGATAACGCTGTAGACGGAGCCGGTGTTGGAGCCACGGACGCAAGACCGTAGATGGAGCACTCGTTCAGATGAACCGGGTTCGGGGTGGATTTGTACTTGCAGAATCGGCAGTGGCCATCGCAACACCCAAGCCCACCATTCGCACAAGTAGCATCCGAAACAACATTGATCCCGACGTTGAAATCGCCTTGGGACACTTCGCAAGCAGAGCTTGATGCGTTGGTATTCATCGGCGAGATGGTTGGGTAGTCGGCTCCCAACGATACGCACGACAGAAGGTGCTTCGACTGCGGGGTGTCCCCCACCTTGCAGTAGCGGCAGTGGCTGTTGAAGCATCCAAGACCGCCGCTCGCGCATGAGGAATCGTCGATAACTTCGATACCAACCGCAAGGTCACCATCGGCGATACTGCATTGAGCGGAGATTGAAGTGGGGTCACCAACCTGTTTTTCTGTTGGCGGCAGAGTCGGTGGGGCCGTCGTTGAAGCCGGAGTATTCGAAGGCACAACGACTGGTGTCTTGGATGTTGCTTGAGGTAGCGGTGCTTTCGTCGTAGTCGTAGGTGCAGATGTCGGGGTGGCTGGCTCGATGTTATCGCATGGTGTAAAGTGAAGGGACTGGGGGAGTCTTTAGTCTTGCAGAATCGGCAATCGCTATTGGTACCGATGCAGCCTGTCCCAGGATTTACCCTGCACGATGAGTCGGCTACGATCTTGATCCCGGCAGCAGAATCGCCAGATGATGCAGTCATTAAGCACGTTCCCGCAGCATCGGCATACTGGATACCTTGCAGTAGGCACAAGTTGAGCGCACAGAGCAATGTAAACTTGGAAAGTGACCGCGACCCATCGGAGCGAGGGAACGCCATGACTCCGCGGAAACGAGCGAGAGGCTACTTTTGTCCACGCGCAAACGTTGCTTGGTTAGTTGTGTGCTGGGATCAAAGCAGATTGCAGAATGAGTCATTCCTCCTTCCTGGGCGAGCTTCTCGTATCGATTGCTCTTTCCGCTCGTTAGCTGAATCGGAGGGCGCTCATTAAGCTCATCGCAGTCGTTTCTCACCGAGAAAATGCTGAAACAGACACTTTCGTGAGGTAAGAACCTTATGCGACTCTTCTTTTCTGCACTAACTCGCCGCTCGTGACTTGTAGCACACAGCAGAAGCTGCCTTATTGAAACTAACGCTTTCTGAAGGTGGAGGATTCACAAAGTATCAAGAGCGCCTTTGGAGCTGGACTAGTCGTTTCTAGATCAAGGTTAGTCCGTTGTCGCCCTCGCGGCGTAACCCTTGGAACTTTAATCAACGATTGGCTGAGGTGAGTGGAGCATTGGGGGAGGCAAAGCGATTCGAATGTGAGTTAGACCTTTTCACGTAGGGGCCGTTGTCAGTCGCGCACTCAGACGTTCTAAGCTCCTTTTCTGGGCCTGGTCGGTCTGGACTACACTCGTACGTCCCATTGCAGTAACTAAACGAACGAGACCTGTCGTCACCAAGCACACAATGCGGGGCATCGGCGTCGCCTCAGTGGTTGGAGGGCATGTGGCCAGCTCCCGATTGGGATGAAACGACGATTTGCATCGTGCGAGTCTTGAGAAAGAAAGCTCCAGTTAATTAGGCACGAAGAACATCTTGAGACTTGGTCTTGTTCGCTTAGACGAAACATAATATACCTCACTCAAAAGCCAAAATCGAATTTAGACTGAAACTGCCGATGCGACCACGTTGTGATAGGCGGATTCAATAGTTTAAAGAAGCTCGAAACTTCCAAATTTATGGTTCGATCATTCGAAGAAGTGACTGCTCACAGAGTGTATTTCCCCAAACTGTGAAACTGACAATGTGCATCATTTTAGAGAGGCTTTTTGGTGAGAGGTTGCATGAAGGTTGAGAATAGTACAGCCGACGGTGCTTAAACGAGAGCTTCGTATTCAATGTTGCGTAAATTATACCGAAACTCCGGAAAAGAAAAGCTGGACCAACAGCAACTATTGGAGCAAAACAACACGTGTTGATGAAACCAAAATGCATAGAAATCAAAGGCGCGGGCAGTTGAGCACTGTCGCATCAAGCATACAAACTATAAATGAAAAAAAAAGGAATCGAGCGCGACAGTTTTACGATCTTGGGGAAGAAGAGACTTCGAATGGGACCGCGACATTTGTGGGATGCCGACAAGTTCCACATCGTCACGAAATGAAAACTCAGTTTTTACTGCTGCGCCGCTGCAGCAGCACCGCTCGAGTTGGTCGTCGTCCTCTCCGTTCACTGCCTCCAATGAAGTCGAGGTGATAGCACGAGTGACACGACTCACAGCCATCGCCACCACTGCAACAACAGCAGCCCCGCCAACACAAGCAGCGGCGCCAAACGCCCACTTCAAGTTGTCATTCTTCATAAGCTTCGAGAACTCTCCGGACTTAGTGTTGACAGCCACTTGCACGCGCGCCACCTTTGCTGGGTCAGCAGGGCATGGATTCAGGTGAGCTGATTCTGGGAAATCGGCGTATCGACAGAGACAGCAAATATCAATATCATTGCAGCCGACACTGCCATCTTTTATCTTTATAAGGTGAGGTATATTTAGGTTCATCTTCGTGACCTACAATATCCATTCTCCTACCTAATCTTCATTACAAATTTCATCTAGGAGTGTAAATGTGTCTATAGCGCGGATTGCACTAGATCACTTCTGAATGCTAAATAATCTTTGACCACGATGGCATGTTCTCTTGGTCCTATGTGAGGCTGCCTTGTGTTGTCCAATGACCTTGGGTCTTCCGAACTTCGCATAAGCCAATGTATGACGTCGTTGTCTAGATCCTGGGTGAGATTGTTGAAAGAGCTCGATGAGTTGGGAAGTGAACCTGCGTTGAGTTCTGGTGTCCATGGCTAGGTTGGCGGCTGAGTCGCCATCTTGTTGAAGGCACGGTAGTGATGGTACCATCCTCGGATGTCGATGCAATCCGCGAGTCGTCGACTTGTCTGGTATAAACGTGCCAATCGGTGCTGTCGAGGGGACCGATGCATTCGCTGTTGGGAGATAATGAGTGCACTGTCTCCAATCATGTACAACGGTTCGAATTGACTGCGTTGGGGTTCTCAGAGTCCGTGTATGAGACCACAGTACTCGGCAAAGTTGTTGCACGAGAGGGTCATTATTCTCGCGCAACGCATTTATCCGATAACAAACGCTTTTCAAAGCAGATATTACGTTGTGACTAGCCCCTGGTTCCTGTTCTGGCACACTTGTTTCGCTACTAGACGACACGGCAAGTAGAAGATCCACTAGTCTGCTACCAGTCGTACTCGGCATTTGTAAATGCAGCCTATGCAGAGGAAACCGATCCTCGCGTTTTTGAGTACTGTGATCCAGCGAGATCAGGCGCCTTTTAAACAGCGGCAAAATGCGAAGGAGAAATGGTCTGGCCCGTGAGACATACTGCATCACCCCTCCAACTGCACAGCCATCCATCTTCTTGACATGGACAAAACTCACGCTGGCCAGCCCTACACAACCTCGCTTTATGTACCACCACCAAAGTCTCGAATGCATCCTTTGCCACATTTTCCCCATCGCAATAGCTTGGAGCACTTCGAATCACATATTCTCGCCCTCGCCTGAATTTCACAGAGTTGCCGAAATAGTTCTACTTCTAGAAAGGCAGCTAGATGCATCTGAAGGCGAGTTTGATGGTGGTCCTTCAACTTAAAAGTATCCTTTTGTTCGCCACGATGGCAACAACCCAAATCTACGCAACTACCATTCCCATTGCATGATTCCCTTCCCCTCCAGTTTGCTTTCTGAAATGAGTTCCGTGAGTTCGGCGAGGATATCTTGTCTCAGCATGAGCGGAAACGCGCACACGCTCGCTTCCGAGCGCTCTCTGTTCTTCCTCTCTCTTTGACGCTTCTTCCACCGTTCCAGGCCACACACAGATCGGACAAAGCAGGGTTGGGCGTTGAGCACCATGCGATCCAGTAACCGCTGTTTTCCCACGACCTTTGGTCCCCATTATCGCGATTTTCGCGCGTAGCAACCACTTGAAAGTGGAGCCAAAAGAGCGGACACACACGCCCAAACCTTCGATGGCATCGGCCGAAAGAACGATCTCATCAGATTCTCACGCTGCTCGAAAGAAATGGGGTCGTCCGTTATATTTTCCATGCTTTGTTTTTTCACAACGACCACGGCTAACTCAAGGTGACGCTTTGGCAACGCGAGGCACGAATGCAGTGCTATCTCTAGAGCAGCTCATTAATCATTTTGCAGCGACTCGCAAAGCGATCAACAAATAGCAAGCAAGCTCTCGAGTGCGCTTACCTCCTTCGTCCTCTCTCGCTCCGTTGTGTGCCTGAAAACCATGGTGTATCCTCGTGCAAACGGATCGCGGTCGCTGTCCAAGTTCCTGGCTCTGTGTGCGATCAACTTGTGTGTGCTGCACAATGTTCACGCGGCTTCTGCGGCCACAACGTGTGACATGGTAGTGTCGTCTGGCGATGCTGCTGTCGGCATCAAGATCGTGACGGACCCGACGTGCAAAACCTCTCCAGGAACCGGCTGCATTGGCAACGACGTCTGCAGATTCTGTAAGGAGCGAGACACGCCTCAGCCGTCTCACTTTCTGGCTTGCGACAAGATTACAGCGCCTGCGGCGCAAGCACCTACGGTTGCCCCGACCGCAGCGTCGACTCCATGCCCCGAAACGAAGCCCCCAACTGTTGTTCCAACTGTTGCTCCAACGACTGATAAACCAATCGGTGGCACGGTGTCAGTCACGGAATGTGGTGTCTCCGATGGCGACAAAGCCGTGGGCATTCAAGTTGTGGACGATCCGGCGTGTGCCTCAGGTGGTCTCAACTGCTGCAACGACCACTGCCGCCACTGTATGGTTGGCGACACTCCTCAATCGAAGCACCTTTTGACCTGCTCGTCCTTGGGAGCAGACTACTCAACCATTGCTCCGATTGAAACCCCAAGTGTCGCCTCCGATGCCGTTTGTGAGGTCTCATCTGGAGACTTTGCGGTTGGAATCACTGCTGTGGTGGATCCCGACTGTGCGAACGGCGGTCTTGGCTGATGCAAAGACCACTGCCGATTCTGCAAGTATGAAAACACGACGAAGTCGACTCATCTCGACGATTGTTCCAAGTACTTGACGCTGCCTCCGACACAAGCTCCTACCCTAGTCACTGGAGGTGCGGAGACACCATCGTCAACCGGGTCGACGACGCCTGCCTCAGCAGTTACAAGCCCTGGTGATGCCCCGGCCCCAACTCTTGGTACATCGGCACCAGGGATTGTGGCCGTGACGGACACTCCAGCTCCAACGGATACGTTGGCACCAGGCTTTGTGATCGTGACAGACGCTCCGGCGCCGGCTGTTGTTACCTCAATACCAGGTATTGTGATCGCAACGGACACCCCAGCACCGACTGTTAATGCCTCAGCACCAGGAGACGTGGTTGTCGTCGTGGATACTCCAGCCCCCGCTGTTGAATCTCCAGGGTTGTGGCCGTCGCAGACACTCCTGCTCCTACGCCTTCACCAGAGGTAATTGTGTTCTGGGATACCCCAGTTCCAACTGTCGTGATGCCAACGACGGGTTCCGAAGATCCAATCGGAGACATTGCTGAAATCACCAGTGAACCAACTGCTGTGCCTCCATCGCGTGAGTTTGCAGTCTCTGAAGGTGACGCTGCGGCTGGTGTGCAGCTCATCACGTCCCTCGACTGTGTCAAAGGCGGTCTTGGTTGCTACCAGCAAATGTGTCGTTTCTGCAAAGTGTGGGAGACCCCGCAGTCTACTCACTTGGACCGGTGCTCGAAATATGGTTTCCACTTTGACAGGGATGACATACCAATTGGTTCGTCCTTAGATGTTACACCATCCCCAACTGGTGATAACACTCCAGCTTCAGGCGCTGACAATGCTACCCCATCTCCAACCAACGAGACCTCGACTCCGCCAGTTGACGAGACCCCAGCTCCAGTAGATGACACCCTCACACCGGTCCCTGCAGGTCTGGACACTGGTCTTTGTGTCGCATCGGAGGGTGACATCGCTGTCGGCGTTCACGGTATTGCGGCAACTAACTGTGACACAGATGGACTCGGGTGCTTCTTGCATGGTGCGTGTCGATTCTGTAAGACTGCCGAGACGCCACAGTCGTCGCAATTTTACACGTGCACGTCCCTCTTGACTCCAAATACTGTGACGCCAGCTTCCGATGAGTGCGCCGTCTCGCAGGGAGATGCTGCTGCCGGAATCACTGCTGTCAATGGTACCAACTGTGACATCGATGGATTGGGGTGCTTCCGTGACAATGCTTGCCGTTACTGCAAGTTGACTGATACCTCTCAATCAGAGCACTTCCACGCCTGCTCTACCTTCCCGTTTCCAGCTTCATCTGAAAATCCGATCCCCGTGCCAGTGCCAGTTTCTGCGCTGTCTCGGAGGGTGACGCAGCCGTCGGTATCAGTGCCGTGAGCGCCAACAACTGTAATGTGGATAACCTGGATTGCTTCAAGGACATGTGCCGCTTCTGCAAGCAGCGCGAGACCGAGCAATCGGAGACCTACATCAACTGCTCGTCTATCGACACGACCTACGGAGATGACATCAACTTTGTGCCAATCCTCAGCAGCCAGGACGCCAGCTCCCCATCTGCTTATACTCCAGCACCAACCGCGGCAGCGATCTCTACTCCTGCTCCGACCGTGTCTACAAGCACTTCACCAACTACCACTACATCGGCGCTGACCCCTGTCGCTTGTGCTGCCGCGGTTTCGCAGGGAGATCAAGCCGTCGGCATCTCCGCAGTCGCGGATTCCAACTGTCTCAGTGGTGGTGTCGATTGCAACGGTGTGAATATTTGCCGATTCTGCCAAGTCACCTACACTATCCAATCACAGAACTGCCTGTTGTGCTCGTCGTTCCCGCCGTCGGCTACTGCCAAGGTGCTGCGCGTTCGTGCGGCGGTCAACTACGAGTCGGGTGTCTCTGGCCAGTTCTCGAAACTCTTGGAAAACGAGAAGGCCAAGTGGGCGTTTGGCATTGCAGCTGTTGTCGGTGTTGCTGCCGTCGTGGCGATGTTAGTGATCGGCGCGAACCGCGCCGTGCGCGCTGCCACTCGTTCGACCGCGGCGGAAGACGAAACCTCGGAGGATACGGAAGAAACCACGGAAAGCGACGAACAGGCTGATGAAGCCGTCGATGTGCGTGCCAGCGACTCGGCGATCATGAACTAGGTGAGTTAGTCTCGTCAGACAAGTCCTTTGGACTCAAGAGCGCTGCACACTTTGCCACTTATTTCTCTCGTAGCAACGACTCCCCATCGTTCTAAGCACTGTATACTTTTCTTCATCTAAGAAATGCTTATCACTGTTGTTTTTCGGGATTTGTGCCTTGCAGTTAGTTGTATGACAGCGGATTTTCGACAGCCAATAGCAATTTGCTGCTGCATTTGCGCTTTATGTGCGCAACACATACAAAACAACCAACACGGAGTTAATCTTGTGACTTCATTGATTGAGGCAACCATTTCCGTCAGACACCGAAGTGTGCTAATGAGTGGCTCAAGAGTGCATAGTTTTCGCACTCGGAGGATTGTAAATCAAAACCACGCAGCGTTTGGCTCCGTCTCTGCCGACCTAGGTGCTCAACGTCGCTCGTACTGATCTGTCAATTTCGACCCATGCAATTTGGCTCTGTGAGATCACACAGATTTGACGCCAAAGTAGAAAGTGAAAATAGTGCAGTCAAGCACCGCAGAATTAGCTTCATCCCAGATATGATGTGCATCAACAAAAATACCTTGAAAGCAGACACGCAAAGGCGTAGCGACTTCGAGAGGAGGCTGCTGAGATTGCATCCAGTGATCAAGCTCAAGTACTCTCGGCTGGACTTGCTCCAATGCGCTGAGGTAAATCTGTATAACACAGATTCTCTGAGATCTTGCTGGATGATGAGGATACAGCACTCGAATCAATTCGACCAGCACCAACCCAACCAGCGCTGAGCCAACACCATCTCCAAGCCAAGCCAACATTGGGCCAACACCAGCACCAATATCAGCTACCACTGAGCCAACCTCAGCTCCAACTCCAGCTACTGCTGAGCTAACTCCAGTACCAATCCCAACCAGTACCAACCCAACACTAGTGTCTATATCTGCCATTATTGAACCAATACCCGACCCATCTCCAACACCTGCTTCAACCCCAGTCAGCACTGATCCAGTCCCAGCTCTATCGCTCGCCACCACCATCACTGCACTTGATACTTTCGTTCCGACGCTAACACCAGCACCAATTCCGACTCCAGCGAGTACTGAGCCAACTCCAACCAATACGGACACAACACCGACTCCAGCGCCAGTGAGTACTACTGAGCCAGCACCAATACCAACGCCAGCCAGCACTACAACAGCACCTGCTCCAATGAACTTGACACATACGATGACGTCGCCAACCTCATCAAATCTCACGATCGTCAACTCCACGTTTGCATCATCCACTCCAACTACTGCACCGCCATTAGCGTCTTCGACGATTGGTCCAAGTTCCTCTCCAGTACCAAGTCCAGCGGCGGCTGCAACCTGCATCCGCAAGCTCTCCCCCACTCAGGTTACAGCTAGTTTATCAGCGGTGGAGGACGCTTCGTGCGACAACGACGGCCGCGGTTGGTTCGATCGCGTCTGTCAGTTGTGCAAGTCTGGGGCACAACCGAGTCGATCACATTTACAGTGTGCTCTCGATAAACCACCAGTCAAAGACAGGCAGACAACGAGCGCAGCTTCAAGTTGAAATTCAGATCAGCAAAAGCAAAGCAGCTTCAGCTGGTGACTGTCATCCACATCCAGGGTTTGGTCTCAATTAAGCATGAAAGTTCCACAAAACAATGACTAATATGCAATCAACCCTCTTTTTAGCTGTATCAAAAGAAAGAAACGCACCCGATGACGCGCGTGCGTCGTGGTTATAAAAAGAAAGATACGCAGTCCGCGTTTCTGCACGCACCCGTGTCAGGTTTACAGCGCCTAAAACCCATAAACCCGTCACCAAACGCTTCTAACAAGTAGTTTTATCTTTTTCAAGAATCGACTATATTCAAATCTTAAACTTATAGAACCTTCTCTTTTAGAATGTAGATATTGCTGTTCATGATGCTGCATTGCATGGTGACTGCGTGTCGCAATGTCAACAAAGACCATACCAACCGACCCGTTTCTCTGATGGAAACCCGCCCGCTGCGCATGGCGCTGCGCGTTTCCGCCCCAAGCAGCAGCCACATGCCACCATTCCGCAATCTGCGCGCAACTGCACAAGTCTCTCCTTCCTCCTTTCTCTCACTCTCTTCTTCAAGCAACGGACGATGGCCGCTATCCGCAAGTACGTCATCGGTGGCAACTGGAAATGCGTACGTAGCGCTTCTTTGTGTCCTGTGGGAATGTGTGTGCTCGTGCGAATAGATGCACTGACTTACGCATATCTTTCATTGGATCTTGTTGGATACGATAACAGAACGGCACGAAGCAATCGGTGCGCGAGCTCGTTGATGTGCTCAACACGGCCGAGATCGACACGGAGCAGGTGGACGTGATCGTCGCGCCGACCGCGCTCCACTTGGAGCTCACGCAAGGTCTGATCCAAAAGAACATCGCCGTGTGCGCGCAGAACGTCAGTCTGACCGGCACGGGCGCGTACACGGGCGAAATCGCCGCCGAACAACTCATTGGTACGCTTTTGATATTGACGTTGACCTTTATGATACATGTGGAGAAGATACTCATGGAGTCTTAATAATGACTGCAGACTTTGGTCTCAGCTGGACGCTCACGGGCCATTCGGAACGCCGTGCGTACTACGGCGAGACCGACGAGATCGTCGCGAAGAAGACGAAGCGCGCGCTCGACCTCGGTCTGAGCGTGATCTTCTGCATCGGTGAGACGCTTGAAGAGCGTCAGGCAGAGAAGACGCTCGACGTGATCACACGCCAAACGCAGGCTCTTGCAGACCTCATCAGCGAGAAGGACTGGGACCGCGTCGTGATCGCGTACGAACCTGTCTGGGCCATCGGCACGGGTGTCGTCGCGTCACCAGCGCAAGCCCAAGAAGCTCACAAGAACCTGCGTCACTGGCTCGCGACTGGCGTGTCCGGAGACGTCGCGCAAAAGGTGCGCATCATCTACGGCGGCTCGGTCAACGGCAAGAACTGCGCCGAACTCATCGCGTTGCACGATGTTGATGGCTTCCTCGTGGGTGGTGCCTCGCTCAAGCCAGAGTTTCTCACGATCATCCAGAGCGCGCAATAAATTCAGCAGGAACAATAGCAAAGACTCTCAGCTTCTCGGCAATTGCGTAAGCCATCAGCGTTTGTAAAGCAAGAAGCGATCGCCGTACGGTTAGTTGCACGTGTTGACAGTGCTCATATCTCTTGCGTCATGTTTTTATCTTCGTCTTTTTAAACTCTAAATGGGAGGTATTAGGCACAGCTCAAGAAGAATCTGCGTCAATGGTTAGTCAATGCGTTCAGGAATCAAGCAACGTCTCAGGTGCTTACGAAGCTCTTGACAAGAGGTACATATTCATATTGATGTGCAAAATGCGTTCTAGCTTCTTTAGCAACGATGCTGCTGGATCGTCATAAACTTAGGACTTTTGGAACATGAGGATGCCTTCCTTGTACAGCGCCTTGGCCAGCTCGATCTGGTCCGCAGGGTCTTCGTGTGGCATGTCGCCGACGCGGAAGAAATCCGGGTAGCTCTGCAGGATGAACTCGATGCTCTCAGCGTCGTCTAGCTCGAATTCCAGCGGTGAGATCGGGACCTCGTGGTGCAGCCGTGAGTTCTCTCGGCAGTGGTACACCACTGCCTTGCCGTCTTCGATCACGAGACGCACAATGTTGTGGCGGATGAGCTTGAGCTGCGTGTTGACAGTGATCTTGAGCAACGGACTGTTGTCGTTTGTGCAGTTCTCTTCTTCGTCCTCGAGACACGGCGGCAAGCGGTCGATGAGGAAGTTCTTGGCCATCTGGTCCGCAGCCGCATCGAGCATGCCCATGGCATCGTTCATGATTCCCTTCAGCGCCTTCTTGATCTGCTCCGAGAACTCCTGGCGGCGAGCGTCGCCCTCCAGGTCCGAGTGCATCACACCCATGTAGTCCAAGTAATCCCGCGGCAGTGAGCGACGCAGACTCACGTTGCTGTTGATCGCACTCGCGAGCGCTTCCGGGACCAGTACCTCCAGGTAATTGCCAATCGTGTTTTGCTGGCCCGTCGACACGGTCACGTGCAGAGAGTGCTTGTCTTTCGCCGATCGTGCTTGGTGGATGAAGCCGCGTGGGAAGTACAGCAAATCGCCTTCGTCCAGGTCAACCTCAAGGATTGGCTTTCCGATCTCGTCCGGTTTGAAGTTGCCGCTCGAGTACCGAGGGAGCGTTGTGGCCTCGTCCAGCGGCGCATACACCTTCCAATGCTTCGTACCTTCGACCTGCAGCAAGAAGGCTTCAATGTCGTCGTAGTGCGGCGCAAACCCCTGCGTGCCCTTTGGCGTCAAGTACGTGTTAGATCCCGCCATGCACCCCCACTCACCCTCGAGGATCGACAGCATCTTCCAGATAGGGTCGGAGAATTTCTGCGGACACAGCAGCCGCACGGAACAACCGTCATCGAAGTGTTTCCACACCTGCTTGGGCGTCGCGGCGCCGTCCGGATTCAGTGTATGCCGCGTGTTGTCGACGTACTTGGTGAGGTCGATATCCGCGCCGTACTCGAGCGTGTGCTCCTTCAGGATGCGATCAATCTCGTCCTTGCTGAACCTAATGCCATGCAAAAAGAATCCAGTCATTAGAACGTGTTTGCTGTACATCGGTGGAGATCATTGTGCAGGTAACGTACCATCTGTCGTAGTACTTGGGGAACTTGCGTTTGATCGCCAGTGGACGCTTCTCCCAGTATTTTTCGTAGAATTCTTCCAGCGGCATCGGGAAGATGAGCCACTCGAAGAAGAGCTTCGACTGCATCGCGCTGTGGATCTCGGTATTCGCCGCGAGCTCGTGCGGGTCCATGATCTCATCCTCGGTGATCGCTGCATCATGCCATCATTTGAGACTGTCAGTCCCCGTTTACTAACGTACAGATGCATATGGGGCGTCCGCAATGCGTGGACAACTGCGCGTGCGCATACCTTTGCCGAGCACCAGCGGCGTGGCGTCGGCCTTGGACGTCGCGGTCTTGCGCTTCTTCGCCGCGGGTCCATCCTGCTTGGCCACCATTTTCAGTTTTTGGATGTGCCAACCACTGGTCCCAGTCACCCAGTCAAAAAAAACAGATGATGGGTGGACACAATGGAGAAGGTACTGTGATACCTGCATAATCGAATAGAAAAAGCCTCTGTTATGCGATTACTGCTTGGTGCAAAGGACCATCACTCCATCTCAAATGTAGCCACAAGATGCTAGTCCGACGATTTCGAACGAGTTGGTTGCCGAACAAAGCGCGGTAAATGAGCGAGTGGGATGAGAGTCGAGAGCCTGCACCCAAGAAAACATCACGCTGGAAGTGGTCACGTGTGGCAGATGGCGGATGAGATGCCAGTCCCGTTAAAGGTTGTCCTTAGAAGGCGCGAGTATCTCAAGTTTTGCGAACGGAATAGTGCGAATGAGAAACCGTCAGCACATACGACAAGAGGGAAAAGTCGCCGTGATCCCGCGCAAGCACTCAAGTCTCGACGTATTCCCAGAAACCGCCCCAAGTCGTTTGCAAGGACACTAAGCCGTTTTTGAGCATGCAGAGAGAAAAAAACAGACCTGAGTCTGGGCAACCGATCCCCTTGGGTGTACATGCAACAATGTATGTCCTGCATATGCTGAGCTGTTATTGATTCGACTAACATGCCGTAGAACAAGGAGTCCTGGGGTTGCGTTTCGTGATTTAGAGAAAGGCGGCTGCCTAGTCATCAGACTGGAAACCGACACCAGCATGAGGCTGCTAGCCGTTGAAAGCAATGAGGCATCGACCAGTGGCTACGAATGGCACACCTCTTCTCTTCCAGGACTTTGCCTGGCGGTGGTCGATGGCGCTCGTAAATCTTTGCCTTCGAGACTTTTCACCATTTCCTTTTCTTCGTGCTTGCAGACAACGAGTCTCAATCCAAGTCGAGAACCGGGTTGCGAACGCTCGACACGCAATTTAACATGGTGAAATCCGGGAAACGACTAAAGGCAACTCGCCCGACGTGGCTCAAGGTCCTCGCGTTTAGTGCTATCCATGCCGCGCTGCTTTCTCCGGCACTGGCCGTGCCCAATCTGGTTGAAAGGCAATTGGATGTCGTGACATGTCCCGTCACCTTATCCAGGGGTGTAGGCTGCTTCGCCAAAAACTGCATGTACTGCAAGATCACGATTACGCCGCAATCGAAAAACCTCTACGATTGCCCTTCAGCTGTCGTGCCAACGCTAGCACCCACGTCAACACCGCCGCCTACGCCGACGCCATTGCCGACGCCCGAACCAACACCATCATCAACACCGACACCAGCTCCAACATGCCCGAGAGTCCCCCTTAGCGACAGCTTAAATGGAATTTCGATGTACTACGATCCGCTTTGCGTGAGGGGTGGTACTGGGTGCATCCCGTCCCGTCAGTGTCGTCTGTGCAAGAAGTGGGAGACGAACAAGTCCAGGAACTATCTGTCGTGCCCGCGCACAACTCTAGAGGTCATATCTGACATGATGAAGATGCGAGCAGCGTCCGTGAAGTTGTCTTCATCGCAGTCGGAGCCGACTGTCGAGCACAAGTTGGTCTTGAGTCCATTCTAGTACGCTGTGGGTATCGCTGCAGCCATCGGCATCATCGCCGTGGTCGTGATGCTTGTCGTCGGAGTCAGGCGTGTGGTGTACAAGGTTCGATCAGGAATCATTTGCAGCAGCGCCGAAGTCCAAGTTGAAACGTGAGAACGTTCACGATCCCTATCTTGTATTCGGCTCACGTGTCACCTTGCACATGTTTATTCCATTTCTTCCTTACCCTTTGAAACAAAAGACCAGAAATACGCATCCATTTGTCCAAGTTCACGTCTGCGCATTCATTCAGTAAAAACACCTCATGCACACTCATAAGCTCCGCGTTTGTTGAATTGATTTCCTGAAAGCTTCCACGTGCCAAACGTTGTCACACCTTCCTCTTGCACACACACATGCACACCCGTTGCTAGCAAGCCAACTTACTTTCACGTTTTCTCACCATCCCTCAAAAAATGAAAGTTTGGTGCAAAGATCACTCACAAGCTGAGTCTAATGCGCACTTGTGCTTTCTCGGTTTGTCTTACACGATGGAGCAGTTAGTTGCATACGAACACACAAGCGGAAAAAGCATTCACAAACAGCTAATACAAATTTCTACCTGACGCGCGCTTGGATCGTGCGCCACAGTGCGGTGAGCTTCTCAATGTCGACCTCCTTGTCTTGCTCCAAGAGCTGCTGCACTTGAGCGACGATCTCTCCGGCGTCCACTTTGTCTCCTCCTGTTGCCGCACGAGCTTTTGCCAGCAGCGATTGCTCGAATTGTGTGGATTTGCGGGCCGCGCATTCAATCACTTCGTCGGGCAACTTGGCCAGCATCGCGACGTTGATGCCGTAACTCTTCGGGCACATCCCTTCCTCTAATTTGTATAGGAATGTCACCTTCCGGTCGTTTTCGGGGTCCACAATGCACCCCATGTGACCCAAAGACACTTGCTCGTGCTCAGCGTATTCCTCCACGAGCGAGTGGTAGTGGGTCGCGAACATCGAACGGCAACGAATTTCGCGAAGCAAATGCTCCACCACCGAATACGCGATCGCTGTGCCATCAAATGTGGACGTTCCGCGGCCCAATTCATCCAAGATCACGAGCGAGTGGCTGGTCGCGTGGTTGAGGATCGTCGCAGTCTCAGCGAGTTCGACGTATAGCGTACTCTGACCCGCGAGGATACGATCAGAGGCACCGATACGCGTGAAAATGCGATCCACTGGACTCATGCGGCATTTCTGGGCAGGCACAAAGCAGCCGATCTGCGCCATGAGTGCGAGCACACATGTCTGGCGCAGCAGAGTCGATTTGCCACCCATGTTTGGCCCACTCAGGAGAACCATTTGGCCTTGGCCCGAGACCCCCAACTGGGCATCATTCGGAATAAAATCGCCATCAAACGTCGCCGCGACGCACGGGTGCACGCCTTCTTCAATGTCGATGAACGGAACTCCGTTGTTCCCCACTGCAGCAGACACGATCTTGGGTTTCGTGTACCCGTCGCTTTGACTACTCACGAGCGCTAAGCTGAGCAGGCAATCGAGCACCGCGAGACACTGCACGGCCTTCATCCAATACTTGTAGTCTTCGTCAAATCGGTGAAACACTTTGCGCATCTGGTCCTTCAAGGCTTCTTCCTTCCGCGTTTCTGCCGCTACGAGCTGCGCCAAGAGCCCTCGGATCGTGGGCGTGTGGAACCGTTTGTACCCCTTTTTCCGTGACTTCAGTTCGTACTCTTTCGGCTGTCTCGAACTCACGGCACTCTCTGGCACCTCCAACTGGAACCGATCATCTTTCTTCGTACCCCAGTACACGATCTGTTTGCAACGCAACGCTGTCCGCTGTTCTAACAAATATTCCTGCAGCTCCCCTTCAACGCGTACAATATCTGCACATGCGTCGTCGTACTCGGGGTCAAACCCTTCTGGTGGCACGATCACACCGCTCTTCTGAGCAACTGAGTGATCAAAACTGCGCTGGAAAAACTCGAGTTTCGCGCGCAAGTCAGGGAAATGGCCGAGTTTCAACGAGTTTGTCCTGGGAGCTTCTTCTTCGTCACTTGAAGCACGCGTCTTCAGAATTCCCTGCAGGATTGGCGATGTGAATTGACTAAACCGCGCTCCATAGCCTTGCACAAGCTCCATGGCAACGTCAAAGCCATTGAGCACGGCCACGAAATCTCGAATCTTGCGAATGTTGTACGTGTTGGATTCGTACATGATAGCTCGACTATCTGGATGCTCCTTTGACCTGTGCGCCGATCCCAACGCGTGAATACGCGACAGAAGACGCTCCAGGTCAGGCAATTTCCGCAAATATTCGCGCACTTCAGTCATCAACTCATGCTGCTGCCCCAATTCGTCGACCGCGTCCAATCGCTCATTGATCTCTGAGACCTTGCACAACGGCTTGACGACCCATTCCTGGAACATACGCTTCCCGAAGCTTGTCACCGTTTTGTCCATGATATCAATCAACGACCCAGCGCGCGATCCGTTGAAGTTGTTGGTGAGAATCTCGAGATTCTGGATGGTTTGCGAGTCGAGCACGACAAAATGCTGACTCAACTCAGCCCTGGACGTCGCAAGAGCTCCCGCGTTTTCGCGCTGCTCACGCGCTTCCTCGTCGGCTGGTTTGTATCGACTGAAGTTGCAAAGCGAGAGCAGCTCTTGGTCGATGATGCTGCGTCGCAGATGCCAGATGCAGCCTCCGAGCGCACTAATAGCGAGCTGACCGTCGGGCTTGACGGTCTTGTCCATTTCGAGGAAATGAAGCACGTCAGCAGGCCAACCACTCTCCTCGAAGTATCCCGCCCGCTCAATCTCGTCAATCGTGCGCGACGCATCCCAGAACTCGTTACTCACGCGGAGTTCACTGCGAATCGCCGCTGGCGCAGCGTGCTTCAGTACCATCTTCGTATCGGCCGAGAGCCCTCCGCGTTCATTGACGATCTCAACGACGTGAAATTGCGCAAACAGAGTCTTCAAGCGATCGCGCTGCTCGGTATCGTCAAATTCCGCCAAGTGGAACGCTCCTGTCGACGAGTCGATCATGCAGATCCCGAAACGAAGCGATTTCAACGCTGCATCCCAATCCTCTTTCACTGCGACCAGTTTCCGCGAGACTTGTTCCTGCGACGAGATCGGGGCATCCAAGAAACTGTTTGTGTTGGTCCCGACAGACAATAGCGAGCAGATCTCGCGACGCACGACCTTGGCCTTAGTCGCGGAGCCAGCATTCCGTTCTTTCATCATCTCTGGGGTCTCGGTCTGTTCCACGCGGGCAACGCGGTACCCTTTCTCGACAAGCTGGGACGACATCTTTGAGTACGCGATCTCGGGAAATCCAGAGTGTGCTTTGTCGCCTTTCATGTAAATCAAATTCAGCTCCTTGAAGCCAACGTCGGCGTCCATGTGGAACAGTTCGTAGAACTTGCCCACTTTGAAGAACAGTACGGTGTCCATGTTGCGCGACTTGACCTCCCACCATTGCACCATCGCAGGAGTCTCTTTCTTAATGAACTCAGGAGGTACATACAGCGTTCGCGGGTCGTAGTCGGGCGAGTCCGGTGGGTTTCCATTGATGTCACGACGCTTTTCATGTAAAAACGGGAGCGAATCATGGATGTGAGTACCTGTCCCAAGAGCAGCGGCAGCATCGCCTCCTCCGTTCAACACATCCAAGGAAGCACCAGCACCCGGAGATTTCTTTGCCGACGACGATGGTGTTGTGGCGCTTTTCTTGATTGACGATGGAGGTGGAGACAGGAATGCCCCCGTTTTCTTTGCTGGTACCGACTTTTTTGCAGCTGGTTTCGTTGGTGTCACACTCGCTTTTCGTCGCTTCGCTGGCCGCACTGGTTCGTCGTCGTCGTCTTCTTCTTCCTCATCGTCGTCATCTTCGTCATCATCGTCGGTGCCGTCGCTCGCATCGGCACTGAACTCGGAATCGTTGTCGTTGTCTCCATCATCTCCTCCCTTGGCACCCTTCGGATCCCACTCCTCCTCGTCGTCATCACTACTGATAACGTTGTTTGTGATTCTTTTTCGCCGTATGCGCTTTTGGGGGGTCGCAGCAGCGTCCGAATCGCTGTTGTCATCGTCTACGATCACCTTGGTCGGCGTGCGACGTACTTGCTTTGGTGGCTGACTCACTGCCTTGCTCTCCGCTTTCTTAGCAGCACTGGCACTCTCCTCTTCTTCCTCCGAGTCCGTACCAAGGAAATCCTCATACGCCTTGCGCTTCGAGCCGCTTTTACTAGAAACCACATCCGACCCCTGCATCACCACGTCGTCTCCACCCGCATCATCTCCGTCGCTGGGTTTCTTCAACGTTGGCGAAAAGTCAATCCGCTTGCGTGTATTTGCATCCTTCTCCTCCTTTTTCGCTGTTGCTTTCGACGCGCTGTTCGTGTTTGGTGTTGCCTTCTGCTTGGACTTTGCGCTGCTGCTGGCGCTGGTGGGCGTCGCCGCGGGCTTCTTGGCCGCAGCGTTCGGCGGCGAGCTGAAGAAGCTCAGCAGCGTCTTCTGCTGCTTGGGCTTCGCCATGGCGCTCCTTTTCCTCTCTGTCGATCCAAGCGCGTTCCAAAGGGCCAATGGCGCGCGCTTGAACTTCTGGGGAACACGGGTTCCACCAACTAGGATGAGCTTGTTTCCCGCGCAAAAAATAGCGCGCCAAAACAAGTGTACCGCTCCATTTGGTACGTCAAATTATGAAGTGGACCACGCTAATTGTTCAGCTAAAGAGTGACAAATGTGGGGGGGGTATCATCTCCAAGTTGACATGTGATGAGCTTTCTGACCTTGATCATGTGCGCTGCTTTTGTTGATGCAGCGTCTATTGCCTCTGTGCACTTGTGGTGCCGGGTACGACCGTATGGCGCGAAGAAGAAGACTCCCCCACAGCCATTTTATAGAGCTATTTTGGAGCAAGATACGCGCATAAACCGAAAATTTCGGATTGACTTGGATTGGCAAAGAATAGCTATTTAACTACCTAGTCCTGGTCGCACCATCGTCTTGACCTTCTGATCCTCGAAAAGATGCGCAAGGTGATGCGCGAGAAGCGATTATGTGCGTGTATATGTGTGTGTGGTTGTTGAACGATGTATCTGGTCTATCAATGCCTTACATTCATAATCAACAGCCTAGGCTGCATGTTCCTCCAAGTGAAAATACAGCCATTTTGCAAAAGCCTTCAGTGACAAGAAAGCATGGCGACATTTTTCACACGATGGACACAAGGAACTGGTGGGGCTGGAAAGAACAGTGAGCCCTTCGAGTCAACAGAGAGCAGCAATCAAAAGCATGAGGAGGAAGAAGAAGCAACGACAGCAGTAGGCTCGGAATGGATCCTCATCGAAGAGCCCGTGGGCTTTTTCTTTCCCGAGATGAAGATGCAACGGCAGCTCCTGGAGCTCGACCAAGTGCGTCACGTGCTCCACTACGCCAAGTACAAGCGCGTGATGCGCATCCACGACATCAGCCTCGTGACGTCGGTCGAAGAGATCGACCGCGATGGCACGCGCAGGTGGTGGATGACCATCCAGGATCCGCGCATGCTGCAAGTCTGGGTCGTGCACTTCCCGTCGCTTCAGTGGATCCGCGCCTGGATCGACTTATTGCGGTCGGTCGTCTTCGCCACTGGAAGCCGTGCGTTTGTCAGCGACATCGTCCTCGCTGCTGGATATGATCGGAATCAATCGCTCTTGACGTACCACAGCAGCTGCACCGGCAAGCAGGAAGCCCGGGCTTGTTCGGAACCGGAAAATCAAGACAGCCAAAAATCTCAATCGTCGTACCTTGACGCTCTGACACGTGGAATATTTAACTGCACGCACAACACACACTTCTTACCTGTTCACTTTCGCTTGTTCGCTCTTTGCCTCGTACCCTCAGCACCTGCAGCCAGGACACACAACACGCACGAGGAAGAAGAAAACGAAGAGAGTCGTGCCTCTGCCCTGCACAGTCTTGGAGAACACGCGAACCAGTAGTCTGTTGAACCCATTCACTGCAAGGATTTATTAAAAAGCTGTTTACCGAGCTTTCCGTAACCCCTCGCATCATCTACAGTCGACGGACGTTGATCTGTAAACTTAGTTGGCTGGCACACCACCGCCCGACTTCAAGCGGAGCTGAGCTTGACGCTTGCGCGTGACCTTGACTTCCTTCGTTTCTTCGCCCTTTTGCACGTTCTCGCGCTTCTCGGTGAGGATCAACTCGATGTGAGCAGGGTTGGCCATGTATGGTCCAATGCGACCGTGGGCACGGTAGGTGCGACGGCGCTGCTTAATGGCGGCGTTGGCCTGCGCGTGCGAGATGTACAGCTTCTCAGTGTCCAGTCCCTTGACTTCGGCGTTGGCCTCGGCGTTCTTGACCAAGTCGAGGATGATCTTGGTCGCCTTCTGCGGCCACTTGCACTTGTCTCCCGGCGCGTTGCGCAACTTGCCCTGCGCGTGGCGGCCGCAGCCACCAGTGAACTTGGTGAACGGCACGGCCTGCTTGTACTCCAAGACGGCCTGGAGGAACGACTTGGCCTTGTTCAGAGGCATGCCCTTGATGGCGTGCGAGACTTCGCGGCAGTGCTTGAAGTGCACGCGCAAGTGGGAGCCGCGGGCCTTGGCCGCGCGCTGAGCATCTTCAGGTTCCTGGCTGTAGGATGGCATGATTCTTGCTTCACGTTTGGGTTCTAGAAACTGGCGAGCAGACTCGGAAGCACAATGGCCACAGCACCAATCTCCAGCAGCCTTATAGAGAGAGACCGTCCCCACCACCAATCGATGAGGTATTGGCCGACAAACAGAGGGGGATGGCGCCGGATAAGAAGGACTCAAGTTATCCGGACTATCGAGTTTTCTTCCCACATGCAGAGACTGAACCGGGAACTGAACCGGACCGGTTAACATTGTACTGGATGTAGGCGACTAAGTACGAGTTGCAGTTTGATTGCCGAATGAACCAACATGCGAAAATGGACCATTCTCAGTGCGCGGAATGGATATGTGCGTGTGTTTCTGTATTGAACGAGGGGTATGTAAGTGGATATGTGCGCTTTACTTCCTTTGTCTCTGCTCAGAACTCGGTCTCGGACGAGTCGCTCGCTGCGAACTCATCATCATCGTCCTCTTCTTCGTCTTCATCGGATTTCTTCTCGGCGTTGTCGTCTGCAGCTGCTCCATCGTTCTCTTCGTCATCTTCCGACGCGACGCGATTCCTCAACTGCTCAGCGTACGACACCCGGCTCCGTGACGCGCGTCGGGAACGACTGCTCGTGTCGTCCTGGATGATGAGACTCGTGTCGATGCCCTCGAGATCCTTCTCCATGTCTTTTTTCCGGCGCACAGCATCGATCTCGCGCTTCTGCGGGTAGCGCCCGCTGAACGCGATGCCGCTGTCGCGGAGCAGGTCGCGAATGTACTCCTCCTGCTCAGACTCGGATTCTAACTTCTTGAGCGCTGCGTATATTCGCGGTCTAAAATATGTGAATGGCAGTAAAATAGAGAGGTTAACAGATGCTGAAGGAGGCATTGGACAAATTCCCGATACGCAGGCAACCACGTACGAGAGAAGACGAGCACTGCGCGCCATTTCCTTGAGCGATGCGAGTCCCGGTGGATCGCTTTGTCGCTGCGGCTTCTTCACGGCGGGCACCGCTTTCTTTTTCGCGGTCATGTATTGTTTGGAGGATGGCGCCTTCCGCTTCGCAGGCGTCACTTTACCCTGCAAACGCCATTTAAAGACGTGCATTGGGACGAGATCCAAAGAAAAAGTAATGCGGTCAATTAGAGCAAATGCACACGCACCCTTGCGCGTTTCTTCGACGGTGCGACATCGCTGTCCGATCCCGACTGCTGCGACTCGCTTTCCGCAGTATGATCCTCGTCTCCATCATCATCACCTTCTTCTTCCTGCTCGCTCTCCTCGTCGCTTCCGTCCGAGATCACATTCGGTCGCCGCACGGGTTTCCGTTTGGAATTCTCCTGGACGTGGCGCTTCTTCTTCTGCTGCCGTGAGGAGCTTCTGTCGATGTTCTCTTTATCATCATCGTCATCGTTACCGCTGCCACTGGCGCTACCGCTCTTCTCGCCCTTGGTGCTGTGATGTGCCTGGATGCCGCTCACCACGAGCGTCTTGATCACGGCGCGGTGGCGCTTGATGTCGTCGAGATCGACGCCGAAGTGGGTCGCGAGCATGTCCATGACGATGCTCAGCGTGACCACCTGTGGGTCCATCTGCGGCACGATGTCGAGGATCGCCGCCGCCAGCTCCATCTGCGTCAGCGACGCCATCTCTGCCCTTTATGCAAGTGCGCTATTGCTTAATGCGCCGCTATACACACGAAGACCACCCTCCACCGAGTGCTGCCGATTGACTCGCGCCCACCAGCACGCAATGAATATGCTTCTGAACACTCTGCCACAGTTACCCGTTCTTTTTGGCGCTAAAACAGAGGTTACGCTCCATCAGTGTACCCCGGTTACGCACAACCTTGCTGCACACATGGCTTTAGTCATTATCGCAGACAGACACAATTCATGTGGAACATGCTGCAAGTTTGCTTTTTCTCTCTATTTCTCTCTATTTATGATGTGATTATGAGGATGCAACCAAGTAGGAAGAGCGCCAGCATACAGAGCTTTCTCTCTTTTCGTTTTGTTCTCGTCGGTAGCGTCTCCATTACTGTATGATTCTATGATGTGCAAAACGAACACGGAGAGAGAGAGAGAGAGAGAGAAATCCCTGCTGTGGCAATGACACACCTTTCAAAAGAGCTCTTCAGCATGAAAGGCTGCTCCACTTGCTTGTGTTGGCTAGCTCGTGATGCATTCGTCTAATCCTCCTTCGTGTTCTCTGCATCGGAATCTGACGACGTGCCTTCGTACTCGTCCTTGCCCGTCTCGTGCGTGCCCTTCGTGATCGCCCCCACAGCGAGACGGACGATCAGGAAGCCCCACCAAATGTGCAAGCAATAAAGCGTCGAGAGCAGCACGTTGAACAGCAGCCATGATGGAGGACCAGGGTACGGGAACAGGTTGGTGAAATCGTGCGCATCTTCCATCGTCATCGACGCTTCACGGTTTTCAATCATCGCCGTGTAGAGCAACTTGGTTGGGTACAGGTAGATGCGGAAGTAGCTCCAATCCACCAGCAGCACGACGAACATTAATTCACTCACGAACAGACCGCGAAGACCTTCCAGTTTGAGGTAGTTGGCCATCTTGAGCATGTCGAGAGGAACGTCCGACAGGTCGTGGAGAAGCAACACAATCACGCCAACGGGGAGGAATCCAACCACGTACGACCACGTCACCAACGCGATGGTCACAACGTGGTGCGACATCATCACAAAGTAGTCCTTGCGGATCTCCTCCAGGAATTTGCACGAGAACGCAGTGTAGATCCAAATCGCCTGCACATGCGCATCGCAATAAAACGAGTCAGTAATTGGCGTATTGCATGGTAAGTTTAACGCAGCTAAACGTACCAACTGAGTGATGTAGAGCAGCTTGGTGAGGAACTTTTGCTCTGGGAACACTCCCGTGTCAGATCCTTGGTTCCACACTATGTGTACAACATTACAAACAAGTTCAGATCATCACCACAACCTGCTCGATTCATAGCAAAAGGGGGATAGATGTGCACTCACAGGTCGTGGTGTCTTGCCACCAGGTCTCGTCCTTAAGCACGATCAGCTCGAAAATCGTCATCGACACGTGGATCACAAGCTGCCACGACTGGTCGCACCATTTCTTCATCGCGATGCTCTTCTTCAGCGGATCGCCCAAGTGCTGCAGGAACGTTCGCGAGAACCACCCACCCGTCACGGCGAACACGAGCTTCGTGACGTGCACCGCGATGGCGACGACCACGATGAGACCGAGCAGGTACGCGAACATCTCCTGGTCGTTGCGCAGCGTGTGCGCGATGATGGCGAGCTCCAGCACGAGGATTGCCATGAGCAGGCCGTCGAAGAACGCGTTGGGCTTCGGGATCGACTTCGCCATCGTACAGCAGAGCGGCAGACAGCGGAGCAGGCGACTCTCTTCTCTCGCTTTCTGTCTTGAGCGGTCCGAGGTTGATTTTCAAATGTGACGATGGCGCAACAGCGGCTCTCCCTCAAAACTCCCGTTTGTCCAAACCTAGTGTTGCCACACTATTTGGATGCATTACACTCGGAAAAACACACACAACAAACGGTTTTTTGTTTGCTTCGGTTATTTTGAGAGTGATACCACGAGTGATGGTCACTCTTTCTTCAGACTGTCTGCTTGTATGACGAAGAGGGAGTGACCATTCCATTCTGCACTTCCTTAACGGGTCTGCTCTGTATTGCGTTTTGGAGAGAGAGAAGGTCATTCTATTGAACTTATGATCTACACACAGTTGAAGAATTCCTGAGTCTCATTAACACTGCTGACAGTGAGGTGTTTCTGAGTTTTGACGGTGTGGCACCGATATCATTGTCGAGTAGAGCTGCGACTTGGGACAGAAGAACTTGATCGTTTCCCCGCGATTCGTCGGTGAGTATCTTCGCATTCTTGGAGTTCATTGCTATGTTGGCGAGAAGATCGGCCATTTTGTTTTGTTCTCGTTTTGTGTGATTCCAGGAGGTCCACGCAAAGTTGGCGGTGATTTGATTTACCCGAACTGCCAGTGGCTGCAACTTGGTCTGGCGTATTGAGGCGAACCTGTTCTGGGATACGATAATCATTTGGCTATCGCCGAAGACTTCCAGTTTGACTTCATAGCGCTGTAGGTAGAGTGCAATGTGTGCCAGACCATCTTTCAGCGCGCTGTTCTTGCACCAATTGTTCGTGACTTCTGGTCCCACGATCGCATACCAGTGAGATGGTTTCTTTTGTCACTCCACATCCGGCATTACTTGGGCATGCCGAAGACTCGATCCTTCCCGGATGGAACAGGTTGAGCTGCGTCGTAGAAATCCGGTATGTCGTCCATATCTGATACGGCGTAAGACATCCTCGTTGTTTCCATAGATCTGCTGGTAGCCAATACTGCACATAACTGTGCCACTGGTCAGTTTTCGCGACTTCGTTGAGCTTGTCTACGAGTCCTCCGAGACCTTGATACAACTTGCTGTGCAGCCTCCGTGTTCGTGCTCGGTCAATTGTCTTCTGGATGCTGTTTGGAGGCGTACGCTCATACACCAGCCACGGACACTGCGTCGTGAGCGGGTGAGGTTTGAATGTCTACCCTATAGTCTTTATTTCTTCTTCGATCATTGCCACGCCTTGCTGACAGGTAGCATCCCCGGTCCAGTCGGTCACTGTCCAGAGAACTCCGTTTGCTTGCCGTTGCATCTGAGTGTAGTCCGTGTGGCTCCTCTCCGACACTCGTACAGCGATGATGGTTTCCATGCCATTGCTGATCCACTTGTACTCTCGTTTTGTGTGTTTCTTGCTCAACGGCTCCTGGTGACTAATTAGCTGGTTGCCTGCATCGATTTCTATCTCCGGTGAGCATAGAATGATACTGATTACGAGTTTCCGCAGGGTGGTCATTCGTTTGAACGTGAGAGTCGCCGTCATGGTTGGTAGCCGCACGGAGAACACTCGCTCTTCTTCCCGTCTCCCGTTGAAGCTGGCCAAATTGCATTCCTTCAGGAAAGGAACCGTTTTGACCGTGTACTGCTCGCCTTGACTGTCGATTATCCAGGGGTTGTCGTTCCACTGAAAGGATGGCCAGAACGCTCGAGTCTCTTCCGATAGTTGATGAATCGTCTGCTCAGGTTTTCTCCCAAAGTACACACCTGCACGTTCGTCTGATCTCCACTCGAGGTCCACGGTCGGCAGCAAGGATTCCATCTGCCGCTTCAGATCGTCTTTCCACGCGAGGTTGCGTCCCTCTGCCGCCACCAGGTCTTCATCGAGATACTCCCACCCGAGTCTGTGGATATTGTTCGTCTGGTACAGCCTTGTCTGTGCGTGCTGGCTTCGCTCCTTGGGCGAAATCGCGCAGCATCCCCAGTTTTGACTTTTGTCCTGACGAACCTGTTCATGCCAAGCTTCTGTGTACCTGTCTCGCGCTCGCTGTAGCCACCGAGTTGTCCGCCGCATCACTTGTCGCTTTATTGCAAGAGGTATTGAATAGAGACCCTATGCCTCCTTCCTTGACCGGCAGGTAGAGCAGGGAAGAACTCACCTTGTGCCTCGTGCCGTCTGTGCCGAGTGTCGGTTGCCACAAAAATTGTTTTTGTAGATTCTCTAGCTGATCCACGACTCTTGCTGGGGCTTGATGTAGCCGACAGTGAACAGAATCGACGGTAGCAAGACCGAATTCAGTAGAAGCACTCTCCTCACCACACTGTTGGAGACTTTGGCCGCGATGATCAACCTTGTTCGGAGCTTTTGCAGGCGGTCCTCCCCATTAGCTTGCGCGATGTTCCTGGTTCCTATTTGGATGCCAAGGTACCTCACCGTCTCTCCATGCTTCAGGATTGGAATGCCGCATCTTTGTTCTTGGACTACTGCTGTGTTGAGACTGATATAGCTGCTTTTCGTTGGTTGCACGTGCAGACCTGATTGCTGGCCAAACTCGGTCAGCAGCTGCATCAGCCGAGGCAGCTGTTTCCCTTGTTTCAAAAAGACGGCGGAGTCGTCGACGAAGGTCGAAATAAGATGGGGTTCTGCTCCGGATCTGGTCACACGAATACCTTCCAGATAGGGGTCTTGTTGTACTGCCAGTGCGAGAATCTCCGCGGCAACGATAAACAGCAGAGGGGCCAGGGGGCAACCTTGACGAATGCCCGACTTGACCTCCCATTCTCTCGACAGTTCGCCGTTCACCAGGTACTGCGCTGTAGTGTCCGAGTGCATTCGACGTACTAAATCCACAAATTGTCGCCCAAAGCCGAACTTGCTCAGCACAAGGTACAAAAAGTCTCTGTCCAATGTGTCGTAAGCCTTCATGAAGTCAAGCATCGCAATTCCCGGAGCGTCATCCAACCCTTCAGTGCCGTTGTGGTACGCTTTATCCAATGTGGCTTGCATGATGAGGATCGCGTTCTCCATCAGTCGGTCGCGTACGAAGCCTTGTTGTTCTTCCCCGATGATCCCCAGAAGGATGTCTTGCAGCCTTGTTGCTAGGACTTTTGCAAACAACTTGTATGTGGTCGTAAGCAGAGTGATTGGTCTGTAATCGAGGGGGGATTTGGCGAATCTCCTTTCTTGCGCAACGGAATAACGATTCCTTGACCGAATGATCTTGGCATGGGTGCCCCGCGTTGGATGTTGTTGAATTCCCGCACCAAAACTTCGACCATCACGTCCTCGCAATCCTTGTAGAAGTCGTTGTTCAGACTGTTCACGCCTCCTGCCTTATGCCAATGTAAAGCTGCGACCGCCTCTCGTACTTCCTTTTGAGTAATGGGTGCCATCAAGTCTTGGTTTTGCCTTTCCGCGACTTTCCGAGTTTCCGGAATGTACACCAGTGCATCAAATCGCAGTTCAGCCTTGTGTGGAGGGACCGTAGCATGGCTCTGGCCGGTGATTTGGTGCCATTCTGTCCCCATGATGTCCGCTAGACTCGCATTTGGTGGGTGGTACCTTCCGGGGGTCGGTTCCAATCGCGAGATTGTTTGATCCCGCTGCCAGTTGGTGATCCTCCGAAAGAAATGATGAACATCCCCCTGCGTCGCTTGCATATACTTACCGAATTTAAACTCTGCTGCCTCTCTTGCCGCGTTTGCTTGTCCTTCGATCAGCTGACGCCTTGAGCGGGTTGCCGGTCGGTGCTGCTGATCCTCCAACTTTTGCTGGTATCTTCGCACTTGCCGCTTCTCTGCTCGACTTACTCTCAGTAATGCTTTGATGATACGCTGCTCCAGGTGGCTCCACTCGATTGGACCTTCAATCTGCATCAGCTCCAGCTCGTGAACTATTGCCTTTTGCACCCCAGTCCGTACCAAGTCAGGACGCGAGGTTCGTATCGGGTGCCTGCACTTGTTCACCTTCCTTGGTCTCTGCGGTTGGCTCGTCCATTTCATATGCAGCACCACTGCTTGGTGGTCCGAGTAGCGCTTGGGTAGCTCTATGGCCTCCCGTTGCACGGCACTACCCAGATTTCCTGCGATATAGAATCGGTCAAGTCGACTGGCTCAGTTTTTTCTCCAGTATGTGAAATGCTCCGTCGGTTCCCGCTACACTGGCCACTCCGGATCCTCCACTAGCTCCCGTGCATCGTGTATGTTCCACTCCGTCACTAATCGTCTCAGCTCTGCACTTTCGCATTGCATCAGTAGCAGAACTCCTCTTTGGTACCAGTCCCGTTGCTTGTCGATCACACAATCGAAGTCGCCTCCGAGCACTGCTGCTGCGCGATGAATCTGGAGCTCCTCGTTTAGGCGTCGGAAGAAGTGTTCTCGCTCTGATTTCTTGTTGGGTGCGTACACATTAATCCACACCACTCCCTCGGACTTGATAGCGACTGTGCGATTTGTCCACTTGGATTCCTCGATCAGTTGTGTTTCGCTAATCGTCTTCGGATTTGTGAGTATTGCCACTCCGCCGGTCGCGTCTGGATGGATGGACCAAAAGGACGTTGGTTCGTCCAGGTTTGTAATCCCCCATATTCGGTTCCAGTAATGTCGGAGTCTGCGTTCTTCTTTGGCTGTGGTGATCCTCGTTTCCTGCAAATAAATGATATCATACTTTTCTGCGGTTAGTGCCCCCTTGAGATCCTCTAACCATTTTGTTCGTTCTCTTTTTTTGAATCCGCACACGTTCTGAGTAAATACCCGTAGCGTGTTTGGACATGGTCTTTTTCCCTTTTTTTTCGGTTTTTGTAAAATGCATTCTTGAGGGCATGTAGCGCGGCGTACATTTCTGTACCTGGGCTACTGCCATCTTGGTTACCTGTTGGTGTCGTGCCTTTAGTACCTTGAGGGCTCGACCGAGTCCACTTCCATGGTGACTTGAGCCATGATCACCGATAGAGCTGACCATTCGCTGAGCTCCTCTCCACTCTTGAAGGCTGCTTTGAGTTCTCTGGTTTGCTTCAATATCGCACAGAAGTCTTCAATCGCCTCGTACAGGTTGTCTGGGTCTTCGGCGTCGCTAGACCTGAACGTCTGCAGCTCCTCCTCATACACCACTGTGCAGATGATGTAGCGGCTGAGCTTCTCTTGCTGGGTCAGGTGACAAAGTCGCAGAACTTCGAGACCACCGTACTTCATTTTTCCTAGCGTCGACCAGTCTTCCTTGGAGTTGAGTAGTGCCGCCCGTTGTTGCTTCGTGGTTGCCGTTGCAATCCTGTCAAACCAACCTGTAATCCATACCTTGGTTTCTGCTTGATCGGTGCGGTATAAAAGACGTTTGAGTCCTTCCTCAATCACCTGTTCGCGCAGTACTTGTGTCAAGTCCACTAGCGTTGGCCCTCTGAGATGGTTCAGCACATGATGCGGCCCTGGCGACGTCTTCAACATCGCTAGAATTCGCTCCCATTCATTGAGAGCTGCCTGCGTCCATACATCATGATTGGACGAGAGCAGAGGAAAGGGACATTTGGTTTCTTCTTTCCATTGCTCCTGGAACCCTTCCCAATGCTCCTGCAGCATGCGCTCGAGGTCTCTGGGTTTCTGCATGGAGTCTCCTTCGATCGCCAATCGTCTCGAGAGCGTTTTGGTTTTCTTGAGGGGGACATTGGGGCTGTTCAGGTTTATCGTGACGTCGCCATCTTTCGCTGTGAGCATCAGGGTTTCGTCTCTATCTCGCTTCCTGGGTTGTGGAGGTAACTCGGTTGTGGGCGAGTGATATACCACAAGCTGATTCTCCTGAGATGCGAACGACCAGCCGTGATGTCCGTTGAGCTGGTTTGGCTCAAATTTCTCTCGCTCCTCCAGCGGTGGAGTCCACACTAGCTCTTCCAAACTGGAATTGTCGCTGTCCTCCATTGGGTCCTCTGTAACTGGTTCGGAGTCAAATTGGCCGGATCGGTTAGTCTTGAACTCTGTCTTGTTCCTTTCGGATCCTTGGAGATGCTTCGCTAAAGATGAGCTCGTCATATTCGCCAGTGACGATGGTTCGTTAAGGGTTCTGAAATGCAGACTGTTGTAGTGTTCATTGGCAAATTTCATCACGATTGGTAGCGGACTGCTCGTGGCCTCTGCTTCGATTCTGTCCTGACGAAGCTCGTCTTCCCATTGTTTCCCGTGCACGCATGCTCTTTGGCTGACAAAAATTGGCTTCCTGCGTGGACTCTGGATTGCGGCTTGTAAATTGCAAACCCTTTTCGGTTTCCGTACGTTGTCTCGATGAGCACGAAGATTTTTCTCTGCAAAGCCTTGGCAGCCATCCGCAAGGACTCCGGCCCACCCCACAGGGATCCTGGCAGCGTGGAAGATCGGCTGGAGGAGCTGCTTGCGATATCGCTGAAATAGTCGAGAACATCTGCTCTCTTTTCTTTTGGGCTCATTTTCCGATCCCCTCTCCCCAGTGCTTCGAGTATTCCCAAATGAGTTCCTTCAGGAAATTCGAGATCGAAGTTGAGACGTGCGGCCGCGTTCATGCTTTGCTTGATTCTGCTCGCCGTTGTCTCGAGCATCTTCTCATTGACATTGTCGTCATGCGTGATTTGGAGCATCGCTTCCGCCACTGCATAAAATTGGCAATTTCCGGTAGGTGTTGTTGTTGCCTCTGCAAGTCCGTTGGCGTCCATCACGTCTTGAGGCGTGTACTCCCCGTCCCAGTCCATGATGCCGTTGCGATTCGGGTTGAGCTCGGTTTGTCTTTCCGCGTGCACCTACATTAGCTCGTCCATGTCTCGTCGAAAGCGCATCAGTTCTTTTGCCCACCGGGTGTCATCCTTGGAAATTTGTCTTGGTCCATTTTTCTGGCTTGTCTTCGACGCGGGTCCTTTTGTATTCGCTGCTCCGCCGTTTGGTTTCGCCTTCGCCTGTTCTTTGTGTTTGCCGGTTTGTTGTACTGGAATTCCTGTTCCCACTGTAAACGATGCATTTTTTGTTAGATTTTTTGGGTTGGAGTTCGGTTGTGGGCTGGACGTGTTGGTCTTGTCAGGCGTCACGGGGTTCGCGTTCTCGCTCGGCTTGTTTTCCTCACTGGCGTGAGGATTCTCTGCTGCGGGTTGAAGTGGCTGTTTCTGTTTGTCGATGCTGTCTGAGACCGACTCTTTAATTTCCGCTGCACTGGTGAAAGTGGCTGGCTTTCTCGGAAGTTTACTCATGATCTCGTCATCTGCGTGAATACAGTTGTTAGTTTCTGTTCCGTTGCCTTACATGCTCGCGCGAGATGTCCCGCAGATTAAACAAGGAGCCATTCGGTGCTTGAATGCGTGGTGAAGGATGATCGTTCGCCCTCGCCAAATAATCCGGTTGATATCGATAAGTGCTTTTGGACACAATTCCTCTTCAAAGAACACCTCCCACCACTGCGATTGGTGGGATATTGGACCGTACGCATCGAGTGGGTAGGCGTAGAATCGCTTGCCTGTCGTCTGCTTCAAGTATTCTAAAAACAAGGCCATATTCATTGAGCGAGAAGTGTTCAAAAGCTGAATTTTGTACCTGGATCTCGATTCTGCGCTCTGTAGCCCGTCCGCTCCCAATTTCCTGTTCCACACGCTGTCTGCCTCCGGTCGCTCTCCGGTTGTCTCCGTCGGGTGTGCAGATTTGAGCTGCACCAATTGGCGTCAGAAAGGGGTCGTCATTTTGTCCCATTTCGTCGTTGTGCTCCTGTCAAAGAAAAAGAAGTGGAGAGAGTGAGTGTTGTCATTATATTCCGCAGCTTTGAGGTCTTTCAGCATCGCCACTGTCTCTTCCATTTTGCCGTCATTTCGGTATCTCGCTGCTTGCAAGATGGCTTCCACGATTCGTCCGGTCGACTGATGGTCTTTGTAAACTTGCGTCGAGTCCAATTATTTACCGGCCAGCTCTCCTTCCACTTGAGCTGCGGTGGTGTTCTGGAAGCGGAAGAGGGTGTCCCCATCACACACTCGCCGTAGGAATTGAGGCAGATGTCGAATCAGTGGTTCGCCTTCCACGATCGCCAGCATGATTTCCCATTCCATCGTTGTCGGCTCGCGCAGGGTTGGCGTGCACTCGAATTTTTGCTTGCAGTGTCGGATCATGTTGCGTTGTTCCTCCTCCGAGTATTTGTTCGATTGGAAGGTGAAGGGCTGGGTGCCTTTTTCTTTGACGTTTGTTTGACTGTTGGTGCTGGTTTGCGAACCCCATGGCGAAGCCTTGGTTTCTTCTGCAAGCCTATCCTGGTTAATTCTCTTTTGGATAAGCGCTACCACTGTCCACGATGACCGGTGTATATCCTTGCATAATCTTGGATCGTCCGCTTCCACTCCGGAAAGGATTTTTCCTTTTCAATTGCCAGTAGACGAAAAAGGTCTACCAGCGCGTCCGCTTCTTCTCCTTTGAGTGTTGAGTAATTGTCGTTCGCCTTTTTTGGTTTCTCAAGAATCCGCATCCCGTTGTAAAGAGCCGTGAACATTAACCGCACTTCGTATTCAATCTCCACTCTGTTGACCGCGTTTGACGACACACGCAACTTCGTGGCGAGGGCTTCGTATCTCTCCACTGGCGCAGTCTCCGTCGATGCATCTTTCCGAGAGCCTTCCGCACGCGATGGTGTCGTGCCCTCCTCAATGGTTCCAGACTTGTCTGGCACTCCTGCATTAACCTGTTCCCGTTCATTCGTGTGCACGGGATCTGTGGCTCCCCATTTCTCGTGCTGCGACGCTTGTACGGCCATCTCTGCGTCGACTTGCTCACGCCCACTCCGCAGCGTGATGGCTGTCTTCGTGGAAACTCCTTCCGGAGCTTCCCTCTACGCGTCATTCTCTCTTAGTTGCTCCATATTCGGCATGAAGACCTCGGAAGAAAGCTCTCGCATTTTGCTCTTTATTGTGGCTTGTATGCTCAGTTCAGTATATTATCCCCTTTCGAATGACCTTTGTAGTGGACTTTCGGTTGTCATCGTTGTTCTTGTTCTTCCGATACAATCAGCTGGTACCAAGGCTGTCTGTCCTGCAAAAGGTGGATCGAAAGTGTATTACGTATATATTCACTGAGGTCTAGACACTTGTCGTTTACTGTACCTTCAGCGCAAATGCATCCTCAACACACGACTATGCTGATGCCCACAGCACTCGTGCGCATGCTGCTGTACGTGTTGGCTGAAGCTGTCGAGCGAGGCGGTCAACAAGGTATCTGTAGGAATCGGTAAATGCTTCACCGCGTTTTGGAAATTTTCTACGTCACTCGTTAATCCTCCTTCATGTTCTCTGCATCGGAATCTGACGACGTGCCTTCGTACTCGTCCTTGCCCGTCTCGTGCGTGCCCTTCGTGATCGCGCCGATGGCGACTCGGACGATCAGGAAGCCCCACCAAATGTGCAAGCAATAAAGCGTCGAGAGCAGCACGTTGAACAGCAGCCACGATGGAGGACCAGGGTACGGGAACAGGTTGGTGAAATCGTGCGCATCTTCCATCGTCATCGACGCTTCACGGTTTTCAATCATCGTCGTGTAGAGCAACTTGGTTGGGTACAGGTAGATGCGGAAGTAACACCAGTCGATGAAAGTCGCCACGAACATCAATTCGCTCACGAACAGACCGCGAAGACCTTCCAGTTTGAGGTAGTTGGCCATCTTGAGCATGTCGAGAGGAACGTCCGACAGGTCGTGGAGAAGCAACACAATCACACCAACGGGGAGGAACCCAACCACGTACGACCACGTCACCAACGCGATGGTCACAACGTGGTGCGACATCATCACAAAGTAGTCCTTGCGGATCTCCTCCAGGAATTTGCACGAGAACGCAGTGTAGATCCAAATCGCCTGCACATGCGCATCGCAATAAAACGAGTCAGTAATTGGCGTATTGCATGGTAAGTTTAACGCAGCTAAACGTACCAACTGAGTGATGTAGAGCAGCTTGGTGAGGAACTTTTGCTCTGGGAACACTCCCGTGTCAGATCCTTGGTTCCACACTATGTGTACAACATTACAAACAAGTTCAGATCATCACCACAACCTGCTCGATTCATAGCAAAAGGGGGATAGATGTGCACTCACAGGTCGTGGTGTCTTGCCACCAGGTCTCGTCCTTAAGCACGATCAGCTCGAAAATCGTCATCGACACGTGGATCACAAGCTGCCACGACTGGTCGCACCATTTCTTCATCGCGATGCTCTTCTTCAGCGGATCGCCCAAGTGCTGCAGGAACGTTCGCGAGAACCACCCACCCGTCACGGCGAACACGAGCTTCGTGACGTGCACCGCGATGGCGACGACCACGATGAGACCGAGCAGGTACGCGAACATCTCCTGGTCGTTGCGCAGCGTGTGCGCGATGATGGCGAGCTCCAGCACGAGGATTGCCATGAGCAGGCCGTCGAAGAACGCGTTGGGCTTCGGGATCGACTTCGCCATCGTACAGCAGAGCGGCAGACAGCGGAGCAGGCGACTCTCTTCTCTCGCTTTCTGTCTTGAGCGGTCCGAGGTTGATTTTCAAATGAGCAAAGAGAAGCGAACGGCAGAGCGGACAGCCCCATCTCGGCCCGAACATTGGGTGGGCCACACTGTTTGTGGGATCTTCAACCTGCACCTCACTCTGGCAACAGTTTTGCGGCTGAGGATTGATGTGAGATTCATTTAAAACCATTTTTCTCAAATCGGGTCTTTATCTGGATGGACGCTTTGAGTGATGGTCACTCGCACAACCGTTGATCAATGAACCTTGGACGACCAGTTTGGTCACCTCCGAGTGGCTTTGCTGACGACTCGTGGGCATGCTGCTGTGTCTCTCGGCAGAAGATGCTGGTGTTGCGCCTCTACTGGCCACCAAGGATCCGTGTTCGGCGATGGATGCTGCTCCTTGGCCTCGATCAAACCAAGTTCTCAGGTCTCATAAGGAGCAAATCCACTTTATGATCCCTGTGTCACTCTGTTCTGATGCAACGGCTGCTCTACAAATGGGAGAATGAACGGAACTGAGTGATGTCACTCTGTGTCGTCAGTTCTAGCATTACCCGTTGCTTACGCTCTCGCCGCACTTCACCATTTCGACTTCAAGCCTCGCTTCAACTCCAGGTCTGTTTGAGACGCTCATGCTCGCTATAGAAACATGAACTCTACGACAGAACCTGCGTCAGTGGAACCGAGATGGACAACGGAAAATGCTTGGCCACGAGTTGCAACTTTGAAATATGTTGCTATGTATCGTTGGTCCATTTACAAGCTGCAGCTACCTTCGCCACTCGATTGCGACTTCTGACTGGCAATCACAAGCGAGTCCAATGCATCTGCATCGATATTGTCGAGCACCGAGAAGCATGCACGCAGATTCACTTTTCGAAAATGCGCGTCCAGTTCGTTCCGCAGCTTCTCTGTCTTGGCGTTTGCGGCGAGGTGCTTGCTCAGATGGTCATACACAACGAGGATCAAGAACTGGTTTAACACGCAGATTCGGTAGTGGCGCCTCCACTCATCAAGCGTGAGCGTCGCCGCCTCCGGGCTCTCCATGGCCACCACGTCACGATACAACTGCAAACTGGCGCTCTCTTGCTCACGCCGATCTTGCTCTGCCACACTGACAATGAAAAAGAACGCAAGATCTCGCATCGGGTTCCCTTTGCCGCACGTAGCCCAATCAAGAAGCCACACCGTTGGATCTGATGGAGCGGTGGGGAACAGGATATTTGCAACATGGTAGTCGCCGTGAATCAGCGTCGAAGGATCGCCTTCCACTGCATTGTGCACACTTTCAAGGAGCTCTGGATTGGCGCTCAGACGCTGACATAGTGTCGTCAATCGTTCTTTCTCGGTATTTCCAAGCGGAATGTCATCCAGATATGCAGACCACAGACCTGGAAACTGCGCTCTCTTTGCTTCGCCAGTGAGGCCACTGCCAATGCCCGCTGGTACGGCTAACCCCTCGCCATCGTGATCCCAAAAGCGACCGTGCAGTTGCGCTAACTTCTTGACCAGCATTGAGATTCGATCCGATGGGCATCCCTGAATGCACGTGAAGGTTTGAACAGCGTCCACTCGTTCCAGTACAATTAACACACTCGATGTGAAGACCGGAGTCGGGACAGCAAACGGGAGCTTCGCTGACTTCGACGACGACATGCTGGAAAAGTTGGCGAATTCCGCATAAAACTTGGATTCAACGAGAAACATGCTCTCAAATGGGAATTCCGGGCGCAGAAACTTCGCGACGAGGTGCTTCTCCACGTGCGTCGCGTGCTCTTTACTTCCTTCTTCGTAGCGCAGAAACACTTTCAGGGAGACCACTTCCGAGATCACACCGATTTCCATGGGGCTCCATTCGAAGCGCTCGACGCGGAAAAGCGCGTCCGAGCCCATACCTGGCTGCAGGATGCCGTGCAGGAACTCGATGGTGAGCAGGTCCGGTCTGGGCGGGATGGCCTTCACGGCCGCGAGGGCCGTGGAGCCGGAGGTGGCGCGCGTCGCTGTCATCGGCTGCAGGGTCTGTCGAGGAACTGGAAGTGAGCCCAGAGTGACCCAATTGGAATGAGCTATTCCCTTGACGTAGCATCGGAATGTTGGTCGTCAAGGTTTTGGGAAGATGTCAAACGGGTGAAGCGGGTTTGTTTCCTCTCTCTAAACCCACCGACCCATCAACCCATCCATTTCAAATGGGACAAACCCATTGGACAACTGGGTTATATCAAGTTAGACAGCAACAAAGGTACTGATTGTCCATTTTCGATTGCCTCAGTGAGAAACAGCGCGTCGAGAAAAGGTGGAGCTCATGTGCGTCTGAATGGCGCGAGTCCTTCTGCTTCTGGCGGTAGAACGGACCCACTCGACGCCTGATGTGGACGACCGAGATGCGCCCGAGTGTCTCTGTAGATGCGCGCGGCTCCGCTGAACGCGTCGCTCCGCGCCATAGAAGCCGCCGCGCGTTCGAGTCGACGACGCGTTCAGATGCCACAAACAGCAACCAGCTCGACTCGTCGCCAGATTATACGAAAAGACGTCAGTAGCGCTCGATTCGCATGACCTGGGTTGCGCTTGCGGGACGAGCGAATGCGAGAGCGGAGATAGTCTTCCTGAATTTGTGATGGGCTCTTTCGGTGAGCGGGGTGACGGATATGAGGAGAAAGAGACTGAGTCGTGGTCACGTGGGAACGTGGTGTGCACTGATAATGGAGAAACGCCGCCAAAGCATCGCAAGAGTGCAGTTGGAGCTTGGGAGTTGCCCGTGACCGGAAATCAAGATGAAGAACAAGATGACGATGAGTGCGCGGTTGAAGACACTACAGTACTTCACTATGGCAATGCAGACTCAAATCTGTCCCCAACAGATTATGAAGCTGTTCAGCGACTACAAAACAGCGACATTGAAGCGATGGAGCCGTATGTGGAGCAGCTCTTAAATCAGGATGTGGACACGTCCTCTGACTCAAATGTGTCGTCTCTCTCCTTGAATTCGGCTCTCGAGTCGCAGTGTTGTTCATCCGCTTCGCCGGCAAGATCCCTGTCATGGGACTATCCTGACATCGCGCCTCAGCGACCCATATGTGATCTAGACCCTCTATTAGTCGATGTAACGAGCCGTTTCGCCATGGGCGTAAACATGGTGTCTGTGTGGCACGGAGTCGCAAGCTCAAGGTCGATCTCTAGCAAGCACAGTATCAGTGAGAGCAGCCAATCAAGTATCGAAGACCGCAGTGTTGCTGCTAGCACTGAGAGAGGAGGCGAGCTTTCTGCGAGCGTCGAGGATTTAGACCCTGATGGCGATTCACTCAGCTCTATCAGTTCATTCAATGCTCAGTCCGAGGGTTGCGAGCTTGCCTCTCCGCGATTGATTGATTGAGAATGTTCCGACTATTTCGTCACAGGAAGGTTCACAGGTGAATTGTGCGTATTTGGGATCAGCCGCTTCTGTTTACCCACTGTATTGGGCGGAGGAAGAATACGTGAAGGCTTATGCACCAGCAACAGTTTCAGAGAAACGTGATCAAGAATTTCTACGAATGGAGCGCGGTTGCGAGGAGAAACCTAGTACGCGCAATCTCAAGAAACGAAGATTCCAGTTGCACACGCCATGGCAAACAGAAGCAACTACGGCGCAGCAAACTTTTATAAACGAGAACGAAGAGATGTTTATCAAGTTTGACGAGCTGTGTGGGGTTTTTGATGAGTATGTGCCACGTCGCCAAAGTACGTTTTTGGACATCGGGTGTGGGACGTCGAAGATTTGCAAAGAGCTAGTACTGCATGGATACAACCGTGTGCGTGGCATCGATATTGCTCCAGCCAAAATCCAATGCCAGCGAGATCAGTGTGCCGAGTTGCAAGAATCTGTCCGTTTCTATGAAATGGATGCGACGGAAATCAAGTTCCCCGACAGGTTTTTCGATTGCATCTTCAGCAAAGCGATGCTGGACTTGGTGGCTTCAAACTGCATTTGCGAGTCTGCCGACGATTGTAAATGTGACGATCTGCATCGAATACTACACGAAGTCTTTCGGTGTCTTAAACCTGGCGCAACTTTTATTGTTGTATCGTGCCACGACGTGCGTTCACAAGATTCGAAATCCGATGGTTCGATCGGTGAAAGGCTTTCCAAGCCATGGTGGCAATGGGAACCAGTGTCTCAGTTTTTGCGCACCCATTTTGACCAAGTGAGAGAATACAACGCCGGAGCCCCGATCCTTTGTGATCGCAAACGTGTCAAGCCGTTTGTGATCAAAGTTTATCGTCGGAGAGAAAGTGGGCGGCAGCGGTTGGCACGTCTACATTGGGAGCAAAGTGAAGAAAATCAAATGGTCAGGGGTTTTGACGCGATGCAAAGTGGTTGCTAGAAAAGCGTCGTTGGAAGTCTGAAGCTGCATCAAATGTACCGGAATCGAGACAAATGGTTGAAGAAGACGTACTTTCGCGGTATCATGCTTCTGTTGCTTCGTATGAGATCGCCAAGGCAGCTCGAAATGCGGTCAAAGACAGCATTTATCGGCAAATTCTTGAAACTGATCGCGTCGCCATGACGAATGAAGACGAGCTTTCCGCTGAAATTCGAAGGGTGCACTTGAATTTGCTGATTTTTGTTCGCGCTCTTTTGGAAGAACTCTCAAGATCTGCAGTTGTGCGCTCATTGACCGTGAAAGACAAATCAGCGCTAACACCATCCGATGATGCAAAGAGGAAAGCAATAAAGCATGTCACTACAATCAAGCCCGAACCTACAAGTAAGTACACGGCTTTTATGGAGCAGGCTATTGAAGCGGTCATTCAATCGATCGTTGATGCTGCGATGAAATTGGCGAGTAGCACACATCCAGTGCAAAATTTGCTGCTAGAGCCTCGACAAGAATGCATTATGGGTGCAACAGTTCAAGTTTCGGCTGAGCAGCAGAACTTATCATCCCATCGTAGCGTTATGGATGTTTCGGAAGGGTATGCTCTTATGTCTTCGCCTCAAACCCAAGAACAGTTGATCTCAGTTGCTGAAGATATCCCGGCTGCAGTGGAGCTGACGCTAGATGCCGTTGTAGTTGCTCAATGCGTTATTGCGAGAGACGACTCTCGCTTCCTGCCTTGATCAGAAAGCCAAGCTGATGCGAATTATAGTCCGGACATCGATGCTGAATCCATCACAAGCTGTATCGAATGCGTGATCCAACGTGTTGTGGATTCTTACCTTTCGTGCCCCGCTACGAACGTGCCAAAATGAGTCTTGTGAAACCTTTGTGGGGTCACAAAATGGCGAAACAACAGAGCGCAATGATACCAGACAACTCAAATACGGCGACCACAAAAGTTGACCAGCACCTGCCGATGGAGATTTCCGAACAAATCAATAAGGTTTTGAGTACGAACTACAAGTATTCCTCGAGTTCGTTTGCACAGCAGTAATATGAGGGTGGTAATGACTTGGATTTTGCGAAGGAAGAGTTGGATACTCTCACTGTTCAAAAAATACTCACATTGCCACATTACAGGGTCACGGTAAATATGCGAAGAGGCACTCGGAGGCTACCAGTCTTGACGAAGACAACCAAAAAGCAGATAGAAAATGAGGCTTGTTCAATGGAGTATCACACCGAAGACCCTTGAATGATGGAAACGACCAAGCGCGAACACGACATGCTTGCAGGCACGAATTCAATTTGTTGATCACTTCGTTACAGGTGATGAAGTTTTATATTCTGCGAGTCACATTAACAAACTCATTCTGCTCATTTTGCTCTATAGCACCACGCCTTGGATCTCAAAAGTTTGAACGGATTTGGCAGTGAAAACCGATTCAAAGTACTTGTTCGATCTGTACTTGTCATCAAGCGTCGACGATCGGTACAGGTCGCCAGTCCCACTTGTCTCGGTTTTCCAGACCTTGATAGGACCAGCGACGGAGGTGTATGATGATAGATCATAACTGATCGTCAGAGGAATCGTATCAGTGTTCACAGTCACGATCACGAGAACCTTGCGTGAAGCGTCGTATGCGACCACGGTCTTCTTGTCACCGCCGCTACTGATGATCTTCATGCCCGGGCGAATGTGGCGCGAGTATTGAGCCAGCACGTAGTACTTCGGGTTTGGTCCTCCGATCCACACGTCGCCAGGGTTTGACTGGATCAACCCCCAGGCTCCGCTATCCAGTGCTTGCCAATACACGAACGCAGAAACGCCCATGTCGTTAATATCGAGACCAATCGACTCCGCGAGACTGAGTCCGCTTGCGTCGTCTTCGCCGTACTCGGAATCCCAGAGCTTCTTTCCGTTTTGTTGGGCTAAGGTCTTCAGTGGACCACGGTACGTGCCTCGGTATGGCTTCAGACCGTCGTAGCCGTGCGTGTTGACTTTCTGGAAGGACTTGATGACATCGGCGGATGACGACAGGGTCTTCAGCGTGTTGTAGGCTTGCTGAGGATTGTTCTCGTCGGAGGCTGAGATGGCAATGGACTGCAGCCCGCGCTGGTCCAAGTGCGTACGCAAGTACTTCAAGACACTGTTCTGGGTCGCAAGCGTGAAGTGACATCCTTCTTGGGCTTTCGGGTACACCCACCACTCGGCCATGGGCTCGTTGAATGGCTCCACATAGTTGAAGGTAATCCCCCAGTTGTCCTTGGCATACTTGACGACGGTCGCGAGGTAGACTGCAAACTGCTCGTGGTTCCAGCTCTGCAGGTTGTCGATCGTTCCCTTTTTGTCCGCACCAGCGGTGGCGTAGTTGTTGGTCATCCACCAAGGCGGCGAGTTCGAGAACGCCTCGAGCAGATTTGCGCCACGTCGCTTGGCAGCTTGCAGCATCGTGCGTTGCTTGGCGTCCACCGCCCAGTTCCAACTGCTCGACGCTGGGTCGGAGTTGAACCAGTTGAGCCAGAAGCTCTGGATCGTCTTGAACGCTGGCATGTCCTTGGACGCCTTCATCGAGACCGACTTGCCATTGTCGTTGACGACGTTGCTGCCACTACCACCGATATTGTATCGCGCGATGTTGAAGCCGAGCGCTGGAAGGTTCGAGGCGCCGTTCGTGAGACTCACGCTGCCGTTCAACGTGAAGAGCAAGTCGGCGATGTCAGCACGGTCGCCAAACTCGTTGGCCCACCAACAGAGCGACGTTCCCCAGCCTTCCCACTGGGTGAGTGCAGCGTCTTTGCCTTTCACGGTGACGGTGTAGTCAGCTGCAGCGTGGTCCGCGGGCAAGCCAAAGGCGATCGCCGCCATCGCGACGGCGCATGTCGACAGGATCTTCATTGGAGATAGATACTACTTGTTGTTGCGTCTGACTGTGGAGGAACTCGATGAGCAACTGCTGGAACGAGAGCGAAACCAGAAATGATTGAATCCCCTGTCAACCGGCCAGGAGGATGAGTACGACCAAACGACAACGCAGTGGACTTGTAGATTCTCAAAGAAAGATGGGACTCAGGATGTTCCGTACCTCTGACAAGATTGGCGCGCAGCGCACTCGGCGCATATCTTTGATGAGTCAATCTGGGGTTTGCTTGCCAAAGAGTCACTCCTGTGATGTGACATGAGTCCCTTCTGTTGATGAAAAAAAAGCGATTTGTGTTGATTCCAGCGACTGCAGTGCATCATATTTCAAGTGGGGAATCGAAAGTTGGGGCGACTTTGTTTCGCTGTCCGCAACACAGTCTAGGGCTGTTGTGATTGTGACTCTGTCTTGAAGAAGCTCTTGGCTTGCTTCTAGCCGCCGTTTTTGTACAAACTCACAATCTCGTCAGTATTACAAACCTCCACAGCTGCTGAAAGCGAATGCGCGAGTTGGCAAACTCTATGAGTAGCACGTTGCTGAACAAACAAGTGACGATGAGGAGCTTTTGGAGCGGCGACGCATCTGATTATTGGAAGTTGAGCATGGTTTTCAGAGGGCTCTCGGGTGCAAAGCATTATCTGGCATCACTCGAAATGGGTGACATGAAAGACACAACATGCATCGCTGACCAGGGATCAAGACAACGACGACAAGCACGGTGACATTGACAATGCAAAAAAGTCGTGGATTGAATTGGTCTGCTTGAGCCAGTATGCCCAAAAGGGCACTTCCGTATTGACACTACACACGGTTAAATAACATGTGTCACTTGATTGAACTCTACATTGCTCTGTTGAGGTCAAACAGCAGACTCAAAGCGAAGAAACACTGCTGCAGTGACTCGGCAATGCGGTGTGTACATAGGGAGGGGCAATTGGCTTTGATTGTACCCTTTCGGCTTGACGCTTGAATTGTTTACGGTGCACATTTATTGCGAAGCAATCTTGCAGCAGCAGACAGCTGACGCGCAGTGCCTTCCGAAACGATTCGTCCGCTTACAAATCCACATCTGCAATCCTCCCAAACGATTCGTCACAGGGTATCAACGTCACGTGATACTTCGCAAGTTGGATGGTGATGTTTTTTCGCCATCTCCTGCAACACGAGCGTCTATCCAGAGGAGGATATTCCACAAGTTGGACCTCAAACAAGTCACTCGTCACTAAAGACGCCGCTGCATCTGTGTTGCACACTCACGCCCACTTTATTGCAAAGTTCATGGGATGCGAATCAGCCGCAAAAAAATACCAAAGTTCCACACACGCAGCTGCGCTGCACAGTTGCAAAATAACGCAGACGACAAACGCAAAGCTGGGTTTTATTATGCTTCTGTCTCAGATAATCCCAAAATCGGTGCCCCTGCTTTTGCCACCAGCAACCACGATGAGGCAGAGACTCGCATTCTAGGTGCTTCTTTTCACACGCCACGATTGATTATCCCTACATCATCTCAGCTTCGAAAACACAAATACCAAGTCATCCCAATAGTGTCTTTGGTGACAATGATACCCCCTGAGAAAATTACTCTGGTGCACGAAACCCAAAGTTTCCCTGGCAAGTAGAAACCATTTCATTCAAATTCGCCGACCACATTTCCAGCGCGTTGAGCCCACTGTAGAATTGGACACTCTCGCCCGATTTGTATGGGGTGGAAACACACAATGCATCACACACAGTCAAATCGTTGGAGCCGCGTCAGTGGATCGAATATTACTAGACAACATGCAACCACGTCTCGCTCGCTTAGGCAACAGGAGCGGAGCGATGTAGTGGATCTGACGGACAGTGCGCGTATAACAAATAAGTGATCGGTATTCACATCGTGCAGCCTTAGGCTCACGCTACTTGACGCGTCCGCTAGGTTTATGTACCTCTTTGGCTACCGAGTCAATACTATCCTGTATGGGAATGGAAGGAGATGCGACACTAAGAAGAGAGAAAGCACCCACATAGCTCTTGGCGCCACCAGTGCGCTGACAGGTGCTCATGGTGAAGCTACTTCTGTCGTGGCACTTGACCCCCACTGTCGAGACGTTCCAACGGTGCACTCTCGTCGCGGAACTGGAAGACATCGGCGGCCGCTTGATGGAAGCAATTTGACATCGAGGTCTACTACATTATCTACAAGAACGCTCAAGGCACCAACGACGATGCCAAAATTCGCAAAAACTTGTATATTTGCGAATACGAAATGAATTGCAGTTGCACAGTACGACTGAATTGTGTTTTGTGGTCGCCAACAGTGTACGACGAACTTGTTTCGGCTTGCTCTATAGCACCACGCCTTGGATCTCAAAAGTTTGAACGGATTTGGCAGTGAAAACCGATTTAAAGCTTTTGCTTGAGGCTGCGAGCGTCGATGGGGCGTACAGACTGCCAGTCCCACTTGTCTCGGTTTTCCAGACCTTGATAGGACCAGCGACGGAGGTGTATGATGATAGATCATAACTGATCGTCTGACCAGCACCAGTATTCACAGTCACGATCACGAGAACCTTGCGTGAAGCGTCGTATGCGACCACGGTCTTCTTGTCACCACCGCTACTGATGATCTTCATGCCCGGGCGAATGTGGCGCGAGTATTGAGCCAGCACGTAGTACTTCGGGTTTGGTCCTCCGATCCACACGTCGCCAGGGTTTGACTGGATCAACCCCCAGGCTCCGCTATCCAGTGCTTGCCAGTACACGAACGCAGAAACGCCCATGTCGTTAATATCGAGACCAATCGACTCCGCGAGACTGAGTCCGCTTGCGTCGTCTTCGCCGTACTCGGAATCCCAGAGCTTCTTTCCGTTTTGTTGGGCTAAGGTCTTCAGTGGACCACGGTACGTGCCTCGGTATGGCTTCAGACCGTCGTAGCCGTGCGTGTTGACTTTCTGGAAGGACTTGATGACATCGGCGGATGACGACAGGGTCTTCAGCGTGTTGTAGGCTTGCTGAGGATTGTTCTCGTCGGAGGCTGAGATGGCAATGGACTGCAGCCCGCGCTGGTCCAAGTGCGTACGCAAGTACTTCAAGACACTGTTCTGGGTCGCAAGCGTGAAGTGACATCCTTCTTGGGCTTTCGGGTACACCCACCACTCGGCCATGGGCTCGTTGAATGGCTCCACATAGTTGAAGGTAATCCCCCAGTTGTCCTTGGCATACTTGACGACGGTCGCGAGGTAGACTGCAAACTGCTCGTGGTTCCAGCTCTGCAGGTTGTCGATCGTTCCCTTTTTGTCCGCACCAGCGGTGGCGTAGTTGTTGGTCATCCACCAAGGCGGCGAGTTCGAGAACGCCTCGAGCAGATTTGCGCCACGTCGCTTGGCAGCTTGCAGCATCGTGCGTTGCTTGGCGTCCACCGCCCAGTTCCAACTGCTCGACGCTGGGTCGGAGTTGAACCAGTTGAGCCAGAAGCTCTGGATCGTCTTGAACGCTGGCATGTCCTTGGACGCCTTCATCGAGACCGACTTGCCATTGTCGTTGACGACGTTGCTGCCACTACCACCGATATTGTATCGCGCGATGTTGAAGCCGAGCGCTGGAAGGTTCGAGGCGCCGTTCGTGAGACTCACGCTGCCGTTCAACGTGAAGAGCAAGTCGGCGATGTCAGCACGGTCGCCAAACTCGTTGGCCCACCAACAGAGCGACGTTCCCCAGCCTTCCCACTGGGTGAGTGCAGCGTCTTTGCCTTTCACGGTGACGGTGTAGTCAGCTGCAGCGTGGTCCGCGGGCAAGCCAAAGGCGATCGCCGCCATCGCGACGGCGCATGTCGACAGGATCTTCATTGGAGATAGATACTACTTGTTGTTGCGTCTGACTGTGGAGGAACTCGATGAGCAACTGCTGGAACGAGAGCGAAACCAGAAATGATCCAAACGCTTCACCATCTGCGAGGACGAAGTCACGATGCGACGACATTGTGGCCATCGATGTGGGCCAGATCCTCATGCAAGATGGGACCCTAGAAGTGCACCAATCAAAAGACAGGCACACAAACTCAACATCCTGAAGGCGCTGGTGGTTCTGAAGGAGGAGCCTTTCCACAGATGTTGCGACGCAGGACACGAATTTCTTGAGGGAAGAAACACCGTTCTTCAAGCACAATGCTTTGCAGATAAACCTGTCAAAATTGATGTAGTCCGTGAACAAGCTTCGTGTCAAATATAACAATATGACCAAATTTTAGAGGATGTTGTGGTGCATATTGTCGATTGCAGAGATCTTGGCACAAACGGCTGATAAAAAGCAGGTCTGATTTATAACCATGAATGGCCACTCTTTTGTGACCAGACATGCCGAGTTGCCCACTTTCGGGGGCAATTTGGCGATGCAAATCTGATGAATGACTTACATTTTCGAGTTCTGCAAGTGAAACAGAGATGGCATGCCCTATCCATATCAGCAACATCTTTTTAGTGTAGACGTCACTTGGTAACGAGCTCACAGATCATCTTTATCTATATAAGGTGAGGTATATTTAGGTTCATCGTCGTGACCTACAATATCCATTCTCCTACCTAATCTTCATTACAAATTTCATCTAGGAGTGTAAATGTGTCTACAACGCGGATTGCAATAGATCACTTCTGAATGCTAAATAATCTTTGACCAGGATGGCATGTTCTCTTGGTCCTATGTGAAGCTGCCTTGTGTTGTCCAATGACCGTGGATCTTCCGAACTTCGCACAAGCCAATGCATGACGTCGTTGTCAAGATTCTGGGTGAGATTGTTGAAAGCAGCTCTTTGAGTTGGGAAGTGAACCTGCGTTGAGGTTCTGGTGTCCATGGCTAGGTTGGTGGCTGAGTCCGCCATCTTGTTGAAGGCACGGTAGTGATGGTACCATCCTCGGATGTCGATGCAATCCGCGAGTCGTCGACTTGTCAGGTATAAACGTGACACAAGGGCTTCCTCGACGTACATCACGCCGCTCGGTGCAATCCCAAGGCGGCCACTCCAGCTCCGTGATAACATGTGGACAACTGGCGCGGCATTGTGTGTGTCGCTCCATTCTCGACCCTATGAGCCCAGAGAACGTGATAATGTACGTTGGTGTTACGAGCACTTTAAGTCGACAATTGTGCAGACTCAATGGGACGGCGATGTGTTCCAGATCGACCTCAGCTCTAAAATGTCTGACAGGCTTCCAGGTATCATCGCTGAAGGACGAAGGCTACGTGGGACATTCTGTGCAGAATGGCTGCCATACATGACCTCAACTGCAGATGGGTGGCTTCTTGATTCCAACGGCTCCCCTTACAAGCTTGCTCACACATCATTATCAGTCGGAACAGCACAACTGGGTGACATACTTCGATGGGAGTGGATAAGACCAGGAGTGCTTAACTTCATCCCAACATGTTGAATCTCCGGATTCTCCCGGCCGTCTATTCGAGCGCTCGAGCGGTTATGTGCTACGTTGGTATCCAACTTCCCACAGCTTCTGTATCGGCCACAGCAAACAAATGTGCTTCGGCTGTACAACGGGCAACGTCACTACAACCACGAATGGCATCTGCACACCAGTGAAGCAACTCTGACCCACGTCGACACGACCCTAGTCAAAGCTACGCATACAGTTCACTCCGCAACGGACTGTGACATCATGGCAACAAGAGACTTGAACGGGCAGAAGGTGTCGTTCCATGCACATCCACGCTTCACAAGAATCGTGCAACTATGGGGTGGCAACGGACGATACAATACGGCCAGATCTTTCTATCGGCAACAAGTTGCAGCAACGAGGACACAAATTGGCAAAGATACTCGAGATGCAGCAGTCAACAAAGCTGTCAATACAGCAGGATCTCTGTGGCCAGGACTGCAATTAATCCAATGGAGCGAATTACACAACATCCCAGGGATTACTGTTTATACGGTCCAGACTCTTCTCCGGCTGAAAGCCAATCGACTCTCCATGTGGAACTAGGAGAAAGCTGATCTATCCTGCTCGAATCCCGAATGCTCCCAAGTTGTCCAATCTTCTGTTCAACATCTATTCTGTGAGTGTCCGAAAGCCAAACTGGTGTGGAACTACTTTTATGCGCTATGGGCGAAGATCGGAATCACTCCTGGTCACGACCCCGCAATATGGATCTTCAGTCTGGATCTACCAGATACTCCAAGGCATGCATGGACCACGATCAAGAGACACATTATCGGACACAAGTTCTCCAATGAACATCTCCAAGATCATCTCTATTCCGTCGCACACATGCTGTGGCGATATATGAGCGCGTCGCTCATACAATCCATTTGGTGTGTGCATCTGCGACGCATGGATTCGGATCCAATCGAATCGACTGCTGAGATGGCGATCATGATGACCAGATTAGAGGCAGGAATGCGAAACCTCACACGACTCGCTGAAGCTCAAGCTGGAGACTCGGACGGTCACACGGTAGCGGCAGTTCTCAAGGCATATGCCGACTGCTTTCTCAGCCAAACCGACGCCATCCCCTTGACTCCAAACGATACTCGCGGCGTTTACCTGCTGTTTTTCGATGGTGGATCACGCGGCAATCCAGGACCAGGAGGGACTGGATCCATTATCGTGCGTGTCCATAAGGATTCGCACACAGCCAGTTTAATTTGGGCCGCGAGCATGACCAATAGCAGGAAGGACACGACCAACAACTTTGCCGAGTACTGGGGTCTCATACACGGACTCCGAGAAGCCCAACGCAGTCACTTCGAGCCGTTGTACGTGATTGGAGACAGTGCACTGATTGTCTCCCAACAGAGAATGCATCGGTCCCCTCGACAGCACCGATTGGCACGTTTATACCTGACAAGTCGACGACTCGCGGATTGCATCGACATCCAAGGATGGTACCATCACTACCGTGCCTTCAACAAGATGGCGGACTCAGCCGCCAACCTAGCCATGGATACCAGAACCTCAACGCAGGTTCACTTCCCAACTCAAAGAGCTGCTTTCAACAATCTCACCCAGAATCTTGACAACGACGTCATGCACTGGCTTATGAGAAGTTCGGAAGACCCAAGGTCATTAGACAACACAAGGCAGCCTCACATAGGACCAAGAGAACATGCCATCCTGGTCAAAGATTATTTAGCACTTAGAAGTGATCTAGTGCAATCCGCGCTGTAGACACATTTACACTCCTAGATGAAATTCGTAATGAAGATTAGGTAGGAGAATGGATATTGTAGGTCACGAAGATGAACCTAAATATACCTCACCTTATAAAGATAAAGAAACCGGAATTTGTTGTGGAATTGCGTATTATTTCAAAAAGCAAAAAAGAATGCACAATTGGCGAGATGCTAATGCTCAACACAATGCGCACATATTGGCGTGAACTGTGTAGCGGCTCACATGCGTACACGTTAGCGCGCTTTAATTGTGTTCCACACTCACGTGGACATTACTATCTTTGTCGACGACTTAGCAGTGGACCTTTCCAGTCGACTGGCAGTTGAAGACCGAAAAAGGAGAGCCGTCGTCGCACTTGCCGCTTGCAATGGTCTGGGATTGCTGGACGTCGGTGCGGACGCGCCAGTAGCGAACCCACGCGCCTTGGTTGCCGTGGCTCTCGATAACGTATCCGTCACGACCCTGGAAGATCTGGCTCTGGACTTGGTCGGCCACCTGCTGGTAGCACTTTGGCGTCGAGATCCAGCACGCGACTTGCTTGCACTGCTTATTGCTCTTGAACAGACCTCCGATCAGAGGCAGCACGCTTGCGGCGATCGAGATGCCGTTGAGGATGTTGCTGCCCTTACCTTCGGCGACCTCAGCGACTTCAGCCTCGGCGTTCACGAAGGTGCTGGCGTGAGCGGCCGCGACGACAAACATGCTCAAAATCGCGTTCTTGATCATTGTGGTGTTGATGGAGGTGAAGGAGGAGGAGACTGGATGTCGTTGGTGAGTGGAGGACGTGTGGTCTTGAGGTTGTTTTGAACAATGACGAATGAGAAGACAACGCGAGTTCTACTGATCTTTAGATGGAGAGACTGCTGCGTTTGTCTGCTTTCGGGTGGCTTTCACGACTACTATAAAGGCGAACGACGAAAGCAAGTTCAACGAGAAAGAGGGACGCGCCAGCGGTGGGAACAACAACAAGGATTGGCGCTCGTGCGACCGTCTTTGTGCTTACATACCAGTCTAGTACTAGTACAATCCTGAATCACGTGCGTTGCAAAGATGTTCTCCCCTTGAGAAAAGCCCCTTCAAGATGTGGAGCAGGTGATTGTGCGAGGAGATTTGCCAGGGCGAAAACGTGTTTGTTTCCAGTTGCTGTGGCTTTGCGTGAGGCGGGCTTCTTTTTTGTTTAGTTGGACGGGTTTTTTTTTGGCATCATAAGCATGTTGTTCAATTGTGGTCGCTGGTCACGACCATCAACGACGCCTCTGCCATGCGGCATGAAGGAAGCAGTGTGCATCATCTCCAGGGCAAACGGGAGCGGTCTTCCCTCACTGAGGGATGGGCCGATTTACTGATTTGATCCGCCCTTTTTTTGTGTTGTCTCCAGCGTGCCACTGTTCACTTTGTGTGATCCGCTCCTCGTTCTGGTGTAGATGATTGTAGGGACATCCATCCACAAACACAATCGTTCGAAGGATGCTGGGCACCGATTTGCACGCTGGCAGACGGTTCTTGCGATATCCTTGACTCGTCCCGTAACGGGTCTCGATGGTTACCAACAGGACTTCCGTTGGTAGCCTGAGAGACTATCACAGTAGACACAACCAAAAACAAAGAACTCTGGTTTTATAATGACACCAGCACAATACTGCAGCCTACATGAAACTTTGTTTGGTTTAAAACAAGGAGCAGTGTCGATTTTATATTGTGTTGTTAGTGCACTTCAGTTGGCTCGCAAAGTCGACTGTGACTCCTGTGTCTATTGTACATTTTTTTCCACCGTTTTCCACCAGATCCTGGAACTCGGATTGGTCGAACGAAGCCAATCATTGAAAAGACCTACAGTGAAAACAAGCGCGCAACTCGGGGATGAAGATTCCCTCAATCAACGCAGCATGAACAAGCGTTATTTCAGGGGTTTGTCATCGTGTGTTTGGCTGAGTAAAAAACAACAAATTCAATCAAGCAACACTCCACCCATACAAACCACAGACACCTCAGAGCGATGATGTGCATGCGCATGCACTCACGAGAACAAGGTCGTGCGCACAGCGACAACGATGTCAAAAAGTAGGGAAGCCGCTGTCATTTTTTTGTTGGGAAGAGTCGGTGTGTATACGCATATACTGAGGGTTAGTGTGTGGTTTTCATTGACTGGCATGGAAGCAACAACGAAGAGAAGTGCGGTGGCTCTACCTATCTAGAAAATCAACGCATGCTGGTTTAGGATACCCGATTTGAGCTTGGCGGCGGGACAACTCCTTGTTCAACGAGTTAGCCAGCAAAGTGCTTCGCTCCTTTTTCGCCGTCACATATGGCACGATCCCCTGCAGGTAGGACTGAATGGCCCTCTCGGCCATTTTGGCGTCACGTCCCAGCTGCACACAACAACTCTCGAAGGATAGGTCGCCGCTAGAAGGCGGACGTGCGATCTTGCACACAGCAGGCAGGAAATCTTTGACTCGCCGGACTACCAATTTAATCTTACAGAGAACATATTGTGGAGCAAGGAGATGCTCCAGTTGAACTTCTACTAATTACTATTTCCCATTAAGTACGATTTTGGCTATCTCATTTTGATTTTCGACGTCCGGCGAGCTCATTTATTCTGATGGGGGAGGATCTGGAGCCACGTATGCACGTGCACGTCTGCATCGTTGCGTTAACCAGGCAAGCACAGGGAGATGACAGGTGCGTGTGGTACCTATTTCCATCAAGTGGATGTAAGTACAGATCGAAAATCGATTTTGTGTGAGGCTAAATGTTGTTCTGCCATATTTTTCTCTCTATTTTTATAGAAACAAAGGTTGCGAGGACTGGACGTCGAGACGTTGCCAACCTCAGTACCGACACCAACGGTGACAAAAGCACCCGTGATGCCGAACGAAGCGAACGAACCTCTCGACAGCGAAAAAGCACCACGTGGGATCAGCACGTGAAAATGGAAAACGCGCGAAGATCGGTCGTCAACAACGTACATAGTTTGACGAGGAATCCTTCGAGTCCTGGGAGAGCTTTTCAAATCGCTGAAGAAGTACTGTTAGGCGAGAACACTCGTGACGTCATCGAATGACGTCACACGTGCATGTGTGGACTGTATTACCGTAATCCCTTTGTTATTTGTGTCTCCACAAATGCACGCTGAAGGTGGTGTGTGACACACTAGATCTGGGAACAGATCTACCTTCATGTAATCGCTGGTTGTGGCCCATTACACAGCAACAGAACTCTTTGACATCTCTCCCATTCTGAAGAAGAAGGGGGAGCTCGAGTTCTACAAGGAGCGGCTCTTCAGTTGGCGTCGGATCAACGATCGCGATGATCCGAACCAACACATCGCAGCCCAGAGAGACTCATGGCGAACATTTGTTCGTCTTGAGAATGAGAACAAGATGGAGCGTCTTCTTCGTCGTGGCAATGCTCGTGCCGAAAGAAGAACTCCCGCTGACGACAGAGCGAACCTAGCTCTGGTCGTCGTAGTGTCGCCCCTGGCGACGCTACAAGCAGTTCTCATAGCTGCGGACCACGTCGGGAACATCAGACTCCAATGTCTGACGAGGCTCCCACGTGTCCGAGCTCGGTGGATATCCACGCCACCGAACTCTGTAGAAGCGTTGATGGTTCAACTGCTTCTTTCCTCGACGATGAGTCGGTCGATCTTCATGATCAACAATCGACTCAACCACCCAGCGATGCTCTCCCTGAGAGTCTAACAACGGGGGTGGGGCTGAACGAGAAAACGATTGAGCGACTCTGGAAGTGGAAGAGTGCTCATCGTGGGCAAATCGAGGCTTTGCAGCAGCGTTGTTCGACGCTTGAGGAACGCTGCGAGAGTCTCGAGAACCTTGTCGCCGATCATGAGTCGAAGATCGACGATCTGACAGAAGGTTCTGCCCAGTGTTCGGCTTTGGAGTCCTGTTTCGAGGAACGGTTCCAACAGGTTCGGGACGAACTTGTTCGACTCCAGAAGAACGAGAAGTCTCGTGAGTTGGCTCACGATCGCCTGTTGCGCTCTGTGGAAGAGGCAGGTTCGGCTCTCGAGGTACTTCGTGGTGAGTACCATTCTCGCCTTCAAGCGTTGGAGGCAGTGAAGGACCAATCCTTCGACGTCCTGCAACTCCTGTACGCCGAGAAGAATCTCCAGAGCGATGAGCTGTTTGCTCTTCGCAATCAAGTGGAGAAACTTCACGATCAGCTCGATCGTTTGCGGAAGATCTCGTAGGATCCGCAGATCCACTTGGAAGGTAAGGCTTTAGTCTACCCACATAAAATGTCGGGTGTAGACGCATGCGTGTAGGTATGTCTAGCGTGTAGGCATCGCCATTGCATTTCACTACCTTGAACGGTCCAATGAACCTTGGCAGAAGCTTCGAGCTTCCCAAGTTGGACACTGCATGTTCAGGCAGGTTCGCCGTGCTAAGTAATACAAGATCATTGATCTTATATACTTGCTTGTTCTTCCTTCCGCTCTTGTCTGCTTGTTCCTTTTGCAGATCCTGAGCCTTCGCGATTGCGTCTCGAACAAACCTCACAACGGCTTGTCTCCTCACAATAAAGTCATCGACTTGCTGCTCTTCACGACTTGTTAGGTCATCGAGGGGTTTCGTCGAGTCAAAATTGGCTTTCAATTCGGAAGCAGCATTCAGGTCGTAAGACGACTTCGGCTTGTTACCATGAGCCGGAGTCCCTCCCCCACTTAAGGTAGAGACCTCACCCATTATGGAAGCAGGCACTCGAGGGTGAATGCCATAGTTCACATAAAATGGAGAGTGACCTGTCGAGACATGCGTGGAGTTGTTCAACGCAAACTCGGCAAGAGGGAGAAACTCACTCCACTCTTTGAAAGACGTTGCGTAGCTGCGCAACACGTCTTCGAGGACGCGATTCACTCGCTCTGTTTGACCGTCCGTTTCAGGGTGTGCCGCTGTTGACATGGACAACTTGGTGTCCAGAAGTCCGAACAGTGCACGCCAGAACTTGGACGTGAAACGGGTGTCACGGTCAGACACGATCTCGACTGGTAGTCCGTGTAGACGGAATACGACGTCTACAAAGACCTTGGCAGTCTTCTCAGCAGAGATCTTGTCCGAAACAGGCGCAAGATGGACCATCTTGCTGAATCGGTCCACAAACACAAGGATGCCATTGCGTCCATGTGTGTCTCTTGGAAGTCCGAATATGAAATCCATACTCACAGACTTCCAACTGTCCGATGGGACAGCCAATGAACGAAGTGGTGCCTGCGTGGAACCAGAGGGTTTCACTCGTTGGCAGATCTCGCAAGTCCTCACATACTTGCGCACCCACTTGTACATGTGTGGCCAGTAGTAATCCCGGGAAAGACTGAGAAACGTTTTCTCACGTCCGAGATGGCCACCCGAAGGACTGTCATGGTACTCATACAAGAGTCGATGACGCAGACCTTCGTCGTTGGGAACAACAATCCTTGCTGTATCCCCTTGTTCGACCGCATAGTACAACAACCCGTTGTGTGCTCGAAAGCGGTGAACTCGCGATCTTGTGCGTGACGGAAGACCTTGCAGTGCTTTGTCGGAAGGGTCCTTGAAGTGCTTCAGCAAGTCCTGATATGTTTCGTCAGACTTGTACCCTTCGACAATCTCTTCTCGCACTGTAGTCGTTGCTTGTACCGCGATCGCTTGAACATCTTCACAGAGTCGACACGCTCCGTCCGTGTCTTCACTCTTGGTCTTCGGATCGTAATCCGGACGTCTTGACAGCGCATCGGCTAAGATGTTCGTCTTGCCTGGCTTGTAGTGTACAACAAAGTTGTACTCTGCAAAGAAGGAGAACCATCTCGCCATTCTTTGCGACAAATGAGGAGTCTTCACTGCCGTACGCAGAGATGCATGATCAGTGTAGATAGCAAAGCGCTCCTCGCCAAGCAGATACACACGGAACTTGACCAAAGAATACTTCATCGCCAGAAGTTCCTTGTCGTGAACTGGGTAGTTCCGTTCTGCGGGTCGGAGTTGTCGCGACTGATACGACACAACTCGCTCATGACCCTCATCATCGTGTTGCATCAATGCGCAACCGATGGCATAGTCGCTCGCATCGCAGACGACGTGGAACGGCTTGTCGTGGTTTGGTAGAGCCAACACAGGAGCTTCTCGAAGACTCCTCTTGATTTCTTCGAACGCCGTCTCATGGTCTTTCGACCACTTCCACTCAATGTATTTCTTCAAGAGCTGCGTGAGGGGTTGCACCAACGCTGCATAATTGCGCGTGTACTTGTGAAAGTAGTTGGCTAGACCCAACCATTGTCGTAGCTGTTTGACGTTCTTTGGCACTGGCCAATCGTCAATAGCTTTGACCTTCTCCGGATCGACTCGAACACCGCTCTTGCCCACAAAACAACCGAGAACAGGGATCTCGGGGGCGAAGAACATGCACTTCTTCAAGTTTGCGTAGAGCTTGTTCTCACGCATGACCTGGAAAACTTGACGAAGATGATCGAGACGAACATCGACATCAGACTTCCCATTCGTGGTCTTACTATGAACGAAAATATCGTCAAAGTAACTTGGTGCAAATGTTCGCAGAGGACGAAGAACGTTCGTGACCATTCGATTGAAGGTCGCAGGAGCATTCTTCAGTCCCTGTGGCATCACTAACCATTTCCACAGCATACCACTCGGGGTACTCACTGCGGTTAGTGGAACATCGTCTTCGCGCATTCGAATCTGATAGAACCCATCTTTCAGATCGACAGCACTAAAGACGGTGCTGCCAACCATTCCATCAAGGATCATGTCCTTGCGTGGAACCGGAGTCTGGGCTGGAATTGTCGCGTCGTTCAGCTTGTTGAAAGCGTGAACAATGCGCCAACCTCCAGTTGCCTTCTTCACACAGAAAGTGGGGCTGCAATACGGAGACTTGCTCTCCCGCACATGACCAGCCTTAGCACGTTGTGCAAAGAACTCGTCGATTGCCTCGACTTGTTCCTTTGGCAACGGCCACTGTCTTGTGATGCAGTATTTCGTGCCAGGAAGTACATCAATCTCATGACGAATGCCTCTGTCGAATGGCAATTCGTCCGGCACCTTGTCAGGAAAAATGTCTTCATATTCCCTGGCAAGCGCATACACGGGGTTCTTCTCGAGGGAGTCCCACGACTGCTCCTCGAACCTTTCCTTCCGTGTCTTTTCGTCCAACACATCTGCATCCGCACTCGATGCTGTGTTGACGAAGCCTTCGTCGACCATTTCGACGATCACACACACCTGCGCAATATCGCCTCTCGCTAGGCTGCGCTCCAGTGTCTTCTTGCTCATCGATGGCAAGGAAATCAATTCTTCGACTGAACTTGGAGGATTTTCAATCTTCACGTGACGGATTACATCCACGTCACCTTCTTCACTGTAGACCGCGATATTCGCAAACTCGCTTGGAATGTCTTGTGCTTCGACACTCCCTTCGTCATCACCACTTGTACCTTGATCAGGGGAACGAAGAACTCTTGACGAAACACTTCTCTTGCTGGTCTTCTTCTTGTCTTGGGAAGGGTGTTTGTTCCACTTCCATTCACCCTTGTCAACGCCATCGCGAACCTTCTCGTCGTCGATGGCAAAGGAGACAGTCTTTTTCTGGCGCCTGACTGCTCCACCTCCGTTCGTCGTCTTCAAAATGGGTACCACTTGTGAATATGGGGGACCATCGCACACCGCAACATCACAAGGGCCATCTGGGATCTCTTCCACAGATGTGTACACCCATACCACTTCTTCCGTTGTTGTGCAGCACAAGTCAACATCGCGTGACTTGCCAACGGAGATCTTCCTATTCATCCAGTCAATGCTAAGTTGTTAACGCTTCAACCACGGCATTCCCAGGATGATGTCAAACTTGTCATCGAGGTCGAGTAAAATGAACTCGTCTTCACCTCGGAAATCTTCACACTTGATTGCCAAGCGCACCACGCGCTTCGGCATCTTCACAGTTGACCCATTTGCCAACCGGACAATCATCGTCTTCTCTTCATTCGCATCAGACACGAAGACACCATGCCTGATGATCACTTCATTTCGAACAAAGTTGTTCGACGCACCAGTGTCAACCAAAGCTCGTAGAGGCGTTGCAATACCGTCTACACGAACTTTGTGAACGATCAAACTTGACGTTTGACTGACATTCTTCTCACTCATAGTGGAAACTGCATGCGCTTGATGCACATAGGGACCAGAGTCCTGTGTCTCCACAACGACCACAGTCCTCTTTTCCGGGCCAGTAGGAGGCCCCGTCCCTACTGTCCATTCCCGTTTTTTGGCCCAGGTGACCGCTCGAACCGGCGACCGTAAGAACGATCGTGGTTGTTCAAACGAGCACCCTGTGTCGTTTGCCGACCCGGCAAAGACACCTTGCAGTTCCGAGCAATGTGACCCGGCTTCCCGCAACGGAAACACTTCCCATCGTTGCGAGGACGCTCATTTCCAGGCGTGGAAATGTGCGAGATGTCCATGGGCTCGGGGCCATCATGCACGACATTTGATTGCCGCATTGGTCTCGACGCAAACCCATGGAACTTCGCTTGCTTCATGCTGAACTCCTCTTGCATCGCACGTTCAATGGCTTCATCCAGCGTCTTGGGATACTCGCGGAACAGTTGGTTCCGAATAGGACCATCGTTCAGACCCGCCATGAACGTCACGACTTGCGTCGGAACGTCAATCGGCTCGTCAACGATGCTCGACACCAAGTAGCGAGCACGTTGTGCATACGAGTGAAGGTCGAAACGGCCTTGACGAAGCTTGAGGAACTCGGTGCGCGCACGGAACTCACTCTGTGGAGGTTCAAACGCCTTCTTGAGTTCAGCCTTGAAGTGGTCGTAGCTGGGGAAGCAGTTTAGATCGGCTAAACGCTTACCATACGCCCAGCTCTTCGCACGACCCGCAAGGTTGGACATCGCGAACAACACTTGCTGCGAAGGGTCTCGCAGTTGTCTTGCAGTGATCGCTGCATCCAACTCGACGAACCATCGTGAGAGGGGTTCGTTCTCTCCGCCGCGATACGGAGAGACGTCAAGCTTCAGTGGCACCGTCCTGAGTGAGGAAACAGGGGTTGCGACCTGCTTCCGGGAGGACATGATCTCGTGGTGCATGAAGCTGACCACCGCGCTCTTCTGGTCCTCCGGAGACGCCGATCGAAGAAGACTGACCACGGCAGCCTCTCCGATGACATCTCGCATGCGCTCAAGCGCCATCCACTCATGAGAAGACAAATGAGGGAAACCCTCAATAGTCAACTCGACAGTTTCCGGTACTGCTGGACCGAGTGGGGTTCCTGTAGCATCCATGTTCCAAACAAGGATGCTCGCAGGGTCTTGGACAGGAATGCTCGACGTGCTTCAAAGCCGCGTCGTCAAACCTCTTCACTTCACTGGGTCGTTGGAAGGACCGCTCGAAGTGCTACCAGGTGTAAGAGGGCGCTGTTCACAACAGTCCCTCAAACACGGCACACACGCTTGTGCCAGAGGAAGCGATCTCCCGACTTGGAGGGAGGAAGAAGACTTGAGTACTTGGAGGAAAATTTGCAACTGAATTGAAAATGGTTATGGTTCCTGTCGCTACTTGCTAATGAACCCCAAGGGATCCTACACGTTTTATAACTAAAACCTAAACATACACAATAAAACCTATGAATCTGATATATAAAACCTTGGGTACACTGAGGTTGAACCTACGGGATCTTCTAGAAGCTTGAACTTCAAGTCTTGTGGAGGATTCCCTGAAAAAAGTGATTGGCTCGTGCCACTCACTCCAGGTGGCAGAGACACGTCGGTCTCGTCGCCAGTGCAGTTTCCCAAGTAGGAACCATCACTCAGCACTTGATTAGTACATGGATGTCATTACTCTGTACTGATTAGTACATGAGAACAACATTCTGCACTGATCAGCACAGAGAACACTTGTGACGTCATCGAATGACGTCACACGTGCATGTGGGGACTGTATTACTGTAATCCCTTTGTTATTTGTGTCTCCGCAAATGCACGCTGAAGGTGGTGTGTGACACACTAGATCTGGGAACAGATCCACCTTCATGTAATGGCTGGTTCCAGCCCATTACATATGATTGCTTGTATTCAAGTTCCATATTGGAACCAGCGACAGCACTTGCAGCTGGGACTTGTGCTTGCGCTGAAGCATATTCCTAAGCCTTTACGCTTCCCATCCCATCCTCAGAAGCGCTACCACCTCGTTCTGCAGTATAGGGAGAATGTCACGACGGTGGTCAGGGTTTCAGCTTTAGAGTGAATACCCTACAAACAGCTCGAACTCCTCGAGGCCAGCGCCAAAGCTGGTATTGCGTATCTTCAGCCGATGGCTGCAAGTAAGGCACTTTAAAACTCGTGCAAGTGATCGATCCGCCTCGTGTCGCGTGTCGTACGTGCAGAGATAATCGTTGTGTGCGTTCAAATTCGCCATTGCGCTGTGATATCAATCGATCATTCTCAGGGTTTGATTGCGTGTGCGAGTAGCAGGGCGTCGGCGGAAACACGGGTCCCTTCGTCGTCCACACCACCAGCATCTTCAGAGCCACTGCCTTCGAAGACAAGTTTCCCTCTCTGCCCCAAATAAGTACATAAGCGCATAAATACATTACTCATCTGATTCCGCGTCGGAAACGCCCTCGTCGATGTCGTCGTCGCTTTGTTTCGTCTCCATGCTTGCTTTTGATTGCGAATGTAAAAGTGTGACAATAAGCTATAATACTGAGACATCGATCTCCCTCGCTTTCATCTTTGCTCAATTGAGTTCAGATTACTATGCTCCTCCATTCCGACACGAGCCTCGTGTGCTTTTCTTCGGGAGATTGATCCAAACGAAGTTTTTACTCTGCTGGGCCAGAGGACGAAATTCATTCTGAGCATGTTGAAGTGGTCTATCATGGCTACTATATTGAGGATGTCAGAGGACGAATTCAGCATTACTCAATGAGATAGACTATGATATTTAAGATTTGTGTGGCTTCATTACACTCCAGCATATTGCTGAGCAACATTATAAAACATATAAAACATCATTGCCTGGAAATAACAGATTTTCAAATTCACTTCATTTTCAGCGGTACTTACTGCCAATTGTGTGCTACAAAGTGTCATACAATCAGTGGACGTGTGTGACGTCGGAGGATCGTAGCGCTACAGACGACAAAGAGAATGCAAGCAGCGATCTCTCGTAAAACCATGAATGCGTCCACTGGTGACCAGGCGACAAGAACGTTTTGGTCTCGTGTGTGTATGGCGAGTAAGAAGTTCTGTCACTGTCAACGCTTGCAACTAATGCATGCAATTAGCAGGCACAGCACACGCCACAGTCACCAAGAATTCCAACCCTTTTCTGAATGCCATTCAGCACAGGTTTGGAGTTCTTGGCGAGTGTGACCGTTCAGTCCAAGGTCGTCAGTTCCATGGCGCCATGTAGGAAATGCATGATGCAGCGTAGGTTTTAGCAAAGTTGAATGCCAAAAATGGCATGACTGGTGTGGAAAACCCCTCATCCCAAATATAGCCGGTCACTGGTGGAGATGCTCGTGCAGTGCTGAAAACCTGTTGCGTTGTTTTGAGGATACCATACCAGCCTCTTGCTGTTTCTGGACTAGAAGCCACATTCCCAGACGAAAGCTATCCGAAACTACAGCTGTGCCGAAAGAAAGTAATTATTACTAAGCATTGTTCTCAAAAAGCAGTTGGTTGCATGATGCCCACCTGCAATTGCGTCGGTCTTGAACGCAAATCGGGAAGTCAGCAATCCTACCAGTATTCTGATTAGAGGGTGACCTCGCGATAATCACTTTGTACAGTGCCGCGCACGCTGGAGTCGCCAAGAGTCGTCGCTCGAAAGTTACCGAAATAAGTCAGCCGAGAAAACAGCGACGCACGCAAGACATCGCTCCAGTAGCTACACGGAGATCGATTGCTGTGATTTTCACTTTGTGAACGTACACTTAGGTGTGATGCTGTGGCGCTTGCCACTTGTGTCTAAGGTTCCATGGACTCATGAATTATACAAACGAATGTCCCGATTTTAGGAAAGGCAGGATATTTCGAGGTATTGGTCAAGTGGATGTCACGAACCGTCTGCCAGCGTGCAAATCGGTGCCCAGCATCCTTCGAACGATTGTGTTTGTGGATGGATGTCCCTACAATCATCTACACCAGAACGAGGAGCGGATCACACAAAGTGAACAGTGGCACGCTGGAGACAACACAAAAAAAGGGCGGATCAAATCAGTAAATCGGCCCATCCCTCAGTGAGGGAAGACCGCTCCCGTTTGCCCTGGAGATGATGCACACTGCTTCCTTCATGCCGCATGGCAGAGGCGTCGTTGATGGTCGTGACCAGCGACCACAATTGAACAACATGCTTATGATGCCAAAAAAAACCCGTCCAACTAAACAAAAAAGAAGCCCGCCTCACGCAAAGCCACAGCAACTGGAAACAAACACGTTTTCGCCCTGGCAAATCTCCTCGCACAATCACCTGCTCCACATCTTGAAGGGGCTTTTCTCAAGGGGAGAACATCTTTGCAACGCACGTGATTCAGGATTGTACTAGTACTAGACTGGTATGTAAGCACAAAGACGGTCGCACGAGCGCCAATCCTTGTTGTTGTTCCCACCGCTGGCGCGTCCCTCTTTCTCGTTGAACTTGCTTTCGTCGTTCGCCTTTATAGTAGTCGTGAAAGCCACCCGAAAGCAGACAAACGCAGCAGTCTCTCCATCTAAAGATCAGTAGAACTCGCGTTGTCTTCTCATTCGTCATTGTTCAAAACAACCTCAAGACCACACGTCCTCCACTCACCAACGACATCCAGTCTCCTCCTCCTTCACCTCCATCAACACCACAATGATCAAGAACGCGATTTTGAGCATGTTTGTCGTCGCGGCCGCTCACGCCAGCACCTTCGTGAACGCCGAGGCTGAAGTCGCTGAGGTCGCCGAAGGTAAGGGCAGCAACATCCTCAACGGCATCTCGATCGCCGCAAGCGTGCTGCCTCTGATCGGAGGTCTGTTCAAGAGCAATAAGCAGTGCAAGCAAGTCGCGTGCTGGATCTCGACGCCAAAGTGCTACCAGCAGGTGGCCGACCAAGTCCAGAGCCAGATCTTCCAGGGTCGTGACGGATACGTTATCGAGAGCCACGGCAACCAAGGCGCGTGGGTTCGCTACTGGCGCGTCCGCACCGACGTCCAGCAATCCCAGACCATTGCAAGCGGCAAGTGCGACGACGGCTCTCCTTTTTCGGTCTTCAACTGCCAGTCGACTGGAAAGGTCCACTGCTAAGTCGTCGACAAAGATAGTAATGTCCACGTGAGTGTGGAACACAATTAAAGCGCGCTAACGTGTACGCATGTGAGCCGCTACACAGTTCACGCCAATATGTGCGCATTGTGTTGAGCATTAGCATCTCGCCAATTGTGCATTCTTTTTTGCTTTTTGAAATAATACGCAATTCCACAACAAATTCCGGTTTCTTTATCTTTATAAGGTGAGGTATATTTAGGTTCATCTTCGTGACCTACAATATCCATTCTCCTACCTAATCTTCATTACAAATTTCATCTAGGAGTGTAAATGTGTCTACAGCGCGGATTGCAATAGATCACTTCTGAATGCTAAATAATCTTTGACCAGGATGGCATGTTCTCTTGGTCCTATGTGAAGCTGCCTTGTGTTGTCCAATGACCGTGGATCTTCCGAACTTCGCACAAGCCAATGCATGACGTCGTTGTCAAGATTCTGGGTGAGATTGTTGAAAGCAGCTCTTTGAGTTGGGAAGTGAACCTGCGTTGAGGTTCTGGTGTCCATGGCTAGGTTGGCGGCTGAGTCCGCCATCTTGTTGAAGGCACGGTAGTGATGGTACCATCCTCGGATGTCGATGCAATCCGCGAGTCGTCGACTTGTCTGGTATAAACGTGCCAATCGGTGCTGTCGAGGGGACCGATGCATTCGCTGTTGGGAGATAATGAGTGCACTGTCTCCAATCACGTACAACGGTTCGAAGTGACTGCGTTGGGCTTCTCGGAGTCCGTGTATGAGACCCCAGTACTCGGCAAAGTTGTTGGTCGTGTCCTTCCTGCTATACGCCATGCTCGCGGCCAAATTAAACTGGCTGTGTGCGAGTCCTTATGGACACGCACGATAATGGATCCAGTCCCTCCTGGTCCTGGATTGCCGCGTGATCCACCATCGAAAAACAGCAGGTAAACGCCGCGAGTATCGTTTGGAGTCAAGGGGATGGCGTCGGTTTGGCTGAGAAAGCAGTCGACATATGCCTTGAGAACTGCCGCAACCGTGTGACCGTCCGAGTCTCCAGCTTGCGCTTCAGCGAGTCGTGTGAGGTTTCGCATTCCTGCCTCTAATCTGGTCATCATGATCGCCATCTCAGCAGTCGATTCGATTGGATCCGAATCCATGCGTCGCAGATGTGCACACCAAATGGCTTGTATGAGCGACGCGCTCATATATCGCCACAGCATGTGTGCGACGGAATAGAGATGATCTTGGAGATGTTCATTGGAGCACTTGTGTCCGATAATGCGTCTCTTGATCGTGGTCCATGCATGCCTTGGAGTATCTGGTAGATCCAGACTGAAGATCCAGACTGAAGATCCAGATTGCGGGGTCGTGACCAGGAGTGATTCCGATCTTCGCCCATAGCGCATAGAAGTAGTTCCACACCAGTTTGGCTTTCGGACACTCCCAGAATAGATGCTGAACAGAAGATTGGACAACTTGGGAGCATTCAGGATTCGAGCAGGATAGATCAGCTTTCTCCTAGTTCCACAAGGAGAGTCGGTTGGCTTTCAGCCGGAGAAGAGTCTGAGCTGTATAAACTGTAATCCCTGGGATGTTGTGTAATTCGCTCCACTGGATTAATTGCAGTCCTGGCCACAGAGATCCTGCTGTTTGGACAGCTTTGTTGACTGCTGCATTTCGAGTATCTTTGCCAATTTGTGTCCTCGTTGCTGCAACTTGTTGCCGATAGAAAGATCTGGTGTTATTGTATCGTCCGTTGCCACCCCATAGTTGCACGATTCTTGTGAAGCGTGGATGTGCATGGAACGACACCTTCTGCCCGTTCAAGTCTCTTGTTGCCATGATGTCACAGTCCATTGCGGAGTGAACTGTATGCGTAGCTTTGACTAGGGTCGTGTCGACGTGGGTCCGAGTTGCTTCACTGGTGTGCAGATGCCATTCGTGGTTATAATGACGTTGCCCGTTGTACAGCCGAAGCACATTTGTTTGCTGTGGTCGATACAGAAGCTGTGGGAAGTTGGATACCAACGTAGCACATAACCGCTCGAGCGCTCGAATAGACGGCCGGGAGAATCCGGAGATTCCACATGTTTGGATGAAGTTAAGCACTCCTGGTCTTATCCACTCCCATCGAAGTATGTCACCCAGTTGTGCTGTTCCAACTGATAATGATGTGTGAGCAAGCTTGTAAGGGGAGCCGTTGGAATCAAGGAGCCACCCATCTGCAGTCGAGGTCATGTATGGCAGCCATTCTGCACAGAATGTCCCGCGTAGCCTTCGTCCTTCAGCGATGATACCTGGAAGCCTGTCAGACATTTTAGAACTGAGGTCGATCTGGAACACATCGCCGTCCCATTGAGCCTGCACAATTGTCGACTTGAAGTGCTCGTAACACCAACGTACATTATCACGTTCTCTGGGCTCATAGGGTCGAGAATGGAGCGACGCACATAATGCTGCGCCAGTTGTCCACATGTTATCACGAAGCTGGAGTGGCCGCCTTGGGATTGCATCGAGCGGCGTGATGTACGTCGAAGAAGCCCTTGTGTTGTGCAGCAAGATTTCCCCGATGACCTGATCGATGTGAGAGGTTGTGATTGCCCATTTGGAGACTGCTGTGGCACTCATCGTCATCAGCTCAGTTCTGATGTTGGGTACTGACAAGCCTCCATTCATTTTTTTGAGCTCAGCTTGTTCTTCCTTCATCCACGGTTTCGCAGGCTTACCATTCCTTGAGCCCCAGACAAATTGTTTCACTAGGTCGTGTAGCTGATTGACAATAGCCGTAGAGGGCCAGGAGTGCCTGGCCACGTAAAGCACTTTGGGTATGATGACGGCACTGGCAATTGCTGCGCGTTGGGCGACAGAGTGAGTTTTGAGACGCGCAAGTCGAAGTCTGACACGTAAGGCTTGGATACACTTGGACCAGTTACTTGCATTCGAAGGCGTTTGTCCGACTTGGATGCCGAGGTAGCGGCAATGTTCCTCACGTTGTAGCACATGAATGTCACTGACTGACTCTTCGGTGGAGCTAAATTCCTTGTTCAGCGGTAATACTGCAGATTTGTGCCGATTGACTCGAAGCCCAGAAGCTGCTCCATATTTGTCCAGGAAAGATTGCCAGGTTGGTCACCAGTTGGACCAATTAACAGTTTGCAAATGGAAAATGCTAAAACGTGTATGAATTTCGACGATTCATGCAACACAATCACTCGGAATGCTCCGAAGGAAAAGGTTATAAACATGTTGGAAAGTACACACGTTTTGGGCTAGAGAAGAGGCGATAGAGCTGGCGGGTCTGAGACTGATTGGGCCAGAGCAGCTGCTCGTGCCGAAAGTCGATACAACCCTATTTTGGACGCTTGACGCGAGCGGTTCCGCGAGTCGCACATTGTGTCTTCAGTGGAGATTTCGCGACGGGGGAGGTGGGGGCTGTGTCGACGGAGCAATAGCGTGAACGCGGCGGTACGGACAGTCAAGTTGTGGGATTTTATGCTGTGCCAGCATATGGGGAGCTAGACAAGAAGCGTCACGGCTTGAAAGCAGCCACCGAACGTCACGCAACATCGGGTTTGGCCTTCAACCCATTCGCTCGTCTCGCACATCCCTGCGAAAATGAATGCACAGCAGCTACACGTTCTCACTTTGTCCAGCTTATTGGTCATACACCGACTGACATTACTTTCAACCGCCCAAGTATTGTTTTTCGCAAATACCTGTTGGCGCAACTTTTCATGAGCTGCCATTAATTTTGAACTCGTACATGTTTTGCCATTTTCCTTTGCACAACATGTCTGGGATGGTGCAAATCGCAAATCTGTGTTTGTCATCCTACGCTTGATTCGGGGAGTGGTTTGATCTCCACAATGTAATCAGTAATCCGCAATGCCATGTCGCACGACTACCCAAAGTGATGATGATGATAAGAAATCTATTGAACGTAAAGTTTAAGATTTCCCGGGGAAGAGAATTGGTAGGTTCTCAGCTATCATATCCTGCCGTAACACAAGCATTCTCACACTTGCGTACGGGGTTTTCGTGATTTTCTAGTTTTTATGTCATTTATTTTCTTCGTGTGGGCGCATCGTCACCTGTGGGTTTCATTGCGAGGGGTCTTGGTGCGGCAAAGCCGGTTGGCTTTGTCACGGGGGTCTTGAGCTGCGCGGTGTAGACTGCCCAAAGTGACGTCGCCAACGATGACATCCTGCCCATTGCACAATCAGACAACAAGCAAGCAAAAAAGCGCTCAAATGAACAAAAACGTCTCGCTCAAATCCACAAGAGCGGCAGAACATGTATTCCGCCCTGGCAAATCTTCTCGCGCAATCATCCTATTCCTCATCTTGAAGAAGCATCTTCGAACGAGGAAGTTCGGCAGAACCCCTCGCGTTCTGAAATCGGTCATTGTTCAAAACAACCTCAAGACCACACGTCCTCCACTCACCAACGACATCCAGTCTCCTCCTCCTTCACCTCCATCAACACCACAATGATCAAGAACGCGATTTTGAGCATGTTTGTCGTCGCGGCCGCTCACGCCAGCACCTTCGTGAACGCCGAGGCTGAAGTCGCTGAGGTCGCCGAAGGTAAGGGCAGCAACATCCTCAACGGCATCTCGATCGCCGCAAGCGTGCTGCCTCTGATCGGAGGTCTGTTCAAGAGCAATAAGCAGTGCAAGCAAGTCGCGTGCTGGATCTCGACGCCAAAGTGCTACCAGCAGGTGGCCGACCAAGTCCAGAGCCAGATCTTCCAGGGTCGTGACGGATACGTTATCGAGAGCCACGGCAACCAAGGCGCGTGGGTTCGCTACTGGCGCGTCCGCACCGACGTCCAGCAATCCCAGACCATTGCAAGCGGCAAGTGCGACGACGGCTCTCCTTTTTCGGTCTTCAACTGCCAGCGAACAGATGGCCGAGTGAAGTGCTAGGCGCATCTGTCAAACGGTTTGCGGCCACAGGAGCGCTTCACAGCACGCGAGTAAACAAGGAAGCGTTGAGGGTGTGAGCAGATTTACTGCGCCTGATGCTTACTTTAGTCGCGTGCAAAATATGTTTGTTCACCAACATGCAAGGATGTTTTCACTATTTGCTGAAGCTGTGTTATTATTGCATTGTTCATAACTCAAAAATCAGTCATTGACGTGTTCGAACTGGTTGATGCTTCCTCGTGTGGTGGTGTTTCACCATTGTCTGAGATTTTGTATAGTGTTGATTTCCACGAGATACGAGCCGTGACTGGTGGACACGACGAAAATTGGTGCAGCCATGAATTCTCGCACGCTATTTAGAAACATAACACGATGGAATTATCCAATCTTGGTGAGTCAAACGTGCTGTTATTTTTCTTGGCGTGGGTGACGATCAGCGAGCGAGCAACAGGCTCCGATAGTGTCCACTTTGACAAGTAGGAGACAAGTGAGACCGCCGTACTTTTTATGCGGCTGACGCAAGCAGGCGCAGCGTTCAGCATGAGACGACAGTGATCAGGTCTCTTTCTGTAAATTGGTATTTTTCCAACATATTTTGTCCATCTTGTGTCACTGCCCAGACAATGCATATGGAAGATTACTCCGCAAACAATTGAGCGCCGCATTGTCGTAAGGCTAAATTCGTCCTTTCTGAGTATTTCCGACCGACCGCTGCTCTCGCAGACTGCAAACCAATGAGACCCACTCTTTGTGGCTGAAAGACTACCATGCATTATGCGATGAAAAGTGGCGTCTGCCTACGCATCGTAATTGCTCAAGCTCCTACATCGTCGATTACGCGTCCGGCGCAACTTGAATCACGACCTTACCCGTGGCGCGGCGAGACGAAATGCGCGACACCGCGTCCAGCACGTTCTCGAAGCTGTGAAGCGAGTCAATCGGGGTCTTGATCTTGTCTTCATCGGCCAGCTTCGCGAGTTCGCTCAACTGCGATCCCGACGGGTGCACTTTGGCGTGTCCCACCAATTTCGCACCATGCTTGGAGGCAACTGGGTCGGCGACGGGGTGAAGCGTGACGAAGCGGCCAGTTTCCTTGCGCAGTACAGTCTGTCCGTTGGTGCTCCAGATGTTGGCCTCGACGCCGCAGTCGTAGAGCACATCAATGGAGTGAGGAGGAAGCACGTCAACCCACTTGGTCGTGGTGTAATCGATGACTTCATCAGCGCCGAGCGATGCCACGAACTCGGTGTTTCGAGCACTAGCTGTCGTGACGACGTGCGCGCCAAGGGCTTTGGCGATCTGAATCGCGAATATGCCCGTGGAGGCGCTACCCCCGAGGATCAACACGCGTTCGCCCGGTTGGAGCTTCGCGTGCTCTTTCAGTGCTTGGTAGCTCGTCAGCCCCGCCAAAGGCACACTCGCGGCTTGGTCGAACGACAGCGTCATGGGCTTCAGCGCAACAAATTCGCGGTCCACGGCCAGATACTCAGCAAAGGAGCCAAACGCCGTGAACGGTGCCATGAAGTACACCGCACTACCAACTTTGACGCCTCCATCCTTTTCCACGTCGCTCCCGACTTCGACCACCGTCCCGGCACCATCAAGACCCATGCCGAAAGGTTGCTCGGGGGTTGGGTGAGAGCTTAGCAGTTTCGGGAAAATGTTATTCGACAAACCGACATCGACTGGGTTGATCGCAGCGCTGTGCACTTTGACGCGTACCTGCTTTGCCGTCAGTGGGGCTTGCTTCACGTCCGATCGGAGCTTTAACACTTGTTCCGGAGCGCCGTGCTGCTCGTAACGATACGCTCGGAAGGTCGCTGGGATTGATGCCATGACTGATTGAGAGGGATGGAGAGGGTGTGTGTGTGTGTGTGGTGGGGGTTACAAGAGGGAAGATTTCAGAATGAGCTGCTGGCTTTCTAGTGGTTTCTTCAAACGCCGCGTTGGTATTTGTAGTTCACCGTGAGTTCGTCCAAACTGTTGCAATCTTGCTTATCGGTAATGAAATAAACGCACGCGGACAAACAAAATGTATGCATCAACGTGCTTCCTCAGTTTTCTCCAAAATTGGCTCTCGAAAAAGCGCGTGGCGTCAACACTTCATCTCCATGTTGACTCACAAAAGTGCGTGGCGTCAACACTTCATCTCCATGTTGACTCTCGAAGAAGCAATCGGTTGATAGCAATTCATCCCATGTTGACGATCCGTGTGTGATTTCGGGCGTAAGTGGCGACTGTCCGAAACTAATCGATTTGCAGGCAGTCAACCAATCACAGAGACCGTCGCCTTGTCTTTGAGGAGTCGTTCGAAAAATGATTAGCTCATGCCCAAAATGATGACGCTAGACTCCCCGTTTATTTTAAATGCAAGACATATCTGATTGGATGAAACATTTTTATCGTGTTTCTATTTTGGCAGCTCTATTTGCTGTAAAAGGTGTCACAAAACACTGGGGTTGTATCCTTATAACCCCATTGCGAAATGTGGTTTTATTTCAGATAGGGGTATATTCCAGAGAAAGGATGCAACCGTTTTTTGTACAAGACAGCCGAAGTACGTGACACTTGAAATGAAGTCTTGTTATTGTAGGTCACGACGATGAACCTAAATATACCTTACCATAGAAAGATAAAGATGAAATGAAGTCATGTAGAACAAAGAATCCTCAGCCCAGACTCAACCCAAAATTTCGGGTTAAGAATAAACCTGATTTAAGTAAACTCTAGATTCAGGGTTAAAATGGTCGAAGAGGTTAGCCGTACCAATTATTCTGGATGTTGGAATCGTCACCAGGCGCAATGACGAGAAGAAAAGATGGTTGTAGGAGAGGTGAATACCAAAAGTGACATTGATATGCCTTAGAAAGACGTCATATCATACGACATCTGTATAGCGCCTACAAACTCTAAATGAATTTTCGTTATAGCCACTCACCAATGGCCAATACCACATTTCACAGTGATTCGTAATTGGTACCTCTGTGAGGATATTGCTTCTCACAAAGATGCAGTATTGTGGACCACACAAGAGTACTCTGTGTGTGAACCCTAACCTCAACAATCATCAATCAAAACAAGACACCACTCTGTCCCACCACAGTATGTGCATCAAAATCTTCATCTCACACATGACACTTTTGAGTCCTGTGATTGATCAACATTAGACATTGTTCATCAGTACCTTCAAGCCACTAAAGCGTACATTTGCATCGATAATTTCTAATTTAGCTTTCGTCTGGGAATGTGGCTTCTAGTCCAGAAACAGCAAGAGGCTGGTATGGTATCCTCAAAACAACGCAACAGGTTTTCAGCACTGCACGAGCATCTCCACCAGTGACCGGCTATATTTGGGATGAGGGGTTTTCCACACCAGTCATGCCATTTTTGGCATTCAACTTTGCTAAAACCTACGCTGCATCATGCATTTCCTACATGGCGCCATGGAACTGACGACCTTGGACTGAACGGTCACACTCGCCAAGAACTCCAAACCTGTGCTGAATGGCATTCAGAAAAGGGTTGGAATTCTTGGTGACTGTGGCGTGTGCTGTGCCTGCTAATTGCATGCATTAGTTGCAAGCGTTGACAGTGACAGAACTTCTTACTCGCCATACACACACGAGACCAAAACGTTCTTGTCGCCTGGTCACCAGTGGACGCATTCATGGTTTTACGAGAGATCGCTGCTTGCATTCTCTTTGTCGTCTGTAGCGCTACGATCCTCCGACGTCACACACGTCCACTGATTGTATGACACTTTGTAGCACACAATTGGCAGTAAGTACCGCTGAAAATGAAGTGAATTTGAAAATCTGTTATTTCCAGGCAATGATGTTTTATATGTTTTATAATGTTGCTCAGCAATATGCTGGAGTGTAATGAAGCCACACAAATCTTAAATATCATAGTCTATCTCATTGAGTAATGCTGAATTCGTCCTCTGACATCCTCAATATAGTAGCCATGATAGACCACTTCAACATGCTCAGAATGAATTTCGTCCTCTGGCCCAGCAGAGTAAAAACTTCGTTTGGATCAATCTCCCGAAGAAAAGCACACGAGGCTCGTGTCGGAATGGAGGAGCATAGTAATCTGAACTCAATTGAGCAAAGATGAAAGCGAGGGAGATCGATGTCTCAGTATTATAGCTTATTGTCACACTTTTACATTCGCAATCAAAAGCAAGCATGGAGACGAAACAAAGCGACGACGACATCGACGAGGGCGTTTCCGACGCGGAATCAGATGAGTAATGTATTTATGCGCTTATGTACTTATTTGGGGCAGAGAGGGAAACTTGTCTTCGAAGGCAGTGGCTCTGAAGATGCTGGTGGTGTGGACGACGAAGGGACCCGTGTTTCCGCCGACGCCCTGCTACTCGCACACGCAATCAAACCCTGAGAATGATCGATTGATATCACAGCGCAATGGCGAATTTGAACGCACACAACGATTATCTCTGCACGTACGACACGCGACACGAGGCGGATCGATCACTTGCACGAGTTTTAAAGTGCCTTACTTGCAGCCATCGGCTGAAGATACGCAATACCAGCTTTGGCGCTGGCCTCGAGGAGTTCGAGCTGTTTGTAGGGTATTCACTCTAAAGCTGAAACCCTGACCACCGTCGTGACATTCTCCCTATACTGCAGAACGAGGTGGTAGCGCTTCTGAGGATGGGATGGGAAGCGTAAAGGCTTAGGAATATGCTTCAGCGCAAGCACAAGTCCCAGCTGCAAGTGCTGTCGCTGGTTCCAATATGGAACTTGAATACAAGCAATCATATGTAATGGGCTGGAACCAGCCATTACATGAAGGTAGATCTGTTCCCAGATCTAGTGTGTCACACACCACCTTCAGCGTGCATTTGCGAAGACACAAATAACAAAGGGATTACAGTAATACAGTCCCCACATGCACGTGTGACGTCATTCGATGACGTCACAAGTGTTCTCTGTGCTGATCAGTGCAGAATGTTGTTCTCATGTACTAATCAGTACAGAGTAATGACATCCATGTACTAATCAAGTGCTGAGTGATGGTTCCTACTTGGGAAACTGCACTGGCGACGAGACCGACGTGTCTCTGCCACCTGGAGTGAGTGGCACGAGCCAATCACTTTGCAGGGAATTCCACAAGACTTGAAGTTCAAGCTTCTAGAAGATCCCGTAGGTTCAACCTCAGTGTACCCAAGGTTTTATATATCAGATTCATAGGTTTTATTGTGTATGTTTAGGTTTTAGTTATAAAACGTGTAGGATCCCTTGAGGTTCATTAGTAAGTAGTGACAGGAACCATAACCATTTCAATTCAGTTATAAATTTTTACTTCGAGTACTCAAGTCTTCTTCCTCCCTCCAAGTCGGGAGATCGCTTCCTCTGGCACAAGCGTGTGTGCCGTGTTTGAGGGACTGTTTGGGATAGCGCCCTCTTACACATCTCGCCATTCTTTGCGACAAATGAGGAGTCTTCACTGCCGTACGCAGAGATGCGTGATCAGTGTAGATAGCAAAGCGCTCCTCGCCAAGCAGATACACACGGAACTTGACCAAAGAATACTTCATCGCCAGAAGTTCCTTGTCGTGAACTGGGTGGTTCCGTTCTGCGGGTCGGAGTTGTCGCGACTGATACGACACAACTCGCTCATGACCCTCATCATCGTGTTGCATCAATGCGCAACCGATGGCATAGTCGCTCGCATCGCAGACGACGTGGAACGGCTTGTCGTGGTTTGGTAGAGCCAACACAGGAGCTTCTCGAAGACTCCTCTTGATTTCTTCGAACGCCGTCTCATGGTCTTTCGACCACTTCCACTCAATGTATTTCTTCAAGAGCTGCGTGAGGGGTTGCACCAACGCTGCATAATTGCGCGTGTACTTGTGAAAGTAGTTGGCTAGACCCAACCATTGTCGTAGCTGTTTGACGTTCTTTGGCACTGGCCAATCGTCAATAGCTTTGACTTTCTCCGGATCGACTCGAACACCGCTCTTGCCCACAAAACAACCGAGAACAGGGATCTCGGGGGCGAAGAACATGCACTTCTTCAAGTTTGCGTAGAGCTTGTTCTCACGCATGACCTGGAAAACTTGACGAAGATGATCGAGACGAACATCGACATCAGACTTCCCATTCGTGGTCTTACTATGAACGAAAATATCGTCAAAGTAACTTGGTGCAAATGTTCGCAGAGGACGAAGAACGTTCGTGACCATTCGATTGAAGGTCGCAGGAGCATTCTTCAGTCCCTGTGGCATCACTAACCATTCCCACAGCATACCACTCGGGGTACTCACTGCGGTTAGTGGGACATCGTCTTCGCGCATTCGAATCTGATAGAACCCATCTTTCAGATCGACAGCACTAAAGACGGTGCTGCCAACCATTCCATCAAGGATCATGTCCTTGCGTGGAACCGGAGTCTGGGCTGGAATTGTCGCGTCGTTCAGCTTGTTGAAAGCGTGAACAATGCGCCAACCTCCAGTTGCCTTCTTCACACAGAAAGTGGGGCTGCAATACGGAGACTTGCTCTCCCGCACATGACCAACCTTAGCACGTTGTGCAAAGAACTCGTCGATTGCCTCGACTTGTTCCTTTGGCAACGGCCACTGTCTTGTGATGCAGTACTTCGTGCCAGGAAGTACATCAATCTCATGACGAATGCCTCTGTCGAATGGCAATTCGTCCGGCACCTTGTCAGGGAAAATGTCTTCATATTCCCTGGCAAGCGCATACACGGGGTTCTTCTCGAGGGCGTCCCACGACTGCTCCTCGAACCTTTCCTTCCGTGTCTTTTCGTCCAACACATCTGCATCCGCACTCGATGCTGTGTTGACGAAGCCTTCGTCGACCATTTCGACGATCACACACACCTGCGCAATATCGCCTCTCGCTAGGCTGCGCTCCAGTGTCTTCTTGCTCATCGATGGCAAGGAAATCAACTCTTCGACTGAACTTGGAGGATTTTCAATCTTCACGTGACGGATTACATCCACGTCACCTTCTTCACTGTAGACCGCGATATTCGCAAACTCGCTTGGAATGTCTTGTGCTTCGACACTCCCTTCGTCATCACCACTTGTACCTTGATCAGGGGAACGAAGAACTCTTGACGAAACACTTCTCTTGCTGGTCTTCTTCTTGTCTTGGGAAGGGTGTTTGTTCCACTTCCATTCACCCTTGTCAACGCCATCGCGAACCTTCTCGTCGTCGATGGCAAAGGAGACAGTCTTTTTCTGGCGCCTGACTGCTCCACCTCCGTTCGTCGTCTTCAAAATGGGTACCACTTGTGAATATGGGGGACCATCGCACACCGCAACATCACAAGGGCCATCTGGGATCTCTTCCACAGATGTGTACACCCATACCACTTCTTCCGTTGTTGTGCAGCACAAGTCAACATCGCGTGACTTGCCAACGGAGATCTTCCTATTCATCCAGTCAATGCTAAGTTGTTAACGCTTCAACCACGGCATTCCCAGGATGATGTCAAACTTGTCATCGAGGTCGAGTAAAATGAACTCGTCTTCACCTCGGAAATCTTCACACTTGATTGCCAAGCGCACCACGCGCTTCGGCATCTTCACAGTTGACCCATTTGCCAACCGGACAATCATCGTCTTCTCTTCATTCGCATCAGACACGAAGACACCATGCCTGATGATCACTTCATTTCGAACAAAGTTGTTCGACGCACCAGTGTCAACCAAAGCTCGTAGAGGCGTTGCAATACCGTCTACACGAACTTTGTGAACGATCAAACTTGACGTTTGACTGACATTCTTCTCACTCATAGTGGAAACTGCATGCGCTTGATGCACATAGGGACCAGAGTCCTGTGTCTCCACAACGACCACAGTCCTCTTTTCCGGGCCAGTAGGAGGCCCCGTCCCTACTGTCCATTCCCGTTTTTTGGCCCAGGTGACCGCTCGAACCGGCGACCGTAAGAACGATCGTGGTTGTTCAAACGAGCACCCTGTGTCGTTTGCCGACCCGGCAAAGACACCTTGCAGTTCCGAGCAATGTGACCCGGCTTCCCGCAACGGAAACACTTTCCATCGTTGCGAGGACGCTCATTTCCAGGCGTGGAAATGTGCGAGATGTCCATGGGCTCGGGGCCATCATGCACGACATTTGATTGCCGCATTGGTCTCGACGCAAACCCATGGAACTTCGCTTGCTTCATGCTGAACTCCTCTTGCATCGCACGTTCAATGGCTTCATCCAGCGTCTTGGGATACTCGCGGAACAGTTGGTTCCGAATAGGACCATCGTTCAGACCCGCCATGAACGTCACGACTTGCGTCGGAACGTCAATCGGCTCGTCAACGATGCTCGACACCAAGTAGCGAGCACGTTGTGCATACGAGTGAAGGTCGAAACGGCCTTGACGAAGCTTGAGGAACTCGGTGCGCGCACGGAACTCACTCTGTGGAGGTTCAAACGCCTTCTTGAGTTCGGTCTTGAAGTGGTCGTAGCTGGGGAAGCAGTTTAGATCGGCTAAACGCTTACCATACGCCCAGCTCTTCGCACGACCCGCAAGGTTGGACATCGCGAACAACACTTGCTGCGAAGGGTCTCGCAGTTGTCTTGCAGTGATGGCTGCATCCAACTCGACGAACCATCGTGAGAGAGGTTCGTTCTCTCCGCCGCGATACGGAGAGACGTCAAGCTTCAGTGGCACCGTCCTGATTGAGGAAACAGGGGTTGCGACCTGCTTCCGGGAGGACATGATCTCGTGGTGCATGAAGCTGACCACCGCGCTCTTCTGGTCCTCCGGAGACGCCGATCGAAGAAGACTGACCACAGCAGCCTCTCCGATGACATCTCGCATGCGCTCAAGCGCCATCCACTCATGAGAAGACAAATGAGGGAAACCCTCAATAGTCAACTCGACAGTTTCCGGTACTGCTGGACCGAGTGGGGTTCCTGTAGCATCCATGTTCCGAACAAGGATGCTCGCAGGGTCTTGGACAGGAATGCTCGACGTGCTTCAAAGCCGCGTCGTCAAACCTCTTCACTTCACTGGGTCGTTGGAAGGACCGCTCGAAGTGCTACCAGGTGTAAGAGGGCGCTGTTCCAAACAGTCCCTCAAACACGGCACACACGCTTGTGCCAGAGGAAGCGATCTCCCGACTTGGAGGGAGGAAGAAGACTTGAGGGCTTGGAGGAAAATTTGCAACTGAATTGAAAAGGTTATGGTTCCTGTCGCTACTTACAAATGAACCCCAAGGGATCCTACAGGTTTTATAACTAAAACCTAAACATACACAATAAAACCTATGAATCTGATATATAAAACCTTGGGTACACTGAGGTTGAACCTACGGGATCTTCTAGAAGCTTGAACTTCAAGTCTTGTATAAAATCCCTGCAAAGTGATTGGCTCTCGCCACTCACTCCAGGTGGCAGAGACACGTCGGTCTCGTCGCCAGTCCAGTTTCCCAAGCAGGAACCATCACTCAGTACTTGGTTAGTACATGGATGTCATTACTCTGTACTGATTAGTACATGAGAACAACATTCTGCACTGATCAGCACAGAGAACATTCGTGACGTCATCGAATGACGTCACACGTGCATGTGTGGACTGTATTACCGTAATCCCTTTGTTATTTGTGTCTCCACAAATGCACGCTGAAGGTGGTGTGTGACACACTAGATCTGGGGACAGATCCACCTTCATGTAAGGCTGGTTCCAGCCCATTACAATAGAGAGTCGCGGGACTGAGATGGTACCGATTTCAACAGACCAAAATTCGGAGGGGAAAACATAATTTCGTGAATCACTGTGTTAAATCACAAAATACCGAATCCTAGTCGAGGGGACAGTCGCAAGTGCACAGTGACATGTCCACTGTGGCGCGACGTGACTATGACCAGCTATAACATGGCCATGCTGTACAGTAGTTTGGAGTTCAGTTTATGGTTTCCCCAATTATCGAAACCGCACAACCACTGCGACACACAGTCGCCGCACCCCCTTGCTTTTAGGATTAATAGATTATCTCAAGGGCAACAAACGATACACAGTGTCTGAGGGACCTCCGATGTCAGCAGCTCCCAAGTCGACCTTTGCATTTAGTGCAAGTTGAACGAGCGACATTAGGAGAGATTTCGCGATGGTTGTCCTGTTATTGGTTCGCTGCATGCTTGCACGCGACTCCTTGATGAGGAGGCTGAAGAAGGCTTGGCAGATAGTCTGACAAAGGCTCGGCAGGAGCCGAAACGCAATTGGTATACATGCTCTCAAGTCGAGCGTCACCTGCACCAGGGTCTGCATCTCCGATATGAGATACTGTAGCATGTGGACACATAGACACTGCGAAGTCGGAGAGCACAATGTAGCGATTCGGAATGTGCAGCAGTCTGACGAATCAAATGGGTGCAAATCGTTCGTCGGCATCACGAAAAGCAGAACGTGTAGAAAAAGGTAAACCCGTCTTGGCTGGTGACAGATCGCAACCAAATCCACGCATTTAGAAACGCACGAGAAGTGATCCAATACAAATGAAAGGGCGCAAACATCCGCCGTCTGATTCTGGCGAGCAGCGCACAGCGTCTTGCAGAATGTGTGTGTCTTGTGTGTTCGGCTGTTCTCGTGCTTGTCCATCATTGCAGATGTCCTCCAGGCAGCATCAGTTGACGCACCTACAAACACATTGCAAGCGAGTACAATACGGGCCAGCAACTCACAGGGTCGCATGTAATCATTATGCGCGCTGGCTCACATGATCATCCACTTGCTTTAGCATCGTGATGATATTTCAGTTGACACGGTGTCTCGCAGATTCGCACGTGGATCATCTCCGAGTGCAAATCGCAAATGCAACCCTCGAGTCGTACATGATGATTACTTGCGGGAACATGTTGCTCGCACGATTTGATTTGTTTACAGAATGAAAATCGCCTCGGTCTTGCTGTACAATAGTACAATACACCACTGCATGCATGAATAGTAATAGGTCACGTTGTCATAGTGCTGCTTGTGAGGCGGAACATTTTTGTTTTATTTGAATCATCATGCATGCGTTGTACATATGCTGATATTCTGTGGCGCAGCACATTAACATCGTCTAAACGTCTTTGAAAGTGTGCGCATCATCTTACTGGCCCCTCCACCTTGCCAGTGTTGACAATCACGATGAACATCCAACACAATCATTGCATGATGCAAAATGGCGATTTGCATTTGGAGATGAGCTTCTGTAGGACCGTTTCTCAGCCTCGGTTGTGCCTTTTTGACTTGTCAAGATGTCAAACGACGATTTGAATACGCATAGCAATACCGAATCGCCAGTTGGATGCATCGGGTGCTGTGCCGGCGACAGGACATCTCATACACACCAGAACTACGCAAAGAAAATCACACACCCTCAGATGCTGGAGCATTTCGGAAGAAGCCTGCACGTTTGCTAAGCTTACACTTAAAACATCAAAGAACTTTGTCGAGGCACTGGAGCACGACATGCCTTTTTAGGCAGAAAGTGTCCTAAATACCATCATGGTGCGCCTCTGTGACGCACAAAGGGTGCACATCCCTCTATCTCTGGCATAAAAGCTCTACGTGCGGCTGAAGGATACAGTCGCATCTTGGAATATGTAACGTAGTGTAGGCAGGCACAAGCAGAAATTAGCGGCGACACTCGGGATGATCGTGGACAAGAGTTGGAAATTAGTATTAATTCAATAGAGTGTCGGTAAACGCAACTATATGGCCATATCACAATACAGTACCTTGTACAGCAAACGATGTATTATCTTACATTTACTCCAGACCAATCAAGCCGAGATAGCGCCTGCCGTTCGAAAAAGAAAAGCGACGCCAACTACGAAGTACATCACGACAGCACGGACAGCACGCGCAACAGCCCAACTCGCCATCCGAAGTCACAAGACAGCAGCATAATGATACTGACTACCTGCCTTTAGCGCGTGAGAGTATCCTCGTCGAGTGAAGCAAGAGCGATGATTTGGTCAAGACGAGGGATTTGCTTTAAATCGAGATAATCTAGCTGGCACGAAACGCGTCTCCCTGTACTGAATAATGCAAACCCTCTTCAACGAGAGCTCTCCCTCCTGATGCGTCGCGAAACTAAAGTCAGCTGCTTTCGACTTGAGTAATTAATCCCTGCACACTCAAGTCAAATAAACAAGCAATCAGTAAAACCATGTGTATTTTAGAAAAACGTATGGTCTGCCGATCATCGTGGCCGCTCCTGTCTTCGCGTTTGTTTCTGTCTCATACAACTACCAAAACATTGTGGTGTGGACGGTGCTTGTCTGGACGCCTCAAGGCTACGACAGAATACAGAGAACACAGCGCGGAGTTCGCCTAGGGTATGACCAATCCCCGTCAACTCGGACTAAACTCACCTCTTCACTCCTCTTGCAACTGGTCATTCCTCAAAACGACCTCACGGCCACAAGTCCTCGTTCAGCGCACAGCAGCACCCACGACCCCAAGTCTTCCACACCATCACTACCATGATCAAGAACGTCATCCTCAGCCTGTTCGTCGTCGCGGCCGCTCACGCCACCAGCTTCGCCAATGCCGAAGCTGAAGCCACCCAAGTCCAAGAACACGCGGAAGCCGCTGGTGCTCTCGTGATGGGCGGGATCTCGATCGCCACCTCCGTGATCCCATTGATCGGCGGTCTCTTCAAGAACAAGAAGCAGTGCAAGCAAGTCGCCTGCTGGATCTCGACGCCATCCTGCTACCAGCAAGCGGCGGACCAGGTCCAGAGCCAGGTCTTCCAGGGTCGCGACGGCTACCGAGTTGAGAGCACCAACAAACAAGGTGCGTGGGTGCGCTACTGGCGCGTGCGCACCGACGTCCCGGGGGGCGCCACCATCGCGAGTGGCAAGTGCGACGACGGTTCGAAGTTCACGGTGAACAACTGCCAGTCGACTGGAAAGGTCCACTGCTAAGTCGTCGGCAAAGATAGTAATGTCCACATGAGTGTGGAACACAATTAAAGCGCGCTAACGTGTACGCATGTGAGCCGCTACACAGTCCACGTCAATCGGGTGCGCATTGTGCTGAGCATTAGCATCTCACCAACTGTGCATTCTTTTTTTGCTTTTTGAAATAATACGCAATTCCATAACAAATTCCGGTTTCGTTTTCCTTTTCTTGACGGCGATGGATCTTGTCTTGCATTCTGAGCTGAATGGGCGGTGCCGAGTGTGGTCTGGTGTGCCAGTGGGGTCGTCCTGGCAAAGACCGCAAACAAATACATCATTTTTCCCGAGATACGCGAGAAATAATCTTGCTGGACTTTCTCTTGAAGCGCCAATCGGCATCGGAACATCATGCCGAAAGATTATGTTGCTGTATCTGCAGAGACCGTGAACATGTGCAAGAAGGACAGACACAGGGATGTACAAGCATCCTGGCCACAGCTTGGGTTGCTGCTCACACAGAGACACTCTTCAGTTGGAGCCCAACTTCAACTGCAAATCCGTGCTGGGCATCATATCACTAGATTACAGTTCCATGTACTGTATGGCCTTTTGGTGACTGCCGTTTTGAGGGGGGTGGTGGTGTGTGGACAGGCGCAGGAATATGCCGACATGCTGGTCAGGATTTGATTTGCTTTTGGCAAATGCCCTGTGCATTGGAATACTGTATGACTAAATGCAGATACCAGTAAAGTATGGAGACTAATCCTGGTGGAGCTGTGCACAGACGCGCGACAGATCGGGTGGATAAACATCACGGACTCAACTACGTCATTCTTACGATCAGTGGCGGCGTTCATTTCTCTCTCGCTTGTCAATATGGTTTATCTCATGCATGAAACGTTTACCGTGGTGGTATTGCTGGTTGCCTGAATGGCTGCCTCGTTAGTCGCTCAGTCACCCACCCACCGACTTCTGTTCGCATGGCGTACTGCACATGGATCGTCAAAATGCAGTGTACACTCTGGAATGGTTCTTGTTCGCTTCGCGGAGAGGCCTTATGACGATCATTCGTATACGGTGGATCATTATCTCGTGATCGGATCGGATTCCTGTTCACTGGGGTGGAGCTGAGGCTGTGCGGCGGATCCGGCGGAACTCGAGAAAGACAGCGTCTATGTTCAGTCGTACCATTGCGGTTGAGGTCAGTTATTGAGTTGCTGTTACTCACGGCGAAGTGAACATTTGCATCGGCTTATGTGCAACAACAACCTCGAATGTTGTGGCTTGGAGTTCGGCCGGTGGCACTTTTAATACGTGCGCTGTAGACACTCCACACCGCATCCAATCTTTCTGAAAGACCAGTTGGAGGTGGGCGAAACTACACACGCGCTCATCCTCGAGCGCTCCGTGGAAAACACGCAGCACGCTGCTGAAGCAGTGCCAGGGATTTGGAACGACTGATATGGGGCTGCATGAGATCGATTTGCAACGCAACAGATTGAATGCAAACAATCTTCCACACCAAGCCAGCTAATGCAAATCGCTGGTATCGTTCCCCTGCTTCTCCGTTCACTGCTCATCGTAAGTTAAAGTGTAATCATCTTCACATCTAGCCGCGACTTGTAATCCGCGTTGATCAGTCCACGTTGATGCTAGGCTGTCTTGGGACAGCCCAGACCAAAGACGTACAGCGCTTGCTTTCTCTTCCACCTCCCCATTCTTCAAATCGACCGCAAGGACGCAAGTACCAAGGCTCAAGACCCTTCTCAGTAACAACACCACCATGATCAAGAACGTCATCCTCAGCCTATTCGTCGTCGCGGCCGCTCACGCCACCAGCTTCGCCAATGCCGAAGCTGAAGTCGTTGAGGCCACGGCCAAACCACCCAGCAGCGGCAAGGGCGGCAAAGTCCTCGACGGTATCTCCATTGCCGTGAGTGTGTTGCCTTTGATCGGCGGTCTCTTCAAAAAGAAGGAGTGCAAGCAAGTCGCCTGCTGGATCTCGACGCCATCCTGCTACCAGCAAGCGGCGGACCATGTTCAGAGCCAGATCTTCCAGGGCCGCGACGGCTTCCGAGTTGAGAGCACCAGCAACCAAGGTGCGTGGGTGCGCTACTGGCGCGTGCGCACCGACGTCCCGGCTGGCACGACCATCGCGAGTGGCAAGTGCGACAACGGCTCGAAGTTCACGGTGAGCAACTGCCAGTCGACTGGAAAGGTCCACTGCTAAGGTAAAGTAAAGGGTGAATGCGCGTGCGTCGGTGTCCTGTCGTGTCTTGCGCGCAAGATTCTGGTGGCGGCATGCAGCACACGGATCAATGTGAGCAGCCTGGATCACAAGCATCTGCGGCATGCGGAGCGATAAGCAATGAGTGCTGGTGTGGAGGCAGTATCGCTGCGTCGGATGGTGGGCTTCGGTAGCCGCTATCTTGCGCAGTCTCCACATTCCTGTTTCTCGTACGGTACATATGCATATACATATATAAACATGGTGGAAAGTATCCGTGTTCGTTCACTCATACTTGCTTTTGTTTTCTTTGACGATCAACGAACGACAGCCTGTGTCAGGGTTCACTTTGATTGTACTGCACAGTTTTCATAGTAAGAGACAAATGAGTCCTTCGTACTTTTTGCATGTGCGGTATAGACTACCAGCAGATCTATGGAAACAACGAGGATGTCTTACGCCGTATCAGATGTGGACGACATACCGGATTTCTACGATGCAGCTCAACCTGTTCCATCCGGGAAGGATCGAGTCTTCGGCGTGCCCAAGCAATGCCGGATGTGGGGAGACAAAAGAAACTATCTCACACATAGTCTGGAGTTGCAAGCGAGCACAAACCGCGTGGACGGTCTTCCTCGGGCGATGGATGGGTCGAACATTGACGGAGCAAGCACTCAACCTCTTCCTGCCTCACATTGCTAGTCGCACAGCCCCGCCAGGTCAACGATCTTTACTCCGGGAATTGGAAAAGAGCTTCGGGTTCATTACTCCGGAACACTCGACAGCACTACAGGAATTTTGGTTTATCGTCACATCAAGCATCCTAGTATTGCTATGGAGAACGAGAGTGGAAATAGTGTATGAACGGCAGCGCGTCACTGTCGAAGAAAGTACCCAGCGAGTGTGGACAGCGTGTGTGATGCAAGTGCAGGCTGTGGCTCATCGGATGAGAGCGCTCAAAGAAGAAAAGATCAATGCAACTTGCCTGAGCCAACTGCTCAGCGTACTGGAGAGACAAGACTTGTCGCGCCAACTGGAAGCATGGAGGACGGCGGGTTTGTATTTCGATGGAGGTGCACGCGGCAACCCAGGTCCAGGAGGCAGTGGATGGGCACTCATCTTCCTGAATGAACGCAGCAATCGATGGGAACTCAAAGCATGCGGCTACGCGTACATGGGACCAGAAGTCACGAACAATTGGTGCGAATACAGCGCACTGAAAGATGGTCTGGCATGCAGTGCACACTACCTACAGCACTATGAAGTCAAGTTGGAAGTCTTCGGAGATAGCCAAATGATTATCGTATCCCAGAACGGATTCGCCTCGATACGCCAGACCAAGTTGCAGCCACTGGCAGTTCGGGTAAATCAAATCACCGCCAACTTTGCGTGGACCTCCTGGAATCACACAAAACGAGAACAAAACAAAATGGCCGATCTTCTCGCCAACATGGCAATGAACTCCAAGAATGCGAAGATACTCACCGACGAATCGCGGGGAAACGATCAAGTTCTTCTGTCCCAAGTCGCAGCTCTACTCGACAATGATATCGGTGCCACGCCGTCAAAACTTAGAAACACCTCACTCTCAGCAATGTTAATGAGATTCAGGAATTCTTCAACTGTATGTAGATCATAATATAAATAGAATTACCTTTTCTCTCTCTATTCCAATGCACAGGTATCTGTCAAAAACAAATCAAATCCCGACCAGCATGTTGGTGTATTCCTACGCCTGTCCACTCACCACCCACCACCCCCCCCCCCCCCCCTCAAAACGGCAGTCGCCAAAAGGCCACACAGTACATGGAACTGTAATCAAGTGATATGATGCCCAACACGGATTTGCAGTTGAAGTTGAGCTCCAACTGAAGAGTGTCTCTGTGTAAGCAGCAACCCAAGCTGTGGCCAGGATGCTTGTGCATCCCTGTGTCTGTCCTTCTTGCACATGTTCACGGTCTCTGTAGATACAGCAGCATAATCTTTCGGCATGATGTTCCGATGCCGATTGACGCTTCAAGAGAAAGTCCAGCAAGATTATTCCTGGCGTGTCTCGGGAAAAATGATGTATTTGTTTGCGATCTTTGCCAGGACGACCCCACTGGCACACCAGACCACGCTCGGCACCGCCCATTCAGCTCGGAATGCAACACAGGAGTTGGAAGATCCATCGCCGTCAAGAAAAGAAAAACGAAACCGAAATTTGTTATGGAATTGCGTATTATTTCAAAAAGCAAAAAAAGAATGCACAGTTGGTGAGATGCTAATGCTCAACACAATGCACACCCGATTGACGTGAACTGTGTAGCGGCTCACATGCGTACACGTTAGCGCGCTTTAATTGTGTTCCACACTCATGTGGACATTACTATCTTTGCCGACGACTTAGCAGTGGACCTTTCCAGTCGACTGGCAGTTGTTCACCGTGAACTTCGAACCGTCGTCGCACTTGCCACTCGCGATGGTGGCGCCCCCCGGGACGTCGGTGCGCACGCGCCAGTAGCGCACCCACGCACCTTGTTTGTTGGTGCTCTCAACTCGGTAGCCGTCGCGACCCTGGAAGACCTGGCTCTGGACCTGGTCCGCCGCTTGCTGGTAGCAGGATGGCGTCGAGATCCAGCAGGCGACTTGCTTGCACTGCTTCTTGTTCTTGAAGAGACCGCCGATCAATGGGATCACGGAGGTGGCGATCGAGATCCCGCCCATCACGAGAGCACCAGCGGCTTCCGCGTGTTCTTGGACTTGGGTGGCTTCAGCTTCGGCATTGGCGAAGCTGGTGGCGTGAGCGGCCGCGACGACGAATAGGCTGAGGATGACGTTCTTGATCATGGTAGTGATGGTGTGGAAGACTTGGGGTCGTGGGTGCTGCTGTGCGCTGAACGAGGACTTGTGGCCGTGAGGTCGTTTTGAGGAATGACCAGTTGCAAGAGGAGTGAAGAGGTGAGTTTAGTCCGAGTTGACGGGGATTGGTCATACCCTAGGCGAACTCCGCGCTGTGTTCTCTGTATTCTGTCGTAGCCTTGAGGCGTCCAGACAAGCACCGTCCACACCACAATGTTTTGGTAGTTGTATGAGACAGAAACAAACGCGAAGACAGGAGCGGCCACGATGATCGGCAGACCATACGTTTTTCTAAAATACACATGGTTTTACTGATTGCTTGTTTATTTGACTTGAGTGTGCAGGGATTAATTACTCAAGTCGAAAGCAGCTGACTTTAGTTTCGCGACGCATCAGGAGGGAGAGCTCTCGTTGAAGAGGGTTTGCATTATTCAGTACAGGGAGACGCGTTTCGTGCCAGCTAGATTATCTCGATTTAAAGCAAATCCCTCGTCTTGACCAAATCATCGCTCTTGCTTCACTCGACGAGGATACTCTCACGCGCTAAAGGCAGGTAGTCAGTATCATTATGCTGCTGTCTTGTGACTTCGGATGGCGAGTTGGGCTGTTGCGCGTGCTGTCCGTGCTGTCGTGATGTACTTCGTAGTTGGCGTCGCTTTTCTTTTTCGAACGGCAGGCGCTATCTCGGCTTGATTGGTCTGGAGTAAATGTAAGATAATACATCGTTTGCTGTACAAGGTACTGTATTGTGATATGGCCATATAGTTGCGTTTACCGACACTCTATTGAATTAATACTAATTTCCAACTCTTGTCCACGATCATCCCGAGTGTCGCCGCTAATTTCTGCTTGTGCCTGCCTACACTACGTTACATATTCCAAGATGCGACTGTATCCTTCAGCCGCACGTAGAGCTTTTATGCCAGAGATAGAGGGATGTGCACCCTTTGTGCGTCACAGAGGCGCACCATGATGGTATTTAGGACACTTTCTGCCTAAAAAGGCATGTCGTGCTCCAGTGCCTCGACAAAGTTCTTTGATGTTTTAAGTGTAAGCTTAGCAAACGTGCAGGCTTCTTCCGAAATGCTCCAGCATCTGAGGGTGTGTGATTTTCTTTGCGTAGTTCTGGTGTGTATGAGATGTCCTGTCGCCGGCACAGCACCCGATGCATCCAACTGGCGATTCGGTATTGCTATGCGTATTCAAATCGTCGTTTGACATCTTGACAAGTCAAAAAGGCACAACCGAGGCTGAGAAACGGTCCTACAGAAGCTCATCTCCAAATGCAAATCGCCATTTTGCATCATGCAATGATTGTGTTGGATGTTCATCGTGATTGTCAACACTGGCAAGGTGGAGGGGCCAGTAAGATGATGCGCACACTTTCAAAGACGTTTAGACGATGTTAATGTGCTGCGCCACAGAATATCAGCATATGTACAACGCATGCATGATGATTCAAATAAAACAAAAATGTTCCGCCTCACAAGCAGCACTATGACAACGTGACCTATTACTATTCATGCATGCAGTGGTGTATTGTACTATTGTACAGCAAGACCGAGGCGATTTTCATTCTGTAAACAAATCAAATCGTGCGAGCAACATGTTCCCGCAAGTAATCATCATGTACGACTCGAGGGTTGCATTTGCGATTTGCACTCGGAGATGATCCACGTGCGAATCTGCGAGACACCGTGTCAACTGAAATATCATCACGATGCTAAAGCAAGTGGATGATCATGTGAGCCAGCGCGCATAATGATTACATGCGACCCTGTGAGTTGCTGGCCCGTATTGTACTCGCTTGCAATGTGTTTGTAGGTGCGTCAACTGATGCTGCCTGGAGGACATCTGCAATGATGGACAAGCACGAGAACAGCCGAACACACAAGACACACACATTCTGCAAGACGCTGTGCGCTGCTCGCCAGAATCAGACGGCGGATGTTTGCGCCCTTTCATTTGTATTGGATCACTTCTCGTGCGTTTCTAAATGCGTGGATTTGGTTGCGATCTGTCACCAGCCAAGACGGGTTTACCTTTTTCTACACGTTCTGCTTTTCGTGATGCCGACGAACGATTTGCACCCATTTGATTCGTCAGACTGCTGCACATTCCGAATCGCTACATTGTGCTCTCCGACTTCGCAGTGTCTATGTGTCCACATGCTACAGTATCTCATATCGGAGATGCAGACCCTGGTGCAGGTGACGCTCGACTTGAGAGCATGTATACCAATTGCGTTTCGGCTCCTGCCGAGCCTTTGTCAGACTATCTGCCAAGCCTTCTTCAGCCTCCTCATCAAGGAGTCGCGTGCAAGCATGCAGCGAACCAATAACAGGACAACCATCGCGAAATCTCTCCTAATGTCGCTCGTTCAACTTGCACTAAATGCAAAGGTCGACTTGGGAGCTGCTGACATCGGAGGTCCCTCAGACACTGTGTATCGTTTGTTGCCCTTGAGATAATCTATTAATCCTAAAAGCAAGGGGGTGCGGCGACTGTGTGTCGCAGTGGTTGTGCGGTTTCGATAATTGGGGAAACCATAAACTGAACTCCAAACTACTGTACAGCATGGCCATGTTATAGCTGGTCATAGTCACGTCGCGCCACAGTGGACATGTCACTGTGCACTTGCGACTGTCCCCTCGACTAGGATGTGCCTGTACCTCGTACCACAACTTCCTGGGTCATACAGTAAGTAAGTAGCTCTAGTGCGTGAACTTACTCAACGTAGGATAGTTGGATGGTGTCTTTCTGTGTGAGACGCTTTCGCTCTGTAATACTGTGCTTGAGTGCGCCTAACTACATGGAAAAAGTACGAAGGACTCATTTGTCTCTTACTATGAAAATTGTGCAGTACAGTCAAAGTGAACCCTGACACAGGCTGTCGTTCGTTGATCGTCGAAGAAAACAAAAGCAAGTATGAGTGAACGAACACGGATACTTTCCACCATGTTTATATATGTATATAAATATTCACACGGATATTTGCAACCAGATTACGAACTGTGCTCCCTTGGCTTATCCATCACATGCAAGCTGGTTTCGTTCCAGGGCGAGCAATCCCGAATACGATCGATGTGTTATTGGCTGCGCAACAGCGGGCCACGAGCGACCCCGCCATGTCCAGAGCGATCGCGTTGCTCCTTGATTTTGCTAAAGCCTATGATTCACTCGATCGCAGCTTTCTGGCACAAGCGCTCCAGCATCTTGGATTCCCATTGAAGTTCGTACGCTTAGTGAAGGTGTTACACTCTCAAACCACTTACAAGTTCATTGTCAACGGTTTCCTGTCGAGAAAGTACAACGTAACATCCGGAATTCGTCAAGGATGTCCGCTGGCCCCTCTTCTCTTCATCTTGGCGTTAGAGGTTCTTTATCGGAAAATCGAAGCGAGTGACGAAATACACGGCGTTGAACTCCAGGCAGCAGGATGCGCAACTGAAGTCAGACTTGGAGGATACGCAGACGACACGACCATTTATCTTAGCGATCCCAAGGATATTAGTGCCGTGTTTGCAATCCTGGACAAATATGGAGCAGCTTCTGGGCTTCGAGTCAATCGGCACAAATCTGCAGTATTACCGCTGAACAAGGAATTTAGCTCCACCGAAGAGTCAGTCAGTGACATTCATGTGCTACAACGTGAGGAACATTGCCGCTACCTCGGCATCCAAGTCGGACAAACGCCTTCGAATGCAATTAACTGGTCCAAGTGCATCCAAGCCTTACGTGTCAGACTTCGACTTGCGCGTCTCAAAACTCACTCTGTCGCCCAACGCGCAGCAATTGCCAGTGCCGTCATCATACCCAAAGTGCTTTACGTGGCCAGGCACTCCTGGCCCTCTACGGCTATTGTCAATCAGCTACACGACCTAATGAAACAATTTATCTGGGGCTCAAGGAATGGTAAGCCTGCGAAACCGTGGATGAAGGAAGAACAAGCTGAACTCAAAAAAATGAATGGAGGCTTGTCAGTACCCAACATCAGAACTGAGCTGATGACGATGAGTGCCACAGCAGTCTCCAAATGGGCAATCACTACCTCTCACATCGATCAGGTCATCGGGGAAATCTTGCTGCACAACACAAGGGCTTCTTCGACGTACATCACGCCGCTCGATGCAATCCCAAGGCGGCCACTCCAGCTTCGTGATAACATGTGGACAACTGGCGCAGCATTGTGTGCGTCGCTCCATTCTCGACCCTATGAGCCCAGAGAACGTGATAATGTACGTTGGTGTTACGAGCACTTCAAGTCGACAATTGTGCAGACTCAATGGGACGGCGATGTGTTCCAGATCGACCTCAGCTCTAAAATGTCTGACAGGCTTCCAGGTATCATCGCTGAAGGACGAAGGCTACGCGGGACATTCTGTGCAGAATGGCTGCCATACATGACCTCGACTGCAGATGGGTGGCTTCTTGATTCCAACGGCTCCCCTTACAAGCTTGCTCACACATCATTATCAGTTGGAACAGCACAACTGGGTGACATACTTCGATGGGAGTGGATAAGACCAGGAGTGCTTAACTTCATCCCAACATGTGGAATCTCCGGATTCTCCCGGCCGTCTATTCGAGCGCTCGAGCGGTTATGTGCTACGTTGGTATCCAACTTCCCACAGCTTCTGTATCGACCACAGCAAACAAATGTGCTTCGGCTGTACAACGGGCAACGTCATTACAACCACGAATGGCATCTGCACACCAGTGAAGCAACTCGGACCCACGTCGACACGACCCTAGTCAAAGCTACGCATACAGTTCACTCCGCATTGGACTGTGACGTCATGGCAACAAGAGACTTGAACGGGCAGAAGGTGTCGTTCCATGCACATCCACGCTTCACAAGAATCGTGCAACTATGGGGTGGCAACGGACGATACAATACGACCAGATCTTTCTATCGGCAACAAGTTGCAGCAACGAGGACACAAATTGGCAAAGATACTCGAGATGCAGCAGTCAACAAAGCTGTCCATACAGCAGGATCTCTGTGGCCAGGACTGCAATTAATCCAGTGGAGCGAATTACACAACATCCCAGGGATTACTGCTTATACAGCCCAGACTCTTCTCCGGCTGAAAGCCAACCGACTCTCCATGTGGAACTATGAGAAAGCTGATCTATCCTGCTCGAATCCCGAATGCTCCCAAGTTGTCCAATCTTCTGTTCAACATCTATTCTGGGAGTGTCCGAAAGCCAAACTCGTGTGGAACTACTTTTATGCGCTATGGGCGAAGATCGGAATCACTCCTGGTCACGACCCCGCAATCTGGATCTTCAGTCTGGATCTACCAGATACTCCAAGGCATGCATGGACCACGATCAAGAGACACATTATCGGACACAAGTTCTCCAATGAACATCTCCAAGATCACCTCTATTCCGTCGCACACATGCTGTGGCGATATATGAGCGCGTCGCTCATACAGACCATTTGGTGTGCACATCTGCGACGCATGGATTCGGATCCAATCGAATCGGCTGCTGAGATGGCGATCATGATGACCAGATTAGAGGCAGGAATGCGAAACCTCACACGACTCGCTGAAGCTCAAGCTGGAGACTCGGACGGTCACACGGTTGCAGCAGTTCTCAAGGCATATGTCGACTGCTTTCTCAGCCAAACCGACGCCATCCCCTTGACTCCAAGTGATACTCGCGGCGTTTACCTGTTGTTTTTCGATGGTGGATCACGCGGCAATCCAGGACCAGGAGGGACTGGATCCATCATCGTGCGTGTCCATAAGGACTCGCACACAGCCAGTTTAATTTGGGCCGCGAGCATGGCGTATAGCAGGAAGGACACGACCAACAACTTTGCCGAGTACTGGGGTCTCATACACGGACTCCGAGAAGCCCAACGCAGTCACTTCGAACCGTTGTACGTGATTGGAGACAGTGCACTCATTATCTCCCAACAGCGAATGCATCGGTCCCCTCGACAGCACCGATTGGCACGTTTATACCTGACAAGTCGACGACTCGCGGATTGCATCGACATCCGAGGATGATCGTTGCGACCATATCAACCCACAACCCAAGCTCGTCGTGACAACCACCGACCAAGAAGGCGCAGTGCGACAGTCAATGCTCGCCATGAGCTAACTGTTGGATTCCACACACAGAATGTGATGGGGTTCTCCAAATCCGACGCCAATCTGAACGCGTGGTTTTCACATTTTCGACAGACTGATGACTCGGGATCATTGGACATTGTCTTTCTCCAAGAAACGCACGTCCTGGAGACCGAAGTGGCATCAATGCAATCCAGATTTCGTCGAAGTTGGGGTTTTCAGGAACCATCAGAAGAGTCGGATCCCAGACTTTCTCTCTGGTCAGCTTCCACCGAGCGCAAAGGAGGAGTGGCGATCTTGTTGAATCCCTATTCGTGCATACCTACACTGGCTCCATATAAGCAGGATCAGTGGAATGCGCACTGGATGGCAGCTACGGTGACGTTGCGTGGTGAAACGGTGTTACTTCTCAACATCTACGCTCCTTCTACCGTATTTGCAAGGGAAGCTTTCTACAGAGCACTATCAGGTCTCCTCTCGTCACATGATGGACCCATTCTGTGCGGTGGAGACTTTAATTGCACTCTCAACCAGATGGCAGACAGGTCTCACAACAACCACAACAAAGTGCACGATTCCAGGGAATTGAAGAAACTGCTCCAGAAATTGAATCTTGTTGATACCCTCGAGGATGATGCTCTTCGCGCCACGGACACACGAGACGTCAAAGCATTCCATCGACAGCATCACACCTACTACTATACACTGCCTTCAAGGCAGTGCCAGCAGTAGGCTCGACCGATGGTACTGCAGCAATGACCATCTCGACTGGGTTCGCAGCGTCTACCAAAGCGTAGCTGGTCCATTCTCCGATCACAATGGAGTCACGATCCGGGTAGCTGCTCCTGACAAGGTGATCCAAAGCAAGAAACCTCGAGTTGTCTATCCACTTCCGAAGAATGCAGCGGCGAGTATTGGAAAAGATTTCTTCGAAAAAGCTCATGATCAACTTGATGAATTACGTGGACGTTACTCTTCGCCTCGTGATTATGCTCTGGCCACAGCAAATTGGTGGGATGAAGCCAAGATCGCGTTCAGGATCGGGTACCTTGAAGCTAAAAAATCGTACTTCGCCAGATTGAATCAAGGATACAAGAAGAAAATCCAGAGGTTGCAACGACGCCTCTCAGAATCGGAAGCGCAGATGCTCGATCACTCTGGTGGAGCGGTGAGTGATCAAAACGTGGAGTTGTCGCAAGAGTTTCTTACCACCGCCACGAGTATTCGTCGAGCCATTGCAGAATGCAAATCTAAGTGGCAGGCTTCGAAACGGGACCGCATTTTTCGGGAGCACATGCATCATGAACGAAAAACGAGCAAATCCTTCTACAAGCGTATCTCGACCAAGTTCCTTGACAACACTATCTTCACACTCGGTGGCACAGCGACTTACGGACCCATGCGTTCACGAGAACTTGCTGACGACATGGGAGAAGGATGGAAATCAATCATGCAACAGGCGCCCACTCTGCAAACTGACATCGATCAAATCCTTGATCCAGGAACAGCTATTCCTCCGTCGGACAGATTAGGCTTCCTGCTCAAACCGATCAATTCGAGTGAAATTAAACAGGCTGTGAAGAAATGCAAGAGAGGCAAAGCTCACGGTCCTGACGAACTCGGCAACGACTGGTACAGAGACCACTGTGACGAGATTACCGGTCTATTCGAGCGACTTTTCAACTTGTGGATACCCGAATGCGTTCTACCAAGTTCGTTCAGTGAAGCACATATTCACTGCATAAAAAAGTCCGTCTCTGCTGCATCGCCGCTGGACTACAGACCAATCGCACTCCTCAACTCGGATTACAAAATATTCACACGGATATTTGCAACCAGATTACGAACTGTGCTCCCTTGGCTTATCCATCACATGCAAGCTGGTTTCGTTCCAGGGCGAGCAATCCCAACTACGATCGATGTGTTATTGGCTGCGCAACAGCGGGCCACGAGCGACCCTGCCGTGTCCAGAGCGATCGCGTTGCTCCTTGATTTTGCTAAAGCCTATGATTCACTCGATCGCAGCTTTCTGGTACAAGCGCTCCAGCATCTTGGATTCCCATTGAAGTTCGTACGCTTAGTGAAGGTGTTACACTCTCAAACCACGTACAAGTTCATTGTCAACGGTTTCCTGTCGAGAAAGTACAACGTAACATCCGGGATTCGTCAAGGATGTCCGCTGGCCCCTCTTCTCTTCATCTTGGCGTTAGAGGTTCTTTATCGGAAAATCGAAGCGAGTGACGAAATACACGGCGTTGAACTCCAGGCAGCAGGATGCGCAACTGAGGTTAGACTTGGAGGATACGCAGACGACACGACCATTTATCTTAGCGATCCCAAGGATATCAATGCCGTGTTTGCAATCCTGGACAAATATGGAGCAGCTTCTGGGCTTCGAGTCAATTGGCACAAATCTGCAGTATTACCGCTGAACAAGGAATACAGCTCCACCGAAGAGTCAGTCAGTGACATTCATGTGCTACAACGTGAGGAACATTGCCGCTACCTCGGCATCCAAGTCGGACAAACGCCTTCGAATGCAATTAACTGGTCCAAGTGTATCCAAGCCTTACGTGTCAGACTTCGACTTGCGCGTCTCAAAACTCACTCTGTCGCCCAACGCGCAGCAATTGCCAGTGCCGTCATCATACCCAAAGTGCTTTACGTGGCCGTGGCCAGGCACTCCTGGCCAGCTCTACGGCTATTGTCAATCAGCTACACGACCTAGTGAAACAATTTGTCTGGGGCTCAAGGAATGGTAAGCCTGCGAAACCGTGGACGAAGGAAGAACAAGCTGAACTCAAAAAAATGAATGGAGGCTTGTCAGTACCCAACATCAGAACTGAGCTGATGACGATGAGTGCCACAGCAGCCTCCAAATGGGCAATCACAACCTCTCACATCGATCAGGTCATCGGGGAAATCTTGCTGCACAACACAAGGACTTCTTCGACGTACATCACGCCGCTCGATGCAATCCCAAGGCAGCCACTCCAGCTTCGTGATAACATGTGGACAACTGGCGCAGCATTATGTGCGTCGCTCCATTCTCGACCCTACGAGCCCAGAGAACGTGATAATGTACGTTGGTGTTACGAGCACTTCAAGTCGACAATTGTGCAGGCTCAATGGGACCGCGATATGTTCCAGATCGACCTCAGCTCTAAAATGTCTGACAGGCTTCCAGGTATCATCGCTGAAGGACGAAAGCTGCGCGGGACTTTCTATGCAGAATGGCTGCCATACATGACCTCGACTGCAGATGGGTGGCTTCTTGATTCCAACGGCTCCCCTTACAAGCTTGCTCGCACATCATTATCAGTCGGAACAGCACAACTGGGCGACATACTTCGATGGGAGTGGATAAAACCAGGAGTGCTTAACTTCATCCCAACATGTGGAATCTCCGGATTCTCCCGGCCGTCTATTCGAGCGCTCGAGCGGTTATATGCTACGTTGGTATCCAACTTCCCACAGCTTCTGTATCGACCACAGCAAACAAATGTGCTTCGGCTGTACAACGGGCAACGTCACTATAACCACGAATGGCATCTGCACACCAGCGAAGCAACTCTGACCCACGTCGACACGACCCTAGTCAAAGCTACGCATACAGTTCACTCCGCAATGGGCTGTGACATCATGGCATCAAGAGACTTGAACGGGCAGAAGGTGTCGTTCCATGCACATCCACGTTTCACAAGAATCGTGCAACTATGGTGTGGCAACGGACGATACAATACGACCAGATCTTTCTATCGGCAACAAGTTGCAGCAACGAGGACACAAATTGGCAAAGATACTCGAGATGCAGCAGTCAACAAAGCTGTCCATACATTAGGATCTCTGTGGCCAGGACTGCAATTAATCCAATGGAGCGAATTACACAACATCCCAGGGATTACAGTTTATACGGCTCAGACTCTTCTCCGACTGAAAGCCAATCGACTCTCCATGTGGAACTATGAGAACGCTGATCTATCCTGCTCGAATCCCGAATGCTCCCAAGTTGTCCAATCTTCTGTTCAACATCTATTCTGGGAGTGTCCGAAAGCCAAACTGGTGTGGAACTACTTTTATGCGCTATTGGCGAAGATCGGAATCACTCCTGGTCACGACCCCGCAATCTGGATCTTCAGTCTGGATCTACCAGATACTCCAAGGCATGCATGGACCGCGATCAAGAGACACATTATCGGACACAAGTTCTCCAATGAGCATCTCCAAGATCATCTCTATCCCGTCGCACACATGCTGTGGCGATATATGAGCGCGTCGCTCATACAAGCCATTTGGTGTGCGCATCTGCGATGCATGGATTCGGATCCAATCGAATCGACTTCTGAGATGGCGATCATGATGACCAGATTAGAGGCAGGAATGCGAAACCTCACACGACTCGCTGAAGCTCAAGCTGGAGACTCTGACGGTCACACGGTTGCGGCAGTTCTCAAGGCATATGTCGACTGCTTTCTCAGCCAAACCGACGCCATCCCCTTGACTCCAAATGATACTCGCGGTGTTTACCTGCTGTTTTTCGATGGTGGATCACGCGGCAATCCAGGACCAGGAGGGACTGGATCCATCATCGTGCGTGTCCATAAGGACTCGCACACAGCCAGTTTAATCTGGGCCGCGAGCATGGCGTATAGCAGGAAGGACACGACCAACAACTTTGCCGAGTACTGGGGTCTCATACACGGACTCCGAGAAGCCCAACGCAGTCAATTCGAACCGTTGTACGTGATTGGAGACAGTGCACTCATTATCTCCCAACAGCGAATGCATCGGTCCCCTCGACAGCACCGATTGGCACGTTTATACCAGATAAGTCGACGACTCGCGGATTGCATCGACATCCGAGGATGGTACCATCACTACCGTGCCTTCAACAAGATGGCGGACTCAGCCGCCAACCTAGCCATGGACACCAGAACCTCAACGCAGGTCCACTTCCCAACCCAACGAGTTGCTTTCAACAATCTCACCCAGGATCTTGACAACGACGTCATGCATTGGCTCATGCGAAGTTCGGAAGATCCATGGTCATTGGACAACACAAGGCAGCTTCACATAGGACCAAGAGAACATGCCATCCTGGTCAAAGATTATTTAGCATTCAGAAGTGATCTATTGCAATCCGCGCTATAGACACATTTACACTCCTAGATGAAATTCGCAATGAAGATTAGTTAGGAGAATGGATATTGTAGGTCACGAAGATGAACCTAAATATACCTCACCTTATAAAGATAAAGATGTTTATATATGTATATGCATATGTACCGTACGTGAAACAGGAATGTGGAGACTGCGCAAGATAGCGCCTACCGAAGCCCACCATCCGACGCAGCGATACTGCCTCCACACCAGCACTCATTGCTTATCGCTCCGCATGCCGCAGATGCTTGTGATCCAGGCTGCTCACATTGATCCGTGTGCTGCATGCCGCCACCAGAATCTTGCGCGCAAGACACGACAGGACACCGACGCACGCGCATTCACCCTTTACTTTACCTTAGCAGTGGACCTTTCCAGTCGACTGGCAGTTGCTCACCGTGAACTTCGAGCCGTTGTCGCACTTGCCACTCGCGATGGTCGTGCCAGCCGGGACGTCGGTGCGCACGCGCCAGTAGCGCACCCACGCACCTTGGTTGCTGGTGCTCTCAACTCGGAAGCCGTCGCGGCCCTGGAAGATCTGGCTCTGAACATGGTCCGCCGCTTGCTGGTAGCAGGATGGCGTCGAGATCCAGCAGGCGACTTGCTTGCACTCCTTCTTTTTGAAGAGACCGCCGATCAAAGGCAACACACTCACGGCAATGGAGATACCGTCGAGGACTTTGCCGCCCTTGCCGCTGCTGGGTGGTTTGGCCGTGGCCTCAACGACTTCAGCTTCGGCATTGGCGAAGCTGGTGGCGTGAGCGGCCGCGACGACGAATAGGCTGAGGATGACGTTCTTGATCATGGTAGTGATGGTGTGGAAGACTTGGGGTCGTGGGTGCTGCTGTGCGCTGAACGAGGACTTGTGGCCGTGAGGTCGTTTTGAGGAATGACCAGTTGCAAGAGGAGTGAAGAGGTGAGTTTAGTCCGAGTTGACGGGGATTGGTCATACCCTAGGCGAACTCCGCGCTGTGTTCTCTGTATTCTGTCGTAGCCTTGAGGCGTCCAGACAAGCACCGTCCACACCACAATGTTTTGGTAGTTGTATGAGACAGAAACAAACGCGAAGACAGGAGCGGCCACGATGATCGGCAGACCATACGTTTTTCTAAAATACACATGGTTTTACTGATTGCTTGTTTATTTGACTTGAGTGTGCAGGGATTAATTACTCAAGCCGAAAGCAGCTGACTTTAGTTTCGCGACGCATCAGGAGGGAGAGCTCTCGTTGAAGAGGGTTTGCATTATTCAGTACAGGGAGACGCGTTTCGTGCCAGCTAGATTATCTCGATTTAAAGCAAATCCCTCGTCTTGACCAAATCATCGCTCTTGCTTCACTCGACGAGGATACTCTCACGCGCTAAAGGCAGGTAGTCAGTATCATTATGCTGCTGTCTTGTGACTTCGGATGGCGAGTTGGGCTGTTGCGCGTGCTGTCCGTGCTGTCGTGATGTACTTCGTAGTTGGCGTCGCTTTTCTTTTTCGAACGGCAGGCGCTATCTCGGCTTGATTGGTCTGGAGTAAATGTAAGATAATACATCGTTTGCTGTACAAGGTACTGTATTGTGATATGGCCATATAGTTGCGTTTACCGACACTCTATTGAATTAATACTAATTTCCAACTCTTGTCCACGATCATCCCGAGTGTCGCCGCTAATTTCTGCTTGTGCCTGCCTACACTACGTTACATATTCCAAGATGCGACTGTATCCTTCAGCCGCACGTAGAGCTTTTATGCCAGAGATAGAGGGATGTGCACCCTTTGTGCGTCACAGAGGCGCACCATGATGGTATTTAGGACACTTTCTGCCTAAAAAGGCATGTCGTGCTCCAGTGCCTCGACAAAGTTCTTTGATGTTTTAAGTGTAAGCTTAGCAAACGTGCAGGCTTCTTCCGAAATGCTCCAGCATCTGAGGGTGTGTGATTTTCTTTGCGTAGTTCTGGTGTGTATGAGATGTCCTGTCGCCGGCACAGCACCCGATGCATCCAACTGGCGATTCGGTATTGCTATGCGTATTCAAATCGTCGTTTGACATCTTGACAAGTCAAAAAGGCACAACCGAGGCTGAGAAACGGTCCTACAGAAGCTCATCTCCAAATGCAAATCGCCATTTTGCATCATGCAATGATTGTGTTGGATGTTCATCGTGATTGTCAACACTGGCAAGGTGGAGGGGCCAGTAAGATGATGCGCACACTTTCAAAGACGTTTAGACGATGTTAATGTGCTGCGCCACAGAATATCAGCATATGTACAACGCATGCATGATGATTCAAATAAAACAAAAATGTTCCGCCTCACAAGCAGCACTATGACAACGTGACCTATTACTATTCATGCATGCAGTGGTGTATTGTACTATTGTACAGCAAGACCGAGGCGATTTTCATTCTGTAAACAAATCAAATCGTGCGAGCAACATGTTCCCGCAAGTAATCATCATGTACGACTCGAGGGTTGCATTTGCGATTTGCACTCGGAGATGATCCACGTGCGAATCTGCGAGACACCGTGTCAACTGAAATATCATCACGATGCTAAAGCAAGTGGATGATCATGTGAGCCAGCGCGCATAATGATTACATGCGACCCTGTGAGTTGCTGGCCCGTATTGTACTCGCTTGCAATGTGTTTGTAGGTGCGTCAACTGATGCTGCCTGGAGGACATCTGCAATGATGGACAAGCACGAGAACAGCCGAACACACAAGACACACACATTCTGCAAGACGCTGTGCGCTGCTCGCCAGAATCAGACGGCGGATGTTTGCGCCCTTTCATTTGTATTGGATCACTTCTCGTGCGTTTCTAAATGCGTGGATTTGGTTGCGATCTGTCACCAGCCAAGACGGGTTTACCTTTTTCTACACGTTCTGCTTTTCGTGATGCCGACGAACGATTTGCACCCATTTGATTCGTCAGACTGCTGCACATTCCGAATCGCTACATTGTGCTCTCCGACTTCGCAGTGTCTATGTGTCCACATGCTACAGTATCTCATATCGGAGATGCAGACCCTGGTGCAGGTGACGCTCGACTTGAGAGCATGTATACCAATTGCGTTTCGGCTCCTGCCGAGCCTTTGTCAGACTATCTGCCAAGCCTTCTTCAGCCTCCTCATCAAGGAGTCGCGTGCAAGCATGCAGCGAACCAATAACAGGACAACCATCGCGAAATCTCTCCTAATGTCGCTCGTTCAACTTGCACTAAATGCAAAGGTCGACTTGGGAGCTGCTGACATCGGAAGTCCCTCAGACACTGTGTATCGTTTGTTGCCCTTGAGATAATCTATTAATCCTAAAAGCAAGGGGGTGTGTTGGATATTGCACTTAGCAATACTTAACCTTTGTGCATTCTCGACTTGCACTTGCTCATACGAGTATGAAGACTAATGACGGTGAGTCATTACCTGTTGGATTACGTTGCACATGTATATAGTTATATCAAGGTAACTGGTAGTGAGTCATATTCGGATGGGTTGAATCAGTAAGTGCGCCGAGGGAGCACTGTAGACACAGAGGAGCTGACACAAGGGTATACTAGGGAGACACACAAGATGGAAAGGTTCAGCGCCATTCTGCTGAACGATATCAATTCACTTTCACTTTTACCTTCCGCTGCGCACTACGAATCTAACAGGGTGCGGCGACTGTGTGTCGCAGTGGTTGTGCGGTTTCGATAATTGGGGAAACCATAAACTGAACTCCAAACTACTGTACAGCATGGCCATGTTATAGCTGGTCATAGTCACGTCGCGCCACAGTGGACACGTCACTGTGCACTTGCGACTGTCCCCTCGACTAGGATGTGCCTGTACCTCGTACCACAACTTCCTGGGTCATACAGTAAGTAAGTAGCTCTAGTGCGTGAACTTACTCAACGTAGGATAGTTGGATGGTGTCTTTCTGTGTGAGACGCTTTCGCTCTGTAATACTGTGCTTGAGTGCGCCTAACTACATGGAAAAAGTACGAAGGACTCATTTGTCTCTTACTATGAAAATTGTGCAGTACAGTCAAAGTGAACCCTGACACAGGCTGTCGTTCGTTGATCGTCGAAGAAAACAAAAGTATGAGTGAACGAACACGGATACTTTCCACCATGTTTATATATGTATATGCATATGTACCGTACGAGAAACAGGAATGTGGAGACTGCGCAAGATAGCGCCTACCGAAGCCCACCATCCGACGCAGCGATACTGCCTCCACACCAGCACTCATTGCTTATCGCTCCGCATGCCGCAGATGCTTGTGATCCAGGCTGCTCACATTGATCCGTGTGCTGCATGCCGCCACCAGAATCTTGCGCGCAAGACACGACAGGACACCGACGCACGCGCATTCACCCTTTACTTTACCTTAGCAGTGGACCTTTCCAGTCGACTGGCAGTTGCTCACCGTGAACTTCGAGCCGTTGTCGCACTTGCCACTCGCGATGGTCGTGCCAGCCGGGACGTCGGTGCGCACGCGCCAGTAGCGCACCCACGCACCTTGGTTACTGGTGCTCTCAACTCGGAAGCCATCGCGACCCTGGAAGATCTGGCTCTGAACATGGTCCGCCGCTTGCTGGTAGCAGGATGGCGTCGAGATCCAGCAGGCGACTTGCTTGCACTCCTTCTTTTTGAAGAGACCGCCGATCAAAGGCAACACACTCACGGCAATGGAGATACCGTCGAGGACTTTGCCGCCCTTGCCGCTGCTGGGTGGTTTGGCCGTGGCCTCAACGACTTCAGCTTCGGCATTGGCGAAGCTGGTGGCGTGAGCGGCCGCGACGACGAATAGGCTGAGGATGACGTTCTTGATCATGGTAGTGATGGTGTGGAAGACTTGGGGTCGTGGGTGCTGCTGTGCGCTGAACGAGGACTTGTGGCCGTGAGGTCGTTTTGAGGAATGACCAGTTGCAAGAGGAGTGAAGAGGTGAGTTTAGTCCGAGTTGACGGGGATTGGTCATACCCTAGGCGAACTCCGCGCTGTGTTCTCTGTATTCTGTCGTAGCCTTGAGGCGTCCAGACAAGCACCGTCCACACCACAATGTTTTGGTAGTTGTATGAGACAGAAACAAACGCGAAGACAGGAGCGGCCACGATGATCGGCAGACCATACGTTTTTCTAAAATACACATGGTTTTACTGATTGCTTGTTTATTTGACTTGAGTGTGCAGGGATTAATTACTCAAGCCGAAAGCAACTAACCCTTGCACTGGTTTATGTGCAACAACAACCTCGAATGTTGTGGCTTGGAGTTCGGCCGGTGGCACTTTTAATACGTGCGCTGTAGACACTCCACACCGCATCCAATCTTTCTGAAAGACCAGTTGGAGGTGGGCGAAACTACACACGCGCTCATCCTCGAGCGCTCCGTGGAAAACACGCAGCACGCTGCTGAAGCAGTGCCAGGGATTTGGAACGACTGATATGGGGCTGCATGAGATCGATTTGCAACGCAACAGATTGAATGCAAACAATCTTCCACACCAAGCCAGCTAATGCAAATCGCTGGTATCGTTCCCCTGCTTCTCCGTTCACTGCTCATCGTAAGTTAAAGTGTAATCATCTTCACATCTAGCCGCGACTTGTAATCCGCGTTGATCAGTCCACGTTGATGCTAGGCTGTCTTGGGACAGCCCAGACCAAAGACGTACAGCGCTTGCTTTCTCTTCCACCTCCCCATTCTTCAAATCGACCGCAAGGACGCAAGTACCAAGGCTCAAGACCCTTCTCAGTAACAACACCACCATGATCAAGAACGTCATCCTCAGCCTATTCGTCGTCGCGGCCGCTCACGCCACCAGCTTCGCCAATGCCGAAGCTGAAGCCACCCAAGTCCAAGAACACTCGGAAGCCGCTGGTGCTCTCGTGATGGGCGCGATCTCGGTCGCCACCTCCGTGATCCCATTGATCGGTGGTCTCTTCAAAAAGAAGCAGTGCAAGCAAGTCGCCTGCTGGATCTCGACGCCATCCTGCTACCAGCAAGCGGCGGACCAGGTCCAGAGCCAGGTCTTCCAGGGTCGCGACGGCTACCGAGTTGAGAGCACCAACAAACAAGGTGCGTGGGTGCGCTACTGGCGCGTGCGCACCGACGTCCCGGGGGGCGCCACCATCGCGAGTGGCAAGTGCGACGACGGTTCGAAGTTCACGGTGAACAACTGCCAGTCGACTGGAAAGGTCCACTGCTAAGTCGTCGGCAAAGATAGTAATGTCCACATGAGTGTGGAACACAATTAAAGCGCGCTAACGTGTACGCATGTGAGCCGCTACACAGTTCACGTCAATCGGGTGTGCATTGTGTTGAGCATTAGCATCTCACCAACTGTGCATTCTTTTTTTGCTTTTTGAAATAATACGCAATTCCATAACAAATTTCGGTTTCGTTTTTCTTTTCTTGACGGCGATGGATCTTCCAACTCCTGTGTTGCATTCCGAGCTGAATGGGCGGTGCCGAGCGTGGTCTGGTGTGCCAGTGGGGTCGTCCTGGCAAAGATCGCAAACAAATACATCATTTTTCCCGAGACACGCCAGGAATAATCTTGCTGGACTTTCTCTTGAAGCGTCAATCGGCATCGGAACATCATGCCGAAAGATTATGCTGCTGTATCTACAGAGACCGTGAACATGTGCAAGAAGGACAGACACAGGGATGCACAAGCATCCTGGCCACAGCTTGGGTTGCTGCTTACACAGAGACACTCTTCAGTTGGAGCTCAACTTCAACTGCAAATCCGTGTTGGGCATCATATCACTTGATTACAGTTCCATGTACTGTGTGGCCTTTTGGCGACTGCCGTTTTGAGGGGGGTGGTGGGTGGTGTGGACAGGCGTAGGAATACACCAACATGCTGGTCGGGATTTGATTTGTTTTTGACAGATACCTGTGCATTGGAATACTATATGGCTAAATGCAGATACCAGTAAAGCATGGAGACTAATCCTGGCGGAGCTGTGCACAGACGCGCGACAGATCGGGTGGATAAACATCACGGACTCAACCGCGTCATTCTTACGATCAGTGGTGGCGTTCATTTCTCTCTCGTTTGTCAATATGGTTCATCTCATGCATGAAACGTTTACCGTGGTGGTATTGCTGGTTGCCTGGATGGCTGCCTCGTTAGTCGCTTAGTCGCCCACCCACCGACTTCTGTTCGCATGGTGTATTGTACATGGATCGTCAAAATGCAGTGTACACTCTGGAATGGTTCTTATTCGCTTCGCGGAGAGGCCTTGTGACGATCATTCGTATACGGTGGATCATTGTCTTGTGATCGGATCGGATTCCTGTATACTGGGGTGGAGCTGAGGCTGTGCAGCGGATCCGGCGGAACTCGAGAAAGACAGCGTCTATGTCCAGTCGTACTATTGTGGTTGAGGTCAGTTATTGAGATGCTGTTACTCACGGCGAAGTGAACATTTGCATCGGTTTATGTGCAACAACAACCTCGAATGTTGTGGCTTGGAGTTCGGCCGGTGGCACTTTTAATACGTGCGCTGTAGACACTCCACACCGCATCCAATCTTTCTGAAAGACCAGTTGGAGGTGGGCGAAACTACACACGCGCTCATCCTCGAGCGCTCCGTGGAAAACACGCAGCACGCTGCTGAAGCAGTGCCAGGGATTTGGAACGACTGATATGGGGCTGCATGAGATCGATTTGCAACGCAACAGATTGAATGCAAACAATCTTCCACACCAAGCCAGCTAATGCAAATCGCTGGTATCGTTCCCCTGCTTCTCCGTTCACTGCTCATCGTAAGTTAAAGTGTAATCATCTTCACATCTAGCCGCGACTTGTAATCCGCGTTGATCAGTCCACGTTGATGCTAGGCTGTCTTGGGACAGCCCAGACCAAAGACGTACAGCGCTTGCTTTCTCTTCCACCTCCCCATTCTTCAAATCGACCGCAAGGACGCAAGTACCAAGGCTCAAGACCCTTCTCAGTAACAACACCACCATGATCAAGAACGTCATCCTCAGCCTATTCGTCGTCGCGGCCGCTCACGCCACCAGCTTCGCCAATGCCGAAGCTGAAGCCACCCAAGTCCAAGAACACGCGGAAGCCGCTGGTGCTCTCGTGATGGGCGGGATCTCGATCGCCACCTCCGTGATCCCATTGATCGGCGGTCTCTTCAAGAACAAGAAGCAGTGCAAGCAAGTCGCCTGCTGGATCTCGACGCCATCCTGCTACCAGCAAGCGGCGGACCAGGTCCAGAGCCAGGTCTTCCAGGGTCGCGACGGCTACCGAGTTGAGAGCACCAACAAACAAGGTGCGTGGGTGCGCTACTGGCGCGTGCGCACCGACGTCCCGGGGGGCGCCACCATCGCGAGTGGCAAGTGCGACGACGGTTCGAAGTTCACGGTGAACAACTGCCAGTCGACTGGAAAGGTCCACTGCTAAGTCGTCGGCAAAGATAGTAATGTCCACATGAGTGTGGAACACAATTAAAGCGCGCTAACGTGTACGCATGTGAGCCGCTACACAGTTCACGTCAATCGGGTGTGCATTGTGTTGAGCATTAGCATCTCACCAACTGTGCATTCTTTTTTTGCTTTTTGAAATAATACGCAATTCCATAACAAATTTCGGTTTCGTTTTTCTTTTCTTGACGGCGATGGATCTTCCAACTCCTGTGTTGCATTCCGAGCTGAATGGGCGGTGCCGAGCGTGGTCTGGTGTGCCAGTGGGGTCGTCCTGGCAAAGATCGCAAACAAATACATCATTTTTCCCGAGACACGCCAGGAATAATCTTGCTGGACTTTCTCTTGAAGCGTCAATCGGCATCGGAACATCATGCCGAAAGATTATGCTGCTGTATCTACAGAGACCGTGAACATGTGCAAGAAGGACAGACACAGGGATGCACAAGCATCCTGGCCACAGCTTGGGTTGCTGCTTACACAGAGACACTCTTCAGTTGGAGCTCAACTTCAACTGCAAATCCGTGTTGGGCATCATATCACTTGATTACAGTTCCATGTACTGTGTGGCCTTTTGGCGACTGCCGTTTTGAGGGGGGGGGGGGTGGTGGGTGGTGAGTGGACAGGCGTAGGAATACACCAACATGCTGGTCGGGATTTGATTTGTTTTTGACAGATACCTGTGCATTGGAATACTATATGGCTAAATGCAGATACCAGTAAAGCATGGAGACTAATCCTGGCGGAGCTGTGCACAGACGCGCGACAGATCGGGTGGATAAACATCACGGACTCAACCGCGTCATTCTTACGATCAGTGGTGGCGTTCATTTCTCTCTCGTTTGTCAATATGGTTCATCTCATGCATGAAACGTTTACCGTGGTGGTATTGCTGGTTGCCTGGATGGCTGCCTCGTTAGTCGCTTAGTCGCCCACCCACCGACTTCTGTTCGCATGGTGTATTGTACATGGATCGTCAAAATGCAGTGTACACTCTGGAATGGTTCTTATTCGCTTCGCGGAGAGGCCTTGTGACGATCATTCGTATACGGTGGATCATTGTCTTGTGATCGGATCGGATTCCTGTATACTGGGGTGGAGCTGAGGCTGTGCAGCGGATCCGGCGGAACTCGAGAAAGACAGCGTCTATGTCCAGTCGTACTATTGTGGTTGAGGTCAGTTATTGAGATGCTGTTACTCACGGCGAAGTGAACATTTGCATCGGTTTATGTGCAACAACAACCTCGAATGTTGTGGCTTGGAGTTCGGCCGGTGGCACTTTTAATACGTGCGCTGTAGACACTCCACACCGCATCCAATCTTTCTGAAAGACCAGTTGGAGGTGGGCGAAACTACACACGCGCTCATCCTCGAGCGCTCCGTGGAAAACACGCAGCACGCTGCTGAAGCAGTGCCAGGGATTTGGAACGACTGATATGGGGCTGCATGAGATCGATTTGCAACGCAACAGATTGAATGCAAACAATCTTCCACACCAAGCCAGCTAATGCAAATCGCTGGTATCGTTCCCCTGCTTCTCCGTTCACTGCTCATCGTAAGTTAAAGTGTAATCATCTTCACATCTAGCCGCGACTTGTAATCCGCGTTGATCAGTCCACGTTGATGCTAGGCTGTCTTGGGACAGCCCAGACCAAAGACGTACAGCGCTTGCTTTCTCTTCCACCTCCCCATTCTTCAAATCGACCGCAAGGACGCAAGTACCAAGGCTCAAGACCCTTCTCAGTAACAACACCACCATGATCAAGAACGTCATCCTCAGCCTGTTCGTCGTCGCGGCCGCTCACGCCACCAGCTTCGCCAATGCCGAAGCTGAAGTCGTTGAGGCCACGGCCAAACCACCCAGCAGCGGCAAGGGCGGCAAAGTCCTCGACGGTATCTCCATTGCCGTGAGTGTGTTGCCTTTGATCGGCGGTCTCTTCAAAAAGAAGGAGTGCAAGCAAGTCGCCTGCTGGATCTCGACGCCATCCTGCTACCAGCAAGCGGCGGACCATGTTCAGAGCCAGATCTTCCAGGGTCGCGACGGCTTCCGAGTTGAGAGCACCAGTAACCAAGGTGCGTGGGTGCGCTACTGGCGCGTGCGCACCGACGTCCCGGCTGGCACGACCATCGCGAGTGGCAAGTGCGACAACGGCTCGAAGTTCACGGTGAGCAACTGCCAGTCGACTGGAAAGGTCCACTGCTAAGGTAAAGTTGATATGCAGTGGGGCCGCTTCGGCGTCCACGAAACTGCGAAGTAAACTCCAAGCTAGCAGTCATGTGTAAGCAACGAGTGCTGGTATAAAAGCACGCTGACGGGTATCGAAGTTCTTTTTGCTGAGTCTGATATACAGTAATACCAAGTTTGTTTTCTCTCGTTGCGCATTTTGAGTGTTGTGGTGTAGCCACCGAGATGCTGCGACCCTGGGCAGCGTCTGCAGTAGTCCAATCCCCGAAAGTCCGCGGCAATGGGCTCAAACTTGAGTTTCCTGTTGACTCGAGTTTGAGCGCTCGGTTGACTCGCTGCTTCTGACTTGTGAGATGAAACCCTGTCATGTCAGTCGGTGGCACAACTTCTCTAGCTACTGGTGGCGATAGTGAGAGAGAGAGAAGGTAATTCTATTTAACTTATGATCTACATACAGTTTAAGAATTCCGGAGTCTCATTAACACTGCTGACAGTGAGGTGTTTCTAAGTTTTGACGGTGTGGCACCAATATCATTGTCGAGTAGAACTGCGACTTGGGACATAAGAATTTGATCGTTCCCCCGCGATTCGTCGGTGAGTATCTTCGCACTCTTGGAGTTCATTGCCACGTTGGCGAGAAGATCGGCCATCTTGTTTTGTTCTCGTTTTGTGTGATTCCAGGAGATCCACGCAAAGTTGGCGATGATTTGGTTTACCCGAACTGCTAGTGGCTGCAACTCGGTCTGGCGTATTGAGGCGAACCCGTTCTGGGCTGCGATAATCATTTGGCTGTCTCCGAAGACTTCCAACTTGACTTCGTAGTGCTGTAGGTAGTGTGCACTGTATGCCAGGCCATCTTTCAGCGCGCTGTATTCGCACCGGTTGTTCGTGACTTCTGGTCCCATGCACGCATAGCCGCATGCTTTGAGTTCCCATCGATTGGTGCGTTCATTCAGGAAGATGAGTGCCCATCCGCTGCCTCCTGGACCTGGGTTGCCGCGTGCACCTCCATCGAAATACAAACGCGCCGTCGCCCACGCTTCAAGTTGGCGCGACATGTCTTGTCTCTCCAGTACGCTGAGCAGTTGGCTCAGGCAAGTTGCATTGATCTTTTCTCCTTTGAGCGTTCTCATCCGATGAGCCACAGCTCGCACTTGCATCACACACGCAGTCCACACACGCTTGGTGCTTTCTTCGATAGCAACGTGTTGCCGTTCATGCACTATTTCCACTCTCGTTCTCCACAGCAGTACTGGGATGCTTGATGTGACTATAAACCAGAGTTTCTGTAGTGCTGTCGAGTGTTCCGGAGTAATGAACCCGAAGCTCTTTTCCAATTCCCGGAGCAAAGATCGTTGACCTGGTGGGGCTGAGCGGCTAGCAATATGCGGCAGGAAGAGATTGAGTGCTTGCTCCGTCAATGTTCGACCAATCCATCGCCCGAGGAACGCCGTCCACGCGGCTTGTGCTCGCTTGCAACTCCAGACTATGTGTGAGATAGTTTCTTTTGTTTCCCCACATCCGGCATTGCTTGGGCATGCCGAAGACTCGATCCTTCCCGGATGGAACAGGTTGAGCTGCATCGTAGAAATCCGGTATGTCGTCCACATCTGATACGGTGTAAGACATCCTCGTTGTTTCCATAGATCTGCTGGTAGCCGATACTGCACATGACTGTACCACTGATCCGTTTTCGCGACTTCGTTGAGCTTGTCTACGAGTACTCCGAGACCTTGATACAGCTTGCTGTGCAGCCTCCGTGTTCTTGCTCGGTCAATTGTCTTCTGGATGCTGTTTGGGGGAGTACGTTCATGCACCAGCCACGGACACTGCGTCGTGAGCGGGTGAGGTTTGAATGTCTACCCTACAGTCTTTATTTCTTCTTCGATCATTGCAACGTCTTGTTGGCAAGTAGCATCCCCGGTCCAGTCGGTCACTGTCCAGAGAACTCCATTTGCTTGCCGTTGCATCTGAATGTAGTCCGTGTGGCTCCTCTCCGATACTGGCACCGCGGTGATGGTTCCCATGCCGTTGCTGATCCACTTGTACTCTCGTTTTGTGGGTTTCCTGCTCCACGGCTCCTGCTGACTGATTAGCTGGTTGCCTGCATCGATTTCTGTCTCCGGTGAGCATAGAATGATGCTGGTTACGAGTTTTCGCAGGACGGCCCTTCGTTTGGACGTGAGAGTCGCCGTCATGGTTGGTAGCCGCACGGAGAAAACTCGCTCTTCTTCCCTTCTCACGTTGAAGCTGGCCAAATTGCATTCCTTCAGGAAAGAAACCGTTTTGACCGTGTACTGTTCGCCTTGGCTGTCGATTATCCAGGGGTTGTCGTTCCACTGGAAGGATGGCCAGAACGCTCGAGTCTCTTCCGATAGCTGATGTATCGTCTGCTCAGGTTTTCTCCCAAAGTACACACCTACACGTCCGTCTGATCTCCACTCGAGGTCCACGGTCGGTAGCAAGGATTCCATTTGCCGCTTTAGATTGTCTTTCCACGCGGGATTGCGTCCCTCTGCAGCCACCAGGTCTTCACCGAGATACTCCCACCCGAGTCTGTGGATATTGTTCGTCTGGTACAGCCTTGCCTGTGCGTGCTGGCTTCGCTCCTTGGGTGAGATCGCGCAGCATCCCCAGTTTTGACTTTTGTCCTGATGAACCTGTTCATGCCAAGCTTCTGTATACCTGTCTCGCGCTCGCTGTAGCCACCGAGTTGTCCGTCGCATCGCTTGTCGCTTTATTGCCAGAGGTATTGAATAGAGACCAATACCTCCTTCCTTGACCGGCAGGTAGAGCAGGGAAGGACTCACCTTGTGCCTCGTGCCGTCTGTGCCGAGTGTCGATTTCCACAAAAATTGCTTTTGTAGGTTCACTAGCTGATCCACAACCTTCGCTGGGGGCTTGATGTAGCCGGCAGTGAATAGAATCGACGGCAGCAAGACCGAATTCAGTATAAGCACTCTCCCCACCACACTGTTGGAGACTTTGGCTGCGATAATCAATCTGGTTCGGAGCTTTTGCAGGCGATCCTCCCAATTAGCTTGCGTGATGTTCCCGGTTCCTATTTGGATGCCAAGGTACCTCACCGTCTCTCCATGCTTCAGGATTGGAATGCCGCATCTTTGTTCTTGGACTACTGCTGTGTTGAGACAGATGTAGCTGCTTTTCGTTGGTTGCACGTGCAGACCTGATTGCTGGCCAAACTCGGACAGCAGCTGCATCAACCGAGGCAGCTGTCTCCCTTGTTTCAAAAAGACAGCAGAGTCGTCGACGAAGGTCGAAATAAGATGGGGTTCTGCTCCTGATCTGGTCGCACAAATTCCTTCCAGATAGGGGTCTTGTTGTACTGCCAGTGCGAGAATCTCCGCGGCAACGATAAACAGCAGAGGGGCCAGGGGGCAACCTTGACGAATCCCCGACTTGACCTCCCATTCTTTCGACAGTTCACCGTTCACCAGGTACTGCGCCGTAGTGTCCGTGTGCATTCGACGTACTAAATCCACAAATTGTCGCCCAAAGCCGAACTTGCTCAGCACAAGGTACAGAAAGTCTCTGTCCAGTGTGTCGTAAGCCTTCATGAAGTCAAGCATCACAATTCCCGGAGCGTCATCGAACCCTTCAGTGCTGCTGTGGTACGCTTTATCCAATGCGGCTTGCATGATGAGGATCGCGTTCTCCATCAGTCGGTCGCGTACGAAGCCTTGTTGTTCTTCTCCGATGATCCACAGAAGGATGTCTTGCAACCTTGTTGCTAGGACTTTTGCAAACAACTTGTAGGTGGTCGTAAGCAGAGTGATTGGTCTGTAATCGAGGGGATATGGCGAATCTCCTTTCTTGCGCAACGGAATAACGATTCCTTGGCCGAATGATCTTGGCATGGGTGCCCCGCGTTGGATGTTGTTGAATTCCCGCACCAAAACGTCGACCATCGCGTCCTCGCAATCCTTGTAGAAGTCATTGTTCAGACTGTCCACGCCTCCTGCCTTATGCCAATGTAAAGCCGCGATTGCCTCTCGTACTTCGTTTTCAGTAATGGGTGCCATCAAGTCTTGGTTTTGCGCTTCCGTGACTTTCCGAGTTTCCGGAATGTACACCAGTGCATCGAATCGCAGTTCAGCCTTGTGCGGAGGGACCGTAGCATGGCTCTGGCCGGTGATTTGGTGCCATTCTGTCCCCATGATGTCCGCTAGACTCGCATTTGGTGGGTGGTACCTTCCGGGGGTCGGTTCCAATCGCGAAATTGTTTGATCCCGCTGCCAGTTGGCGATCCTCCGAAAGAAATGACGAACATCCCCCTGCGTTGCTTGCATATACTTACCGAATTTAAACTCTGCTGCCTCTCTTGCCGCGTTTGCTTGTTCTTCGATCAGCTGACGCCTTGAGCGTTTCACCGGTTGGTGCTGCTGATCCTCCAACTTTTGCTGGTATCTTCGCACTTGCCGCCTCTCTGCTCGACTCACTCTCAGTATTGCTTGGATGATACGCTTCTCCAGATGGTTCCACTCGATTGGTCCTTCACTCTGCATCAGCTCCAGCTCGCGACTGATTGCCTGTTGCACTCCAGTCCGCACCAAATCAGGACGCGAAGTACGTATCGGGTACCTGCACTTGTTCACCTTCCTTGGTCTCTGCGGTTGACTCGTCCATTTCATATGCAGCACTACTGCTTGGTGGTCCGAGTAGCGCTTGGGTAGCTCTATGGCCTCCCATTGCACGGCGCTTCCCAGATTCCCTGCTATATAGAATCGGTCGAGTCGACTGGCTGAGTTTTTTCTCCAGTATGTGAAATGCTCCGTCGGTTCTCGCTGCACTGGCCACTCCGGATCCTCCACTAGCTCCCGTGCGTCGTGTATGCTCCACTCCGTCACTAATCTTCTCAGTTCTGCACTTTCGCATTGCATCGGTAGCAGAACTCCTCTTTGGTACCGGTCTCGTTGCTTGTCGATCACACAATCGAAGTCGCCTCCGAGCACTGCTGCTGCGCGATGAATCTGGAGCTCCTCGTTTAGGCGTCGGAAGAAGTGTTCTCGCTCTGATTTCTTGTTGGGTGCGTACACATTAATCCACACCACTCCCTCGGACTTGATAGCGACTGTGCGATTTGTCCACTTGGATTCCTCGATCAGTTGTGTTTCGCTAATCGTCTTCGGATTTGTGAGTATTGCCACTCCGCCGGTCGCGTCTGGATGGATGGACCAAAAGGACGTTGGTTCGTCCAGGTTTGTAATCCCCCATATTCGGTTCCAGTATTGTCGGAGTCTGCGTTCTTCTTTGGCTGTGGTGATCCTCGTTTCCTGCAAATAAATGATATCATACTTTTCTGCGGTTAGTGCCCCCTTGAGATCCTCTAACCATTTTGTTCGTTCTTTCTTTTTGAATCCGCACACGTTCTGAGTTAATACCCGTAGCGTGTTAGGACATGATCTTTTTTCCTTTTTTTGGTTTTTGTAAAATGCATTCTTGAGGGCATGTAGCGCGGCGTACATTTCTGTACCTGGGCTACTGCCATCTTGGTTACCTGTTGGTGTCGTGCCTTTAGTACCTTGAGGGCTCGACCGAGTCCACTTCCATGGTGACTTGAGCCATAATCACCGATAGAGCTGACCACTCGCTGAGCTCCTCTCCGCTCTTGAAGGCTGCTTTGAGTTCTCTGGTTTGCTTCAACATCGCACAGAAGTCTTCAATCGCCTCGTACAGGTTGTCTGGGTCTTCGGCGTCGCTAGACCTGAACGTCTGCAGCTCCTCCTCATACACCACTGTGCAGATGATGTAGCGGCTGAGCTTCTCTTGCTGGGTCGGGTGACAAAGTCGCAAAACTTCGAGACCACCGTACTTCATTCTTCCTAGCATCGACCAGTCTTCCTTGGAGTTGAGTAGTGCCGCCCGTTGTTGCTTCGTGGTTGCCGTTGCAATCCTGTCAAACCAGCCTGTAATCCATACCTTGGTTTCTGCTTCATCGGTGCGGTATAAAAGACGTTTGAGTCCTTCCTCAATCACCTGTTCGCGCAGTACTTGTGTCAAGTCCACTAGCGTTGGCCCTCTGAGGTGGTTCAGCACATGATGCGGTCCTGGCGACGTCTTCAACATCGCTAGAATTCGCTCCCATTCATTGAGAGCTGCCTGCGTCCATACATCATGATTGGACGAGAGCAGAGGAAAGGGGCATTTGGTTTCTTGTTTCCATTGCTCCTGGAACCCTTCCCAATGCTCCTGCAGCGTGCGCTCGAGGTCTCTGCGTTTCTGCATGGAGTCTCCTTCGATCGCCAAACGTCTCGAGAGCGTTCTGGTTTTCTTGAGGGGGACATTGGGGCTGTTCAGGTTCATCGCGTCGTCACCATCTCCGGCTGTGAGCATCAGGGTTTCGTCTCTATCTCGCTTCCTGGGTTGTGGAGGTAACTCGGTTGTGGGCGAGTGATACACCACAAGCTGATTCTCCTGAGATGCGAACGACCAACCGTGATGTCCGCTGAGCTGGTTTGGCTCGAACTTTTCTCGCTCCTCCAGCGATGGAGCCACCTCTAAATCTTCCAAACTGGAATTGTCGCTTTCCTCCATTGAATCCTCCGCAACTGGTTCGAAGTCGAATTGGCCGGATCGGTCAGTCTTGAACTCCGTCTTGCTCCTTTCGGATCCTTGGAGATGCTTCGCTAACGAGGAGCTCGTCATATTCGCCGGTGACGATGGTTCGTTTAGGGTTCTGAAATGCAGACTGTTGTAGTGTTCTTTTGCGAATTTCATCACGATTGGAAGTGGACTGCTCGTAGCCTCTGCTTCGATTCTGTCCTGACGAAGCTCGTCTTCCCATTGCTTCCCCGTGCACGCATGCTCTTTGGCTGACAGAAACTGGCCTCCTGCGTGGACTCTGGATTGTGGCTTGTAAATTGCAAACCCTTTTCGGTTTCTGTACGTTGTCTCGATGAGCACGAAGACTTTTCTCTGCAAAGCCTTGGCAGCCATCCGCAAGGACTCCGGTCCACCCCACATGGACCCTGGCAGCGTCGACGATCGGCTGGAGGAGCTGCTTGCGATATCATTGAAATAGTCGAGAACATCTGCTTTCCTTTCTTTTGGGCTCATTTTTCGATCCCCTCTCCCCAATGCTTCGAGTATTCCCAGATGCGTTCCTTCAGGGAATTCAAGATCGAAGTTGAGACGTGCGGCCGCGTTCATACTTTGCTTGATTCTGCTCGCCGTTGCCTCCAGCAGCTTCTCATTGGCCATGTTGTCATGCGTGATTTGGAGCATCGCTTCCGCCACTGCATAAAATTGGCAATTTCCGGTAGGTGGTGTCGTTGCTTCTGCAAGTCCGTTGGCGTCCATCACGTCTTGAAGCGTGTACTCCCCATCCCAGTCCATGATGTCGTTACGGTTCGGGTTGAGCTCGGCTTGTCTTTCCACGTGCACCTTCATCAGCTCGTCCATATCTCGTCGAAAGCGCATCAGTTCTTTTGCCCATCGGATGTCCTCCTTGGAGATTTGTCTTGGTCCATTTTTCTGGCTTGCCTTTGACACGGGTCCTTTTGTATTCGCTACTCCGCCGTTTGGTTTCGCCTTCGCCTGTTCTTTGAGATTGCCGATTTGTTGTACTGGAATTCCTGTTCCCACTGTAAACGATGCATTTTTTGTTAGATTTCTTGGGTTGGAGTTCGGTTGTGGGCTGGACGTGTTGGTCACGTCTGGCGTCACGGGATTCGCGTTCTCGCTCGGCTTGTTTTCCTCACTGGCTTGAGGACTCTCTGCTGCTGGTTGAAGGGGCTGTTTCTGTTTGTCGATACTGTCTGAGACCGACTCTTTTATTTCCGCTGCACTTGTGAAAGTGGCTGGCTTTCTCGGAAGTTTACTCACGATTTCGTCATCTGCGTAAATACAGTTGTTAGTTTTTAGTTCCTCTTCCGTTGCCTTACATGCTCGCGCGAAATGTCCCGCTGCCCCGCAGATTAAACAAGGAGCAATTCGATACTTGGATGCGTGGTGAAGGATGATCGTTCGCCCTCGCCAAATAATTCGTCTGACATCGATAAGCGCTTTTGGACACAATTCGTCTTCAAAGAGCACCTCCCACCACTGCGATTGGTTGGATCTTGGGCCGTACTGATCAAGTGGGTAGGCGTAGAATCGCTTGCCTGTCGTCTGCTTCAAGTATTCTAAAAACAAGGCCATATTCATTGAGCGAGCAGTGTTCAAAAGCTGAATTTTGTACCTGGATCTCGATTCTGCGTTTTGTAGCCCGTCCGCTCCCAATTGCCTGTTCCAAACGTTGTTTGCCTCCGGTCGCTCTCCGGTTGTCTCCGTCTGGTGTGCGGATATGAGCTGCACCAATTGGCGTCGGAAGGGGATCGTCATTTTGTTCCATTTCGCCGCTGTGCTCCTGTCAAAGAAATAGAAGTGAAGAGAATGAGTACTGTCATTATATTCCGCAGCTTTGAGGTCTTTCAGCATCGCCATTGTCTCTTCCATTTTGCCGTCATTTCGGTATCTCGCTGCTTGCAAGATGGCTTCCACGATTCGTCCGGTCGATTGGTGATCTTTGTAAACTTGCGTTGCATCCGATAATTTGCCGACCAGCTCTCCTTCCACCTGAGCTGCGATGGTGTTCTGGAAGCGGAAAAGGGTGTCCCATCACACACTCGCCGTAGGAATTGAGGCAGGTGTCGAATCAGGAGTTCGCCTTCCACGATCGCTAGCATGATTTCCCATTCCATCGTTGTCGGCTGGCGCAGGGTTACTGAGTACTCGAACTTTTGCTTGCAGTGTCGGATCATGTTGCTTTGTTCCTCCTCCGAGTATTTGTCCGATTTGAAGGTGAAGGGTTGGGTACCTTGCTCTTTGGCTTTTGTTTGACTGTTGGTGCTGGTTTGCGAGCCCCATGGCGAAGCCTTGGTTTCTTCTGCCAGCTTGTTCTGGTCAATTCTCTTTTGGATAAGCGCTACCACTGTCCAAGATGATCGGTGCATATCCTTGCATAAATCTTGGATCGTCCGCTTCCACTCCGGAAAGGATTTTCCCTTTTCAATTGCCAGTAGACGGAAAAGGTCTACCAGTGCGTCCGCTTCTTCTCCATTGAGTGTTGGGTAATTGCCGTTCGCCTTTTTTGGTTTCTCCAGAATCCGCATCCCGTTGTAAAGAGCCGTGAACATTAACCGCACTTCGTATTCAATCTCCACTTTGTTGACCGCGTTTGGTGACACACGCAACTTTGCGGCGAGGGCTTCGTATCTCTCCACTGGTGTAGTCTCCGTCGACGCTTCTTTTCGAGAACCTTCCGCACGCGATGGTGTCGTGCCCTCTTCAATGGTCCTTATCTTGTCTTGTCCTCCTGCTTTTAATTGGGCCGTATCGTTCGTGTGCACAGAATCTAGGGCTCCCCCTTCTTCGTACTGCGACGCTCGTACAGCCACATCTGCGTCGACTTGCGCACGTCCACTCCGCAGCGCGGTGGCTGTCTTCGTGGAAACACCATCTGGAGCTTCCTTCCGCGCGGCCCCCTCCTTTGGTTGCTCCATATTCGTCATGGAGACCTCAGGAGAGAGCATTCGCTTATCGCTCTTTATAAAGGCTCGTATACTCAGTTCAGTATATTCGCCCCTTTCCAATGATCTTGGCAGTGGACTGTCGATTGTCGTCGTGGTACTTGTACTCCCGATACAAACAGCTGGTACCAAGGCTGTCTGTCCTGTAGAAGGCTAGATCGAAAGTGCTGGTGGCGATAGTCTCGTCCAACTCAAGCGACATGCTGAAATAGGATGACGTCATCATCTTTCAGAACCCCAAACAGCATTCACTCACATCCCAGAACCGCACACTCTCTGAAAAGCGCAAGATGACCGACAAGCTGCGCGTGCTGTGCCTCCACGGCTACGGCCAGGACGGCGAGACGCTGCGCGGCCGTATCGCCGCCTTCCGCAGAGCCTTCAAGTCCAGCGCCGAGTTTGGTGCGTTATGTGTCCGGGTATAAGTGTCACGGTCTCATCTTGACAGCCATCCTTGCCTAATTGCCTTGGCTGCGTAGTGTGCATTGATGGCCCGCTCCTGAGCGAGCCTCGAGACAAAGACGACTCCGCGAGGTACGATCCCTTTATCGAGACTGCGTTTCTCCCATTCCTGTGTTCTTTCTCTCATTTTCTGTGGAGCTGAGATGTTAATTCGCGCTGTAAATCAACGTTAATAGCACTGAGCAGGAAGACGCGCCAGCGCAGTCCCAGGGTCACTCGTGGTTCCAGTTCCAGCGAAACGAAGACGGCGAGGGATACACGCTCTCGCACGTGGACGAAACGATCGCGTACATCGGCGCGGTGTGCCGCGAGCAGGGTCCGTTCGACGGTATCCTCGGCTTCAGTCAGGGTGGCACCACCGCGTCGCTCGTCTTGCAAAACCAGCGTGCGCTTCCCCTGCTTCTGTGTACATTGCTCTATTGCAAATGAATATTCTGATCTGGGGGCTTCTGTTTCATTTTGTAGATGAAAAACCAGAGGACTCTCCGTTTGTGTTCAAGTTCGGGATCTTCATCTCGGCACCGCAGCCAGGCGATCCGTGCGTCGGGAACCCGGCACTGAAGCTCGCGATGCCGACGCTGCACGTGATCGGCGAGACGGACACCGTGATCGAGCCAGCGCGATCGAGAAAGGTCGCTGAGGGCTTCGTGGATCCGCACATCTTCATGCATCCTGGTGGCCACTACATCCCGACGAACAAAGAACCCAAGGACGCGTTCCGAGACTTTTTCAAGCAGCTCAAGGAACTGCAGGCAAAGGCACAGAGAATGACAATTTAGATAGTGTTCTATTTTGCAAGGAATTGTCCGGGACTGTTAAGATTTGTTCTTTAGGCGTTCACTACATATTCCCTGCGGTCCAGAACACCGTCGAGTTGCCGCCGACGCTCCCAAGAAGGTGGCGTTGCGGGTTCCACTGCAAGTCAAGCACAGGTCCTTGATGGCCGCGTGGTAGTGTATGCACGTGCTCGCCGTTGGATGCGCGGTACACGAAAAGCCGTCCGTCCTCCGAGCCTGTCGTGACGTACGCGCCGTCGGCCGAGTACGCCGAGCCGAGTCTGGTACTGCCGCCTCGTGGCTGATTGGCCGTCGTGGCAGCAGCTTCGTGGTTCGTAAACACGTGCAGCAAATGGCCTTCGAACGCGTCTAGATGCAGAAACACACTGCGGTTCGTGGTCACGAGCAGCTGGTTCCCGTCGGGGCTGAACTTGATGTCGAGCGCATGGAGCTTCTTCACGTTCAGGTTCGGTGCCTGGCGCCGCGCCAAGTGCGGGTCCAACACACTCAGGATGCTCGAGTCGTAGAGCGAGAACTTGGCGAACGGACCGTCCTGGTAGTTGCGCGCGTCGTACATGCGGATGAGGTGGTCGTCCGTGTACACGCCAAACACGACGCCCTCCTGGTCGTACGCGCCGCAGACGCTCGTCGCAGGCTGATGGTCCACGCGAATCAGCGCCTGCAAGACACAACAGAAGTTACTCAATAGCCACACGGGAATGCAGTCAAGTCAATCACTTATTCACCCGAGTATCAGGGTCGCGCAGATCCCATAGTCGGGCTGTGCCGTCCAGCGAACAGGACATGAACTCGTCCGCTGTCGGGTGCATCATCAACGACGTCACTCTGTTGTGAAAAGACAAAGCAACACAACGTCACTGTGTGTACATGCACAATAACAGCAGCAATAGGACGCCATATTCCCGCGTTCGTACCTGGCGGAATGGCCTGCGTAGTAGCGAAGAAACTTGTTGTCGAACAGCGAGTGGTACCGAATGCGATCTGCACATGAAACAGCAGCATAATGTCCATTAGATTCCGCGTATGGGGGGATATCCTCATGGTAATTTACGCACGGTCGTTCGCATCGTTCATGGAGGAGAACAGGATGCAGTCCGGGTGGTGCGTAAACCGGACGAGGTCCACGCCATACTGCTTCGTCAGGATCGTCTTCGTGATCCTAATTACACAAACAAAGCGTAGCCATTCAGTATCATCAAGCTCTCTTGGTTGTGCGCGTATACAAACCACATAGAAAACGAAGGCGAACCCACATGCCGCTGAGACAGTTGATGACCGAGATCACGCCGTCGTTGCGCGCCGCGACGCACACTTCGCCCTGCTGATGGAAGCTCAGAGTCGTCGTCACCACATCCTGCTCTTCGTCGTCCTACATGGCAGAAGCGATAGTGACGCGGATTCGCCATCGGCACAACGTGATACGATATGTAGGGCATGCAGTGCACAAAGAGTATCGCCGTGTTATGCATGGAGATACGCACCTGCGGGGGAAAGTTGCGTGCGACGCCGTATCTCCGGAGCGCAGTGTCATCGAGCATCGCGCCATTGCTGCCCATTTTTTCCTTTCTCCTTGATCAGCAGCTCGCCATTTCGACTGACCAAAAGGTCGTCTTATGCAAATACAGAGGTGTATGCACTTCCAAAGAAACAAATGGAAAAATAGCAACGCTGCGCAATTCCACAGCATTGTCCCACATGTCGCCCGAATGTGCCCTCAGACGTATCTATTCGACCATTACGACCCACAACCTCACGAAAGCAGTGTGACAACCACCACTATTAAGGTCAATACTGTCTTCGCACTGGTCCCGTAGCTGTACCCCTAGTTACGTGGCGGCACTGTACTGTTCCCTCTCTCTCTTTTGGATCGCTCCCCCTCCAAATGCTCACAACAGCAATAGCAAAGAAGAGCTACGAAGCAACATGTCGGGCGGCCACCTCTCGAAGGACTTCTTCGAGCTCGTCAAGAGCATCGGCGAGAGCAAGTCCAAGCAGGAGGAGGACCGCATCATCATCCATGAGGTCGCGCAGCTCAAGCGCAAGCTCAGCGAGGTCACCACGACGTCCAGCAGCTCGGGTTCGCAGGTCAACAAGAAGAAGAAGGAGTTCCTCATCCGCCTCATGTACGTCGAGATGCTCGGCCACGACGCGTCCTTCGGGTACATCAAGGCAGTCGAGATGACGGCGTCGACCAACCTCATGCAGAAGCGCGTTGGGTACCTCACGTGTTCGCTCGTGCTCTCACCCACGCACGAGTTCCGCTTCATGATCATCAACCAGTTGCAGCGCGATCTGCAGTCGTCCAACCACTTGGAGGTCTGCTCGGCGCTCATGGCCGTGTGCAAGCTCGTGACCGTCGAGATGATCCCGGCCGTGCAGCCCATGATCCTGGATCTGCTGCGTCATGACGCCGAGCTCGTGCGCAAGAAAGCCGTCATGGCTGTGCACCGGTTCCACCAGCTGAACCCGGAGTCCATTGGCGACACGGGCGATGCGCTGCGCCGCACGCTGTGCGACCGCGATCCGAGTGTTATGGGCGCTGCACTTTGCATTCTGCACGACCTGGCGCTGGTCAACCCGAGCGACTACAAGGACCTCGTGCCGAGCTTCGTGAGTATCCTGAAGCAGATCACGGAACACCGCTTGCCGCGCGAGTTCGACTACCACCGCATCCCAGCGCCGTGGATCCAGATCCGTTTGCTCAAGATCCTCGCGCTGCTGGGCCAAGCCGACCAGCAGACGAGCGAGGGCATGTACGAAGTGCTCCACGATGTCATGCGCCGCGCCGACACGGGTATCAACGTCGGCTACGCGATCATCTACGAGTGCGTGCGCACAGTCACGACGATCTACCCGAACAGCACGCTGCTGGACGCCGCGGCCGCGAGCATCTCGCGTTTTATTAGTAGCGACAACCACAACTTGAAATACCTGGGTGTGACGGGCTTGGCCGCGATCGTGAAGGACCACCCACGGTACGCTGCGGCCCACCAAATGGCCGTGATCGACTGTTTGGAGGACCCGGACGAGACACTCAAGCGCAAGACTTTGGATCTGCTGTACCGCATGACGAACCCTGTGAACGTCGAGTTCATTTCCGACAAGTTGACGCAGTTTTTGCGCGACGCGTCCGACGTATTCTTGCGCACGGAGCTGGTGTCGCGCATCACACAGTGCGCCGAACGATACGCGCCAAGCAATGCGTGGTACATTCAGACGATGACCAACGTGTTCGAGTTGGGCGGCGATCTTGTGCGTCCCGAAGTCGCGCACAACCTGCTGCGCTTGATCGCCGAGGGCAGCGGCGAAGACGAGGACCAGGACATGGAACTCCGACGCGACGCCGTCGACACGTATTTGGATTTGCTCGAGCGACCTGTGCTGCCAGACATCCTCGTGTGCACCATGGCGTGGACACTCGGCGAGTACGGCTACCTCTCGGAAGCCATGGAGCTCGAGGAGATCTGCGAACGCCTCTGTGAGCTCGTGGATCGCCCATTTGAACAGGAAGACACGACGCGCGGCTACGTGCTGACAGCCGTGACCAAGATCACGGCGCAGATGGGCCACACGATTGAGATCGCTGATGCGATGATGCACAAATACAAGACGAGTCGCAGCACGGACTTGCAGCAGCGGTGCTTTGAGTACTTGGCCGTGACGAAGAACCTCGGACTGATGGCCGATGTGTTTCCAGAAGATGCGAGTTGCGAGGACATTGAAGTGGACCCGAACCTCTCGTTCTTGAGCGCGTTCGTAGACAAAGCGGTGGCCCAAGGTGCGCCACGATACGACCCACCAGAGGACTCGGACGATGAGTATGACGGCCAGGGCAGCGCGTCGAACAACCGCCTGAACTTTGAAGCATACAAGAAGCCCGAGATCCCGTACTCGGTCAAGCTGCCGGTTGCCGATGTGCCCAAGCCATTCACGAACCAGTGGGGGGCGCCAAACAACAACCAGATGGGTGGTCAACCACAGGGAGGCAATGGCACATGGCCTGGCGCTCCAGATGCCGGTGGCTATGGCGGCAACCGCGGCGTCAAGAACGTCTGGGGACCTACGGGGCTGAACTCGGGGGTGGACCCAATGGCTGCCGGCGGCCCACCAGGACAACAACCGATGGATCCATACAACCAGCATGGCGGCATGGGCGGTATGCCACCACAGCAGCCACCAGGACACTACCCACAGGGCGGATACGGCGCCAACAACAACAGCTATGGGGCTCCACCAGATCCGTATGGCAGTGGCATGCCACAGAGTGGATATCCACCAAATGATCAGATGCACCACGACGAAAGCGACGATGGCCAAGTGGACGAGCGCGCGATCTTGGCGTCGGCGATCTTTGGCGGTATCCCAGGCGCCCCAGCGCCGTTGTCAAATGCCGGCGCACGTCGCGTAAGTGGCAATGTGCGTGGCACACTGAGCACGGCGCGTCGCACGACGGCTGCGAGCCGATCGTCTGCCTCCACCCGACGTACTTCGAGTCGTTCGGACCCATCGCAACAGCAGCAGCAACAAGGTTCGGATTTCGCACAACAGCAACAGCAACCACCACCACAACAGCGCGCTGAAGTGGACTTGCTCGACATTTTCGACGCACCACTGCCAGCAGCAGCACCGATGGGCAACAACACTTACCAGCAGCAACAGCCGGTGGTCGATCCGTTCGGCATGAGCGCGCCTCTGGCGCCGACGCCATTAGCACCAAGCGTGCCAGCTCCAGTCGCGGCTCCTGCGCCTGTCACGTCCTTGGACCCATTCAACCTGTCGGGTCTCGCGTCCAGCGTGAATAGTAAGAGCGTGGATCTCGTGCTTTTATGCATAGGGTCATTGACTAACTAACTCTCTCTCTCTTTGAATGATCTATTCTCATTATCAATAGATTTGTCGCGAAGCAACGACAGCAACAGCGGCAACAGCAACGGCTTCCAGTACAACGGCCGCGCGCTCGAGCCATGGCAGATCACGACGCAGGACTTTGGCGCGCGGTGGGGCACATGCCCGTGCGAAAAGAAGACCAAGGTCGCGCCGAGCTCGATCCGCGTGCTGGACGATTTCTCGAGCCGCATGCACCAGTTCTCGGTGCACACGGTCGAGGCCATTCCAGCGAGTACGTGTCATGTTGAACTGCCCAGTTGGAAGTGATGAAAATGGTTGCTGCAGTGCTAATGTTGCGCGTATGTGCTTATGTTTCTCTCATGCAGCGAACGAAGCGATCGCGGCGTGCCGCCTCGTGAACTCGGAACACGTGGCGCTGATCCACGTCAAGATCCGCAGCGGCGGCTTCGTGGACCTGACGGTGCGCACGGCCGACATGAACCTCACGGACCAGCTCCTCGACGCCGTCGCCAACCGACTCAAGTAAATGAAGCATGCGTGTTGTAACTAAAGCAAAACAAAGTTTCCTGTGTGACAAACTGATGTGCATCTCATCGATCCATTTTCTCCATGCAACACAAGATCCATTTTAGCAGCCATGAGATCCGAATTACTAATAGTAGCCACGATTTAGGGACCAAATGGCAGCCTGCTGTGATCAACGCAACGGAAACACGGCAAACCCAACCATATGGGAAAGGAAATCCTACGGTACAAGCATTAACTATGGAGCTTAGAATGGGTAAAAATGATCTGTACATATCTACAGTATATTGGGAATGCACTTGCTTTCCGGGATGAATTTCCATCTGGGCTGAGCAAAATTTGTACACACAGCTGCAGTTTGAAGCGCAGATTGAATGTCGGCGTGTGCGGCTTGGTATCTGGAGCCAAGAATGACGCATCTGATGCTGCAACAGCGTTGATGCTGCTGCTCCGCACCCACCCACTCACTTGATTGCTTTGTTCCCACACAACCCCCCACACAAAAAAACCCTTGATATAAAACGCAAAAACAGCGGCAGAGGCGCACGAAAAAAGGAACAAATCGAAAGGATGCGGCCCATCTCCCGTTTCCGTTTCAGCGGATGGAGTCGGTTCGGCCAGTGGCCAGGTTCAAACGGGTTGAGTGCCTTTCCAACAAGATCCAAAAACGCTAAACCCAAACCCACCCACATTCCATTTGCTATTAGAATGCAATACAGATTTAAAAAACGGGTTTTCAAACCCGTTTGCAGGATGCAGCAGGAAGAACCCAAACTCGGCCTGTCCGTGTTTTCCATCACGTTGATGCGCAAAATGCAGCAGCAGATGTGGCTCTGACAGCCTTTTGCATCGAGAAAAGCGCAGGACGAAGCAAGCGCTGCGAGAGAAGCACGCGCGCATTTATTTCGCTGTTCCCACGCCTCAGTGTGTGTGTGTGTGTGTGTGCGTCTGTGTGCATTGCACCTCAGAGCTTAATACGCAGCCTCTCGCACGAGAAAAGCGCTGCGTCCAACCCCCTTTTTGAAAGCCGTCCTGTCTAGAAAGAGCAGACCGATCGTAGCTCTTGAACCATGAACAAGATGGAGGTGAACACGGTCGTGCCCAACATCGTTCTGCATTTCCATGGCTTCCGCCTTTCGGGATTCTCGCATCTGAACGACGCCATGGGTCAGCTCGCTCTCGATCTCGCGCACAAGATGGTCGTCGCGACCGCAGCGTACGGCGCTGCTGTGGTCGCTACGGAGGCTCTCAAGGTGGTCACGGTCATGGTCGCCGACGGCCTCGTCTCGGGCCTCATCACGTTCGCGACGTTCTCGTCGTGCACGGTGCTCGCGCAGGGCAGACCGCTCATGCTTCCGTACGAGCCACAGCAGCAGCGCGATGTGGCAGTAATGAACGAGAAGAAGATGCAGCTCAATGCTCCAGCTGCGGCAACGCTGCCGCTGCTATCGACCGTGAAATTGGCACCGCTCAAGGCAACAAACGACACTTGCACTCAGAAGAAGCAATCGTTGTCGAGAATCCAGCAAAAACAGCAGGGAGCCTCTGCTGCCTCGAAGCTCCCGTTGATCCGCCGGCGGGTGCTCAACCACTTGAAGCAAGGTCCTCCGAACGTGAACGTGGTCGCGGGTGAAACGCGGCGTCGCGCTCAGATGTCGCTGCATCACGCAAATATACGCGTCGGGAAAGCACACATGCAGCTCCTTGCAGGTGCCAAGAAGCCACAGGACGTGTACCTCGTCCGAGTTGATTGCGGTCCCAGCAACAACAGTGGAGACGCGAATGAAAAGCACATGAACCCGGTCGTGATGTGGGACATCACGGCGACATTTGACGAGTTCAAGAAGCTCGAGCACGAGCTGAAAAAGGAAGTCAAGGTCAAGAAACTGGGCGACACAACGGTGCCGCACCTCTCGAGTGGCGCAATCCTGTTTGTGCAGCCGGAGCTCAACGACCACGTGCTCAACGCGCGCCGCTCGCGGCTGCAGGCGTTCATCGACGTCATCCGGAACGACGCTGTGCTCTCCAGTATGGACGCCGTGCGCAAATTCTGCCAAGCGTACTAGACAAGTCACCCTCTCTCCGAAATCCCCAGGCCGCTCCAGAAGACCAGGTAAGTGCGCGTGTGGTCCCAGTGTGTATGTGTGCGTCGCGATTATCATTTTTTCTTTTTCTTAAATTGTCGTTTAGCGCATTGCCCACATCACCAAAGTGGCCAGTGCGCTCATGCTTTGCTGCTCGATGGAAAGTGGCAACGACAATGAAAAAATGCGAAAAAAAAAGCTCCCAGTAACTATTTTAAATGAACCTCTTCTGTTGATGTTGATGTCGGGGTTTGATCGTTGTGGCTGTTTTGGTTCAAAATGGAGCTTTTCGTCGATGTTGACGACCGAGTTTGACGTCTTTGAGCCGAGAGAGAAGCAATTTAACGGAGCTGCTCGCTATCTGAAGTTGAGAAACAATTTAATGGAGCCCTTCACGTCCTCCTATTGTTGTGAATGGAGTCTTCAAAACGCAAGAACAACAGTGGATCGCTCTCTACGATCATGCAGGTCGCTCTGACAGAGAGAGAACGACATCGTTTAGCTGGCGGGAGGAAGATGGACGATCGACGGATGGATGGGTGTATCCATTGGCGCTTCTCCAGTTTGTACCTCGAGCTCGTGTTCTCAGGAGATCCTCCAGAGAGAACACCCCTGAATTTACAGTAATGGTCTTCCATCCTCCTCATTTGGCTTCTCTTCGTTCTCTGCATGTCAAATTTTGCATTCCGCGCCAAGCAGCGCGTTCAAATGGCCAACGTTACGCATTTCACCATCTGGTGACCAGCAAATAGAGAATGCGAGCAGTCCAGAAACCACTCAAAAATTAGAACGCGCTCATGTGGAGACGATCCACATTGTGACTGACACGATGACCATAAGCTCAGCGCGGCTCATCTCCCAAAAGAAAAGGAAAAGAATGGACAGCGAGGGAGGGAGCTGCCGTAATACTCTCCGCCACTGCGTGCTGCTGCAGTGCGTGCGTTGAAAGGCGGAACTCTCGGCATGCGTCATCGCGCTGCTCTTCATCCATCAAAACGCGCCGTGGTTGACGCCGAAGAAACGCTTTCATTGGTCTTCTAACCGGATTCAAGTGGAAGCAACTTTGCACAATGTAAAATAATCCAAGTCCAGCAGCTGAAGATAAAAGGTTCAAGCATATAACAGAAACTGTCAATTCTAACGGGATATCTATTCTTATCAAAGTCTCTATTGACAGGGTTGTGATCCTCTGGCTCTTATATGCACACAAACATCACCAACGGCTGTATTCGTGATCGGGGAAGAAATACCTCTAGAAGTAGATACAATCTAGTCGCTCGTATGCACTCTCACAGGAATCGAATGAAGGGAAACGACCATCACTCCTTCCCCAACTGCAATTTCCAGACTGTGCTTGTGTGACACTCTCCACGATCGCTCCCTTGCCTCCATGCTTCGGGTGACGGCCGCACTCTCGTTCTTTCGATGGACCGATGCCGCCGCCATGGACGACGGAACAGCACATACGGCGCACAAGCCACCAGCGCACGCTGTTGATGCTGGTGTTGGTCTTTTTGCTGATGGCAGTCGGCAGCCGCGCAGACGATGCGCACCTCTCGAGTGCCGGTGCCGAGATGATGACGTCGAACGAGGAGCTACAAACGAAAAACAATGGTGGTGGCGCGATGTTTCGCGCACTCGCCGACGTTATAACGCTGGAATCTGTAGATGGAAGTGGGAGCGATGGCAAGCAGGAGTCTGGACCTGTATATGGTGTGTATGCGTACTTGTTGACGATAATGGTGTGGTTTGATCGATTGATTTCCGGTGTGTGTGTGTGTTTTCTTCCCTCCTGCTTTGTAGAAATCAGTCATGGGTATGGCGCTAGTTATAATCAAGGTTATGGCGATAGTGGCACGTATTACAAGAAGAATCACTCGAATAAGCAGTTGGTGATCGGTTTGAGCGTCGGTGGCGCTCTGCTCATCGTGCTCCTCGGACTCACCTGGCGCGCGTGGATCGAGTGCTGTACGCCATCGGAGCGCAACTCCAAGCACCGTGCGTTTGCCAGACGACCGTACGTGCTTTTCTTTATGTATGAATGTCATTTGCGAAGAAGCCTGAAGTGAAAATGCTTACTTACATGCTTTCTTTTTACAGTAGCGAGGCTACAGGGTGGACCTGCCACGTCTGCTATCATGCGAACGACATTGCCCAAGTCGACTGCGTTCTCTGTGGCACTTCCCAGAATGGTACGATCTTGCATCATGTAATACGATCTTGTTTCTATTTATTGGTGTCTCACGAATCTCATGTCATCAACAAAATTGTAGAAGTGCATGTTGTTGTTGACAACTCCCAGCACGAAGACACTAGCACTCGCTCTGGCGCAGACTACCAAATGATGTCAACGCCACGCGTGTTACAACCCAGCACGTCACGGCGAAGTGCCTTCCACCTCAACGACAGACAGCAAATCGCATTTGAACGGCATGAATGGAAGCGCTGCGTTGGCATTCGCTCTGTGCGATGGGTACGAACTTACTTTGACGCAGTTAGCCTTATTGGCATGGTGCTAAGCAAGTTGGCTATTGCTTGTTGTTCATTTGCAGGTAAAAATTCCGGCGAAAGACGTCCGCAACAATGTGAAGCTGCAAGGCTCCATGATTCAAGAACGCCACCTAACGAAGAACGAGCGCAAGAAGCAACGACGCAGTGTCGCTGCATCCTTGTCATCGTCTTCTTCGGATGAGTCGTCGTCGCACGAGTACTCGTACTATTCGTCCTCGGACAATAGCGGCCAATTCACGATCGCGCTTAGCACGAGTCGAGGTTTTGTTCGAGACGATCGCATCGTCACGTCGGCCAAGTGGCGACCAGCAGGTATGGACATTTTCTCTAAGCTACCTTTAAGATTTGTACGCATTGTGAACACTAATGGTTCCTTTATATGCAGACGAATATGTTGTTGCCGCTCGCGCTTACTCCAAGAGCATTCAGCGCGTGGCGTGTCTGGGGTTTAGCGAGAAAGTGCGCTGGTTCTACCAGCAGTCATTGAAACTGAGCTCGTCCTTGGTGGAAGGATTCCACACAATTCGTACGTGCCTGGAAAATTGGTTTATATTGTTGTGCGTCTTCTTCAGTGCTAAATAGTCAACTGAAACTGTTGTGTATGCTCCAGGTATTCATCGTGAGCACGTCTTGAAGCAATCCTTCCAGATCTTCCTCACGGCACCGACAGCTACGCTTCGCCGTCGCCTACGCGTCGACTTCATGGAAGAGCCTGGCATTGATGGCGGCGGCATCCTCCGCGAGTGGATCCACTTGATCTGCAATCAAGTGTTCTCGGACAAACTCGGGGTTTTCCAGCTCACCAACTCGTCGGCTCACCAAGGCTACTGGATCAGCCGGAACGCTGGGAAGCACTGTCGAAACCATCTCCAGGTGGGTCAATTTGTGGCACTCTTGTGGTAGAAATGGTCTTCTAACCGTTTATGTGCGTGCTATGTTGTCCAATAGATGTACCAGTTCTTTGGCAAACTGGTGGGAAAAGCCTTGCTCGAAGGTCTGCTGCTCAATGTGCGCCTATCGATCCCGCTGGTAAAGCACATCCTTGGAGCTCCGTTCAAGTTGTCGGACATTCGTCTCCTCGATGAAACAGTGTACTCGAGTCTCAAGTGGATCCTAACCAACAACAATACGCAAAACCTGTGTCTCAACTTCGCCGTCGAGGACTACGATTTGATTCCGAACGGGTCGAATATCCCATTGAACGATGGAAACAAGAACTTGTACGTGGAAAAGGTGATGCAGTACTACCTGTTTGACAGCGTCAAGGCTGAGATCGCGAGTATCATGGAAGGCGTCCGCAGCGTGATCCCAGAGACGATGCTGCACATTTTTGACTACAAGGAGCTCGATCTCATGCTCTCAGGGCTGCCGCACATCGATGTCCTGGACTGGCGCGCCAACTCGGAAGTTCGCATGCTCGGGGAGAACGTGGATAAGGAAATCAAAGTGGTCGAGTGGTTTTGGGAGATTCTGGAGAGTTTCAACCAAGATGGACGAAGCCGACTGCTGCAGTACGTCACAGGATCCAGCGGGGTTCCAGTCGAGGGATTTCAGGTTTGTGTGATGCAATTTGAGCTGCACATAATTCTTGAAACGATGCTGATGAGCTTGTAACTTTGTATCTTTGTAGGGTCTCACTGGAATGGACGGCGATATTCAGCTCTTTACGATTCAATTGGCGAATTCAATATCCAAAGTGTACACGGTGCTTCCGCACGCGAGCACCTGTCTCAATCGGTGCGTTTTGCGACTTTGGAACTGTTTAGCTCGCTGCAGTGGAATTGCAAAAGACTGATTGTTTGTGTCGATGTTTCGTTTTTGTAGATTGGACCTTCCAGTGTATGAAACCAAAGAAGAGCTGGAAGAAATTTTGCACATGGTATGTTATTTTTGAGTTTCTTAGCCAGTGAGATACAAAGAGCTGACAGTCGATTGATGATGTTGTGCTCCAGATCATTCAAATGGACGTTACAGGCTTCAACAGCCGCTAAAGAGAAGCAGACAAGCGAGTTGTCGGCATACTCCAAGAGAAGAAACGATGCTGAAAACGAAGAATCAAGCGCCACGAACAAACGAGGGGAAGCATGAATGTAATTATCAGTTTATTGCATTGCAAAAAATAGAGATTGGTTTTGTGTGCACTTAATTGTCGACACTAGTGCTATTGCTATTGCTGCTGTCGCTGTCTACGCTCGCTTCTGCCGCTAGCACTTCTTGAAGCACTTCCAGCGAGGATTCATTCTCTTTCTTCGATGCTATGGAGAGCGGTGTCACGCCGCTCGGGTCTGCTTTCCGAGGGTCTGCGCCATGCCGTAAAAGCAGCCGAATCATGTCTAATCGGTTCGTTGGCGACTGTTCTTCTCGTCTGAGCTGCACGGCCCAGTGCAAAGCCGTGAAGCCCAGGCGATCGCAAATATTCGGGTCGGCTTTGTGCTCCAGCAGTTCCTTTGCGGGGCCAACGAGTGCCTGCTGCGCGCAAATATGCAGCGATGTCGAGCCATCGTCCGATCTGCTGTTCGGGTTCACGCCGCGCAACAAAATGTTTTTCACCCGAGGGCGGTCGTTGTTGATCGTCGCGTCTCGAAGCTCTTCTCCGTCTGCATGGATTCATCAGAGCCCACAAGCCCAAAGATAAGGAGGCGAACAAGTAAGTGAAAGCAATAACAGTTGTGTTATGATAACCCAGTGAATACATACCATGGCGAGGCTCCTTGCAGAAGACTGCAATGCCATACACTGAGCACACGACGAGCGCAACCAGGAGCTCAAGCGGGAGTCGGATGTAGGCTGCTGTCGTCGGACTCGTCGTGGTCTGCAGCGACCACGCGTGCCACTTGATATCCGTAACAAGTTTGCGCAACTTCATGTCGTCCAGCCACGCATACTCAGGCAGTCCCCGAAAGTACACAGCGAGTCGACTCAGGTCGCTCTCCATGTTCGGGTTGCGGAACATCTGCACGGCTTCCATGGTCGCGATGCCGAACGCATACAGCGGCACGCCAAACACGCGGTACAGCCGTCCGCTGGTCGTCAACGGGATCGGCAGCACGTACTTCCATAGCCCGGATTGCAGTACGAGACAGTCGTGCGCGATCGCAGCAAAGAACGCGAGCGTCGTCGAGATGTAGTAGAACGGGATGAAGAAGCTGTGCGGGAAGTTGGTCGGGTACCGGCGGATCCAGTGCTGCAGCGCGCCGAGACAGAACTGCAGCACGAGGACGCGCGCGTACGTGTACATGGTGCTGACGAGCACGAGCGCGGCGCTGAGCGTCCACGGGTGGTGCTGCGTCAGCTTGAGCACATGGCGCATCCCAAGCAGCATCTTCGCCTTCGTCGGCTGTCTTGTCATGCGCGGCAAATCACGCTGGAAGAGACGTGGATAGCCGCTACTATTTACGAGAACAGCACGCAACTTTCTGTAAATCTGCATCAGCACACATCACTCTGCTTTCACTTATTTTTCAAAAATACGAAGGTACATCTACAAAATTTCAAACTCGCACAGTATCAGACCATCACTCTGTTGCTCTTGAATTTTAAAGAGCATCGTCACTTTGTGGCAAGCAACTGCTGAGTTCACTTTAGTGCCATTGCTTTCCCTTTTTTTTCGCTTCACCCCCTCACTTGTGTTTTGTTTCATTGGCTTGCGAATACAATAGGGAGGCGCGAAGATGGCGGATGTGTCGACTGCCGCCGCTGCGCCACCGCACGAGACCAGCGGGAGCCGCGCGAGCGGTGGCGCGTCACGCACGGAGGGGAAGCCCAGCGGCAGCAGCTCGTCCTCGATGAGCAACGCGGCGCGGGAAGAGGCGAAGCGCCGCCGCGCGCCGCCCGGCAGCAACGCGACGCCCGAGGAGCGCGCCAAGTACGAGCTCGAGCGCAAGAAAATCGCCAAGTACAAGGAGGACAAGCTCAAGGCGCGTCGCGACCACACGCGCATGATCCTGGAGAACCACGCGCAGGCCAAGCGACGCGCGCTGCTGGGTAAACAGTCGGAGTTCCTCGCGAACTTGGAGTTCCGCAATGCGCTCCCGGACTTACCGTTTGACACCAAGTTCCTGCAATACCCGCATGAGAATGAACGGTGCGCGTGTAAATATGCATGCACATAGAGCGTCTACATGGTGGGGAATGCTGATATTGTCTTGCTGCATGGCTGTTTGTTGTATAGATTGATCAAGTACAAGCCAAACACGTTGGAAGCCGACTACGCGTACGAGATCCATGAAGAAGCCAACTTGGGGCTCAATATCGATCTGATTGATCCGGCCAAATATGAAGGTCAGCGCGTCGATGTGATGATTTGGTACTTGGAGCAATGCTGATAATGTTTGTATTTGCGCAGCTCCTACGGTTCCTGTGAAGCTCGAGGTCGGCGATGAGCAAGCGCTCATGATGAAGGAAGAGACGAACAAATTGGGCAAGACCAAGGCTCGACCTGCTGTGTCGTGGCTCCGTAGAACCGAGTACATGGGCACGGATCTCTACGATGCAGTGCACAAGGTACGTTCCAGCGTTCGCATGCGTCTTTTGGATGTTTAGACTGCGTACTGATTACGTGATGGCATTTGCCGCGATCATTTGACTCGTGTAGTTCAAGAGTGAAGTCGAAATTCAAAGTGCGCTGCGTGAAGGCACTGAGAACGCGCTTGCTGAGGTCGTGCAGATCACGCTGGAACAGCGCGCCGAAGCGTCTTTCAAAGACATCAACAACCCTGCGACGCTCGTGCATCCGTTCAACAAGAAGCTCAAGATCGCCAAAGTGTGGGATGTGCTTCCTGACCAAGTGCTTTCGTCCAACAAATACGCCATCTTGGTACGCAGTTCGGCTCACATGAGCACCGCGATCGCTCTTACTTACTGCTGACAACTTTCTGTTCGTTGCTCCTTACCATACAGTCGTACGATATTTTGCCATCGACGGATATCAAAAGTAAAAACATCAAGGACCGTGAAGCGCGCGCACTGCTGTCGGGCGTCTCGAAAAAATCGCAAGGCGGAGATTACATTCAAGGATCCATCCTTTTGCCCAACGCGTCCAACGAAGAAGAGGTTCGTTTCGCACAATCTTTTCTGTATCTTTGGCGTTTAGACTATGATTGATTCCTAAATTGCTTTCGTCTGATGTTAGCACAAGGAGCAAGAAGAAAAGGAAGTTGAGAAGTTTGCGTACTTCCGCGAATACCTCATGTCTGTGGAGTCGCTGGAAAGCGTACGTAGTACTGCTGTTGTTGTTTGAAAATGGTGATGCACAGAGGAACCATCGGGGTTGACGCGCTTTTTTGTATGCCTTTTATCCTTTCAGAACGAAACCCAGCACTCTGTGTTCATGTTTGATCCGGAGTCCGACCAGTTCACGTACAGTGATATCCTTCACCGTATTCAGTTGAAAAAGACCAAGCTCAATGGCGAAGACAAGCGACGACGGGGCGCGATTGTGCATCGGCGAGAGTACTCGGAAGCTGAGACTGACCGCCGTCAGTCGATGCTCCTGGAATATGGCGGTCTGTACGATGAAATGCTCGATGATGAGGAGCACATTCGAGAGTTCAAGCGAAGACGAGCAGGCGAAAAGAGTGCAGAAAGTGCCAAGTCATCGCGGGAAAAGACGACAAGCGCCGCGGTCGCTGCTGAAGAGGAAGAAACAAAGTCGGGCAACGAGAACGAGAACAACTCGGAGAAACCTGCGGAAAGTGAAGAAAAACAAGCGGCAGCGGACGGCAACGAGAGTCCAGCTATTAGCGATGGCAGCAGCGGATCTGACAGCGACAGCGAATAGGCAAAGAAAGCTGCATGATTTGGAGCGGATATGCACGATGGTCCTTGAAAATCCTCCCATCTGGCGTATTACCGGTCGCTTGTAGTTGCAGTTACGCGATTCATATATGCTCCAGTTTCACGAAATCAGCAATTCTGTACGGGTACGAACACAATGTTGATTAATTAATTCTTCTCATTTACGGTTGTTGTTATGCTCGATAAAGCTCCAGGTATGCAATTTGGTTTGTCAGTTGTGTCACGTGGACTTGCTTTTTTGGCTGGTGCCGAGTTCAGGAGTGTGACTTGCTAGGCATGCCGAAAAGCCCGTCATGGTAAATATCTCGCAGGTATTTTGCCGTCGTATGGATGTTGTCCTTTTCTCTCTTCTTTCCATGAATGTGCAATGCAACTGGGTATAACGGCGCCAATACTGGATGCAGGACACAAGGTAAGCAATTGTTTCATCGATTGTGCCGATTTGCTGCCCTGAGTTACAGTCAAGTACGAGAAATAAAAGAAATCGTTTCACTGAGTTTGCCCATACAAAAGGCTGAGAACAGGCCATGGAAATGCTTTGCAGATTGGGAACTATACATGAACAAGCAATTACGAGCCGGAAACACTCCGACCTGAGTCAACTATCTGCGTCCTTCTTCACGCCGATGCTCGCTTGTCACTCGGCTGGCGTATATGGAACTGTCACAACATGCGGGAGCTCCAGAAATGCCAAAAACGAGTCGGTCTGTGGATTTCCAACCACCAATTCCCGGGATGTCTTTGGCATCGACTCGCCACTGGTTTCGTCCCAAGGTGGAGCCGTCATCACAAACTCCGTCGGCCACTCGCCTCTGACTTTGCCATTGCCTAGAGAGTTAGCGTACACCTCGTCGAGTCGTTTTTCAACCCACGCGATATCGTCAGTTGTGATTTCCAGTTTCTCCTCCGGCAAATCGACTGGTTGTCGAGAGCGCGATGCTAAATGGTGCGTCGCGCGCAGAATCGCGAGCCATTCCACGTCCATCATGACTCGAAGCAGGTCGTCATTTGCCGCTGTCATTGTTTGGCTTCCAGGCACCAGATCCAGGACTTCCATGCATGCTTCGTTGGGTTTGCACTTACTCAGTGCAAGGAAATGCGTCGTCGCATTTGGTGATTCCTGATCCAAGTCCGCAGCATTGAGAATCGTCGAAGGGTGCGGCACCGTCGCCTCAAATCGGATGTGCATGTGGCCCGCAAGCCACGTCGTTGGCCACAGCGCATGCAGCAAAAACTCGCATCCGGGATTTCCAAACCTGTTGTCGTCGATACTCTTTTGGAAATCGGGTCGTTCTCGCAGCATCGCATCAATGTCGCCATGATTCTCAATGTGCGTGGGCCAATCATGAGAAAGAAACACGTCGAGAATAGGTTTCTCAACGTGACTGGCGAGCGCCGATGGCGACGTCAAGTGCGAGAGCTGATACACCTGGTACTCGCGCACGCAGTAGACGCTGTCGATGGTCTTCTTGGAGTACGGCGCGGTTTCGTAATGGCCGCTGCGGTAGTGCTTCTCGTGATAGATGCCCGAGATGCCAGCAATGCGGAGCCCCGCGACTTGGACCACACCCGCAGCTCCCAGGTAAAAGATGTTTGGCGCGACCCAACCGCCATAGCGCAGCTCCTGAAGATAGTTCGACGCCTCGTGGTTGCCGCCGATGAAGATCGTGAGCACGGATGCGCGCATCTCGCCGCGGTAGTATGCGTGGAACGAGTTCATGTGGCGGTACCTGGGCGGACACGCCTTGCACGCCAAGTCGGTCGCGTTGCGCAGACTCTCGAAGTCGCCGCAGCAGAGCAGCAGTCGGATCAGGTCGTCTGGAAACTTCTGGGAGGCGTTGAGTTCGTCGATGCGTGCGTACAGCGCGTCCAACTCGCCATGCGTGCAGCCCACGACGGCTACTTGGACCATTTTCGCGACCAGTGGGTACACTTTTTGCTCGGCAACTTGGAGGGCAATGGCACTGTCTTGATGGCTTGCTTTTCAACCCAGTGATTAGCAGCAAGATCAAGTCTCTATAAAATGCAAAATACCCTCCTATTAGAAATCTGTTGGGGTGGCTGCATTCGATCATGCTGGACCCGCCGTGAACCAATTTCCCATCGACGACGATGCCGACGCCGACTCCAGTCCCAAGGGCTAAACAAACAGAGCAAGGGGTCGTGAGTCCAAAGACCACGCTCATCTATTGGACCATTGCACTTGTATCACATATTTATCTTTACTGAGCATGATGAAGTTCTTGACATCCCCTTGAGCAGTGCCGACCCACTGCTCCGCCAAAATGGCGGCATCCGCGTCATTGCACACATGAACCTGCAGGAATGCACACCACACCAGTGTTGTTGTTATTGCCACAGTGATCCACACAAAGAGGTTAAAATGACAACGTTGGCATATACCTTGACCCCATCGCCTAGTTGGTCCTCAAACATTTGACGCAATGGCACGTCGTGCCACGATGAGAAATTGGACGCGGCGTGGATCACGCCACCGGCGTGCAGGACCCCTGGACACCCAACACCAACCGCCTCAACGTCCTGCAACGCAGTCGTCGCATATTACAACCAAGTAGCGGTGTACTTTTCCTCATCAGCATTCCACCATTAGCATGCTGGTGGAGGAAGACGGAGAAAGAACGTAACAGTCCACCGGACGTCGCTGAGCGCTTCGTGCAGCAGTGTGAACGCGGGGTCCACGACGTACTCGGCGTCTCTTTTGCCCAATGGCTTCTGGAAGATCTTTCCATTGGTGCGTCCCTGGGCGTCGACGAGCGCCACTTTCACGCTCGCTTCGCCAATGTCCACGCCTGTGCGCACGTTCGGCAAACGACCGATCAGCTTACTCGCACCCGCTGCGGTGCCGTGGGTCTGGCGATGTCCTGGAGCCTTCGGTGTGGTCTTGTTTGGGGCGCTTTACGCGGACTTGATGCTCGCATTACGCTTGAGTTGAGTGTCGATCTGCCGCGCTTGGCGACTCGAGTACGCAGCGTCGCAGTTCTTAAACTGGTCGCTGTCGACGATCTCCACCCAGCTCAGCGCCGGCGCGCGAAAGTTGAGCTCCGCCAGCGCCACAGCAGTGTGGTGCTTCTTCAGAAACTTGCGCACGCTCCGCTGCTGAGCAACTGCCAGCACATTGCGCTGCCGCATGTTGCGTTGTGCTTTGCAACAATATTTCGATTGATTCATTTACCTGTTTATTATGGATAACAGTAAACAGTCCACGGAAATATGGTACGATTGAAAGGGCTAGATTCACCTGTTTATGTTGAGTAATATTTCGCACTTGCAGAGTGACGACTGTTTGCTATTGTCATGTGCTGCTCAACTGGAGCAAGCACGAGTATGCGGCTCCAATGATCCCCGAGTTGTAGCCCGCGCTCGCCTTCTCGATTCGAACCTGCGCGATGGCCATCAACAACGAAAAAGAGTATGAGCGATGCGTACATGAGCGCTTCACAAATACCAATGACAACACACGCACGGGGTTTGGAAACGTGGTCCACGAGTACTTGAGGTAGGCATCTCGCACTTGCTGCACGAACACGTCCCCGGCCTCAGCCATTCCGCCCGAGAGCACGATCATCTAGGTGTAGCCCCAAAGAATAGACATAGAAGTGGCCAGGCTACGATATAGAAAATGGAAAAGTTTCAGCCGTACCTCGGGGTCGAGCACGCGGCAAAAGTTCACACATGCAAAGCCCAGGTAGTCAGCCGCCTGAACTCGCCATTCAGCCATAAAAAGTCAGTCAGTCTCACTTAGCCTAAACAGAGCGTCTCATAATTCACCTCGACAATGAGGCGCGTGCACATGGCGTCCCCCTCCTTGGCGAGTCGGAAGATGAGCTCAGCGCTGATGCTCTCCGAAGGATACGTCGCGAGAACGGAGTCTGCGCCTGCGGCAACGTGCTCCTGGGCTTCCAGGACGAGCGCTCCCGCTGAGCTGTACGCCTCCAGGCAGCCGCGCTGACTGCAACCGCACAGTCGTCCATTGCGCTCCACGATCTAATGTGATGCAGCAAACAGTTGATGCGATCAAATAACCATATAAAGCAAAGTGCAGCGCAACAACCCTCACCATGTGGCCACCTTCGATCATGCTGGACCCGCCGTGAACCAATTTCCCATCGACGACGATGCCGACGCCGACTCCAGTCCCAAGGGCTAAACAAACAGAGCAAGGGGTCGTGAGTCCAAAGACCACGCTCATCTATTGGACCATTGCACTTGTATCACATATTTATCTTTACTGAGCATGATGAAGTTCTTGACATCCCCTTGAGCAGTGCCGACCCACTGCTCCGCCAAAATGGCGGCATCCGCGTCATTGCACACATGAACCTGCAGGAATGCACACCACACCAGTGTTGTTGTTATTGCCACAGTGATCCACACAAAGAGGTTAAAATGACAACGTTGGCATATACCTTGACCCCATCGCCTAGTTGGTCCTCAAACATTTGGCGCAATGGCACGTCGTGCCACGATGAGAAATTGGACGCGGCGTGGATCACGCCACCGGCGTGCAGGACCCCTGGACACCCAACACCAACCGCCTCAACGTCCTGCAATACAATCGCTGCCTGGCAATACAGTAAGATCAACCAAGCGCCCGTCAGTACTCATGCCATCACTAGCAGGTTAATGGAGGCAAATGCAGCAATTTCACCGCACGTCTCTAAGCGCTTCGTGCAGCAAAGTGTACGCGAGACTGACGACGGCGTCGGCGTCCCGCTCCTCCGGGAGGATAGGCCGCTGGAAGGTCTTCCCGACAGTGCATCCCCGGGCGTCGACGAGCGCCACTTTCACGCTCGAACCGCCAATGTCCACGCCCGCGTGCAGCGTCGTCTTGTCCACCGCCATTTGCATCGTTGGTATCTAAAAGTGCTGTTGTTAGCACACAGACGGCTACGCACCGGTAGGTTCGAGTGACTGTTGAGCAGATGGTGTTAGGTTCGAATATTCATAATTAGAGGCAGTTAAGTTCACACTGTTTATCAGGTGCAACAAAAACCTGCCAAAGATCACACAGGATGACCGTCTTCAACTGGGTTGATGTTTCAATTACCTCTATAAATCGCATGCACCATTTACCAATGCATTGCACTAGTTGATACACAATGATACCCCTTCAACTTATTATACAAGGTGAATACCGTTCTTTCTCTCTTTCAAGAGGGCAGTCACTAGATCCACGACACACAAGGAAAAGCTACACAATCAAGCGCGCATGTGGTTCCCAAGCGACGACGGATTCTTCGCGGTGCAGTCGCAGGAGCATGTGGGCAAAGCGCAGGCCGCGATCGCTGCTATTGCTTCGTCCTCCAACGCCTCTGCTGCTGCTAACGCGACGAACCCCTTCGCGTTCTCCGCATTGAGATCCAACGACGAGGACCAGCTCCTGTTCATCGGCATCTCCACATTGTCGCTCGCTCTGCTGGTTGTCCTCTGCGGCATCTGCCGCTGCTACGTCTCGATCCCGTGCCCGTGCTGCTACTGCTACTTGCCGTGCTTCTATGGGTTCTGCCTCAAAAGCACTCCAGAGAGAGAATGCGATTGCGACTACCATCGTCATCATCATCACCATCATCATCATCATGGACGAGGCATGAGAGGATACCCGGGAGCTCTTGGGAGTAAAGCTGGCAAGCATACGTATCAGCTGCCGTCGTATGCGTCGGCGCTGACGGTGGACATGGAAGAACCGCTGCTCGGACCGCCAACGTACTCGCAGCCGCCAAGTGACGAACGATCCCCGCCAGCGTACCACAATGTGCCCACCGCGCCGCCACTCAGTTGAAGGGAAGAGCGCATTCCATGTGCGGCAGGAATGGCGCATTACATGTATATGCGCGACGCGATTAAGCTATGTGGATGTGTGTGCGTATATCGCAAAGCCAAAGAATATCAATGCCACCGTGCCAATAAGACGCAGAAACAAATATATAGTTGTTCGTGTTCTTTATCCACACAAACCGACGGAACACACAGGCATCTTGTCTTGCTTTCTCTTGTCCACTGCAATCACCACTTTATACAAAACATCTAGGCGGGGTTTTCATACGAGCCACGTATTTTCACGCGGTGTCGTCGTCTTCGGCGCTCTTTTCCTCTTCCTCGTAGTCCAGCAGCGTCTGCAGGAGCTTGGCATCGCGCTCGTCCTGCTGAAGCAGCTGCTTGGCGGCATTCTCTCTCTTGTGCATCGCGAGCAGCTCCGAGACCAGTTGGTAGAGCAAATCGACTTCGAGTCCCGTCGCGATCGTGAGTCCTTTGGCATGGACCTCGGGGTTCAGCTCCACAGTGAGCACGTGGATCCCGTACGACGTCGTCGGCGACACCCCCACAATGTCGTCAATCGGGATGATCGTCGTTGTGGCAAAGAGTGGCACCATCGTGCGGTAGATCAGGCACCTGGCCACAACAACATGCATATTGAGACTGAAGGCTTCAACATTGAACACAAAGCAAGTCGATCGTACCCATAGGTGACGTGAAGTTTCGCGGGGACCGAATTGATCACGCCCGAGCCTTCATACAGAAGCACATCATCTCTACATGCACGCATATATGCCACATGTGAGTTGGTCCGACGGAGTAACTAGATGATTGAGCCATGCATGCATCTTTTATACCTGTTGCCTGGCGTTGACGACTTGAGCGTCGTGACATCGGCGTCCGGGCTGTAGATCATACAAAACGACACAGAGCTCACCAGTTAATCCCCAGTTCGCTGCATCATTGCACTATCACAGCAGAAAAATATAAGACGTACTAGTCTATGATGGTCGCGATCGCACGAACGCGCAGTCGCTGGGCCGCATCGGCGCGCGCCGTGACTTGTTTTTGCTTTTCGTCGATCTTGGACTTGACTTTGGCGTCGCACTCGACCGTCAAGTCGCTCCACAGTTGGTGCACCATGTCGTTAATGACTTCGCCGTAGCACTTGCTCGTCTTTCTCGCTGGCTTCGAGTCATCTGCTGGAGTCGCTTCGGATTTAGTGGACGGCTCAGACGTCGTTTGTTGCTTCTGGTCATCGCTGGCTCCATTACAGATCGCAGCCGATGCGAGTGCGTCCGGGAGACTTGCTGCTGTCGTTGCTGCGGCTGATCCAGACGCATCGTCTGCATCTTCACTCAATTTGAGGCTGTACTTCTTGTATAATGGCTCCAGCAGTCCGATCAGTAGCGCACACGAGAACTCCTGGTCGTACGCGTACTCTTCCAACGGGATGCACAGATCGCGCATATTCGCTTTCATCTCACTGACAGTTTGCCATACAAAGAACCACAAACGCAAGTAGTAGCACTAGCATGGGGATGGAAAGGTAGCTCTGCATGTTTGGCTACCTGGAAAACATTTTCTTGACATCCTGAACGTATCCTGGATCAAGCTCCGCACCCGTGACGTCTGCAGCATGGCAAATCGACACATACACACATAGAAAAACACTCTATCAGATACACGCACGTCGCCAATACACGCGCACAAATGCACAGGTGAGCGCAAATGCGAGAGCATGCTGCCACAAACCTTCTTCCGACATATTCTCTGGCGTCGACATGAACAATTGACTGCTCGTGAGGTACTGACTGATGAGCATCCCCTGGATCGCACCGAGCAGTTGGTCCAATGCAAACATGAGCGGCTTGGTCTTCTCAGCAGACAGCGGATTCCGCGTACTGGCCACCAGACCGCCAAGCAACTTGTTGTCGCCGGACACGAGGCTGCAAATGTGGAGCACGCGCAGCTTGGATGGCAGCACGCCGATGCGCACAAACACGTTCTGGTACGCTGCGGTGTGCGCCATGCCGTTCGCCACGGACTCCTGTGCCACTTTCTTGCGGAACAGCACGCTGCACGCGGTCTCCTCCGTGAGCACGAGCCCCTTGCCCATGCATACGGTGACCAGGAGCTCCTTGATGATCCACCAGGCGCGATCGGGACGGATCTGCACTTCGAGGATGCGCCACTTGCTCGGATCCTTCTCAACCGGCAAGCTGATCATCCAGTCCGGTAGTTTCTTCGCATTAGACGACGCTGCTGTTGGCGGCGTCATAGACGGCATTAAGGACGCTGCGCTGGCTGCGCTGCTGAGCAAACTGGCGGCTGCTCCGCTTGCAGTCGACGCTTTGGAAGTTGTCGCTGCGTACTGCGCGCGCAGCTCGTCGCTGTCCAGGACCGTGAAGTCCGGATGGTCCTTCACGGCGCTCGCGCGGTCCAGCGCCATCTCCATCGGGTCCGCTTCCTCGCGCGAGAACGCGCCGAACTCGAGCTCCTCGTCGTTCAGCGTCGCCATGTTGGCTGTGTTTTCCTTCTTTTATGACACAAGGACAGGTGGGTGCATCGTATTGGCTGATTGAATGGAAATGAGGATGCGGATATAGTGTGGGACACACTGTATGAGGGAGTCGCTTGAATATCAAGCGTGCACAGCAAAAGACAAATATGCCGACAACTGAGGTGCCGGCGATGCCGACTTGGCAGGCGCAGCAGCTCGCCAAGAAGCTCGATGCAGACGTACGTACATGCATTGAGAGATGGTGGAGACATTGGTTTATGTGGCTGTGGCGCCAAATGCGCATGTGCATTATGCGTGTAGGCAGCAGACGGAGCAGCGTGTCCAATGCCTCCCAAATGAACGCTAAATTGCCGATGATGAAGTCGTTTTCTTCGTGTTTGACGTTTATTGCTGTTGGGTTTGGATACTGTGCAGATCCGTCAGTTGAACGTTGCGGTGGTTGAGTTGGACACAGTAAAGCCGAAGAAGGTACGAATTGCTGGCTGCATGGATGGATTTTGACAGCAGCGCCAATGGCAGCAACTACTGAGCACTTGACGTGTGTGTGTGTGTGAATGCGCATGGTCGATTTGTATTCGTAGGCGACGTACGTGAAGCGCGGGAATGTGTTTTTCCTCGATCGCCGTGATATGATCGTCAATGCCAAGCGAAGTAAACAACGCACAATGCTAGCTTTTAGTTTTGTCGCCATTCATGTTGTCTAATGGTTAGTGGTTTATTGCATTTTGCTGTGCTGTGTGTTTGTGCTCATGTTGGCAGATGAGCTCAAGGACAAGGAACAAAAGCGCCATGACGTTGGCTTGCAGCTTCGCAACGCCGCCGCATGATCGTTTCAGTGACCGCGAATGTGAATGTTCCGCTTATATATGGAGCGCTCATTTCCTGCGGCTAGATTGGATACGAAGCTGAACCTACGCGCGTCGTGATTGACCGTCTCCTATGCAAACCAATTGACTCCACTCTTCGTGTCATACTCTTTGGCTTCATCCTCAGCTTCTTCTTGTTCCTGTGAGTGTACTGCTGATCGCCATGCTTGACAGGCTGGACTATTGTATCCACTACGACGACAACCGCGCACGACAACCGCGCACACAGCAACGCCGGACGTTGAACCAAGCCAGCGTTTATCCAAATCATGCGGTGCAGAATGTGCCTCCATTTTTGCAGCTCGGCGTCGAATGGCTCCATTTCCATCAAATGTGTGGACCACATCCATGTTCTACAATTTTGGGTCATTCACCTTCGGTGCCAAAAATTGCTAACTTGGGCATTTTTCGTTGCAGACCCGCTTAAGTGCGAGCACATTTTTGCTTGCCCCCAAAATACTGCCACAAGATCACCAAGAGCTCCTTTCGTTCAGTCCGATAAGAGCGAAACACGCGAGCGCGATCAGAGCGTTGAAGCACGCGCATCTGCCTGCAGGGACAACAGCGTACGTCTCCATACACCTGCTTTATCTGCCCGTAGGCGCGTTGTTTGCGTTTCGAGGTTCGTACGAGAAGTTCTACAACGTGAAAGAGCCGAGCAAGAAAAGGCGTTAGGTGCGATTTTGGACAACGAGACAGAGACCAAGATGGAGGCGAGCGTGGTGTCAGAGGCGCTGAGCCAGCTCTACAACCCGCTGAGCTCGCCGCGTATGCGCCGCCGAGCCGACTCGCTGCTGCAGAATTTCCAGCGCACACCCGAAGCCGCACAGACAGCGCTCCGCGTGCTGCAGGCGCCGATCGTCGACAAGGAGTCGCCGCAGTTGAAGGCTGAGCGCGCGTTCGCGGCGTCCACGGTCTACTTCGCTGTCGCGTCGTACGTGCGCAAGTACAAGTTAGAGAACCCGGCGCTGTGGACCGAAGACGAGCGGCAGCAGCATGAAGCGCTTTCAAAGGAGTTTGGTGTGCTCTGCCAGGAGATGTGGAACATCATGACAGGGCCCAATGGGGTCGTCGAGGAGTTCAACGTGCAGACCCACTTGACACTCACGATCGCCGTGATCCTGCTGCGGTTCCATGAACAGCACTCTGAGTCGACGATCGTCGGCGCTGTCGAGTGGCTCGTGCAGAACCAGGTGAACCCGATCCAAGACGACGTGACGTCGAATTTGACCAACTTTGCGATTCTGCTCACGCTCAAGGTGATCCCGGAAGAAGTTGAGAACAAGCGCGTCAAGTTCTCCAAGACCAAGCGCGCGCAGTGTGAGGTGATGGTGCACCAGTCGGCGCCGTACGTCGTGAAGACCGTGCTCCCGACGCTCGCGAGCGCCATCGATGCCGACGACAAACAAGTGCGGCTGCGTGGGTTGCTGCTGAAATGTTTTTCCAGTTGGGTCGAGTACGGGAACGTGCCGCCGGGGCTGATCATGGAGTCCGGGTTACTCGATCGTGCGTTCCAGGAGACCATGAACCCGGTGTTTTCCGAAGACGCGCTGCTAGTGATCCGAGAAGTCGTGCGTGCGTGCAACAACGACGCTTGCATCCCGCTCATGGAGCTCGTGATGAAGAACTTTGTGCTGCTGAGGAAACACATTGTCGAGCGACTCGCGGCAAATGATGCCGTCGGATATTGCCTGAAAGGCTGTGCCGTCGCGATGGCGGAATGCGGACAATCGTTTATCATGTATTTTGTCGACTACACTTTGGATTTGCAACCAGGCTCACTGGTCTACGAGTTCCTGGATACGATGTTATACTTTACCGCGATGAACGACCTCGATATTTCGAACGAGACCATGGACTTTTGGATCGATTTCCGCGCGTACATCTCGGGGAAGCACGAGCGCCGCATGGCGGACTTTGAAGCGTTTATCTCGCGGTTATTGAGCATTTTGATCGAGCGAACCGAGTTCCCAGACGACTACGAGAGCTTCCCTGCGGCAGCACGAGAGCGGTTCACAAGCTATCGGAACGACGTGCGCGCAGTGTTCCGATCACTCGCGACCGTGACCCAGGCGAGTGAAGACAAATTCGTAGTGGATGCGATCTACGCCATTTTCCGGCAGTATGAGCTCTACGATGCTGGCCAAGCGACGCCGGCGTGGTGGAAGAAAACTGAGGTTTATGTGCACGCGCTGAGCGCGTTGTCCAAGTCGATCCGCGAGGAAGACATGTCGCTGATCCCGCACCTGTTTGAGCTGCTGGCGCGGAAGGAGCCGTCGCATCGCGCGCTGTCGCGCACAGTCACGATCTTTCTGGGCGTCATGAGCCACTGGTTTGCGCGGAATCCGAGCTACCTGAGTGTGTTCGCGTTCGAGATCATGTCCCAGAGCTTCGAGATCAGCGAGAGCCACCCGACGTTCCCGTTCCGCTTGCGTGAAGAAGACCATCTGGGCACGGTTGCGCTGAAGAAGCTGACGCATCGGTGTGGTACCCATTTTTTCAACCAGCGGTGGCTCGACGCGATGCTGAGCCTGTATCGCACGAACCGCGCCGCCAAGGGCACGAAAGTCGCGTGTCTGGACGGCAACAGTCTGCAGCTGATCGTGGAATCCGTTGCGTACGTGGTGGCCACCGTGCCGTACAAGGACGCCGTGCCGGTGATCGAGGAACTGTGTGCGATCATGTTCCACGACCTCGCGGCGCGCTTCCCAACGCTAAATGCTAGCAATGACGAGTGCGTCGAGTTCCTGTGTGTGCTGTTTGCACATCTGCACGTGCTGGCCGTGAAGGTCCCGCCGCAGATCAATCAGGAAGTGCCGCATCCGCTGCTGTGCGCGCTGCAAACGCACTGGACCGTCGTCGAAGGGATCCTGCGCGTCTTCGGTACGAACGAGGACGTCATGGACACGTTTTGCGGGATGCTCGTTGCGTTATTTGACTCGATCCGATCACAGGCACTCGACCTCGCCACGGCGATCATGCCGCACTTGCTCGAACAGTTTGCAGGCAGCTTTGACGGCAGCTTTTTGAATGTGATCAAGAGTATTATCGCGTGCGCGGGCGATGATAGCGAGTCGACGGCGAGTCTCACGCGCGTGCTCGTGATTGTCGTAGAGAGCGCGCTGAGCCATCTCGCGGCCGTGGGCAACGCCGACGAGAGCGCGGCGCTGATCGTGTCGCTTCTGGACTTGACGCGCAGCTGCGGCTCGCATCGCCCCGTGATCCTCGTGCGTTCGAACCAACTGGAGGCGCTGCTGGTGCTCGTGCTGCATTCTCTAAAGTCGCAGAACCCCGAAGTGGGACAAGCTACTTTAGATTTCCTACTGGAAGTCGGCTCGTGGTACGGCGAAGTGCTGCGCACACCTCCGGAGCTGCTGCGATCCAGCGAGTGGGAGGGCAAACTGGAGCTGCACCAGCTCATCCGCACGCTGTTCTTTGAGAAAGACGTGCAGTACCACTTGCTCGTGGCGCTGTTCAACGCGGCAGGTGGCTCCATGCCGCCGAGCCTCATTGAACGCGCGGCTGAGGTCGTGCGCTCGTGCTGGGCGTGCTTTGGTCGCCAGCGCAGTGAGGAGCTGATCCAGAGATTGCTCGCGGACGATAGCTTTGTGGGTGCCCATGTCGCTGTACGAGCGCGCAACGAGTTCGCCGGCACGATCTCCAAGCCTGAATGTATCGAGAACTCGCGCAAGTTCAAGCGCGTGCTCACCGCGTTTTGCGACCATTTCCGGAAAAGCCTGAACAGCATGAATAGCGCTATTCCCCCCACGACTGGCATCGTGTCCTCGTAAGTATACCACCACGCACACAACACGCAAACGAATGGATGGAAACCACCACCAAATGGATGAATGAAGAGCCAAATGAATGAATGCCACAAAATGCCACACAAAACTCTAAGGGAAGAACCATAGGACGAGGCAACTAGCACACAGGAGAAATGCCGAGCGGATGGTGAAATTGCTGCTGTGATGCATTAAAGAAATGTGGGGCTCCTGCGTCGACAAAATGCAGATATATAGACCATATAGAGAACGGATTAAAGGAACGGGTTGCCGACGTCCTTCCACGTGTCCACGTTGTTGTTCGTGAGCACCGTGAGCAAGTGGCCATTGGGCGGACGGGACGAAGGCGATGCATTGGACCATTCCAGGATCTTGGCGCCGATTGCGTCCACTTTGGTCCAGGACGCAAAGTCGGCGTCCGCCATGAACTTGCGGTTCATCGGCGTGTCGATCGTCACAGGTAACACGCCGAGCGCCGTCGCGTCCTCGGGCAGTGCGTCGATGCTGCTCGCGATCAAGTGGTGCGTGCCGGCTTTGCTGATCCCATACGACACCATGCCAGGCGTAGCTAATTGATAGAGCAGAGACAAGAGGAAGTTGAAATGCTGATAAATACATGAATTCTACACAAAAACGACAGCAAATCATACCCTTTAGAGCAGCAGCAGCGCCAGTGAGCACAAGCAGACCACCGGGGTTTAGTACATGGCTCGCGAGGTGAGCAGCTACGAATGCAAGCCACAACGACACCATGAGTCTCATTCGCGCGAGGAGCATGCACACATATCGAAATAGTAAATCGTCGTACCCATGACAGCAGACTCGGTGTTGCGCGAGTGCATCTGCGCGAGGTTCACAAGCGTGTCTGCGTCTTTGATGCTGCCTCCAGCCCATCCGCCAGCAGCGCACACGACAGCGTCCACTTTGCCATACCTGCAAGTGCAGCAATCACATCAGTTCGCTATCTCCATCAAATGTGCATGGACACACAGCACTCACGTGGTCTGAATGTGTTGCAGCACGGCGCTCGCCTGCGTCAATGTGCTCGATGCCGCGCGGTCAAACACGAAGGACGCGTCGACGTCGTCGTTAGCCGTAAAGTCCACCGAGAGCGTCTTCCATGCAGACGCGCGCGTAAAGTGCGCGCCGATGCCGCGTCCGAGCGCGCCGGCGCCGCCCACCACCACGAGCTTCTTGGTCGCTGCCATCGCGCTGTCTGCAGATGATGGCAGATGATGATAGTGAAGAATGGCGAATGCGCTCCTGGTCGTCAATGACACTGGTGGCAATCGTGGGCATGTGGGTCTTCCTTTCACGTGGATGAGATGATCTTGAACCTGAGGGGGATGGGACGCTGCTTGGACATTTGCACGTCACTAAAGTGGGGTGATTAGCGTGTACCACGCAGTTTGGACAGAAAATGCCCAATTTAACTTGTTCATGCCCAAATGAAAGAGCCCAAATTTGTTCAAATTGAGGTGGCCCACACGTATTTATTTCGCAGGATCTTTCCCACAGTACTTTCGCTTGATACGAAAGAAATAAAAAAAAAGTCGTCTGAAACGGACTCTAGTGGCATGAATCCTGTCTACTGCTGCGGGTCAGGACTTCAATTGCTCTATCGACGTGGCGTGAATGCAGCTACACTATGGCTATTGGCATTGCGTGCAGTGACTCGAGGATGTTAAGTGTGTGGCGTGGTCGGAGAGCTCCTTCTTGACTCAGTCTGAAGTTATTCCTTCCCAATTCCGCACCCAAACTCTCAAAAATGAAAAATGATCTCCCAACTCACATCCGTAAACTACCGTCCACAAGTAGCTTTCAGTAAACTTCCATCTCATAAATTACTTCCGGTTCATCTTCCACCCAGCCCTCCAGTACAGTGCAAAAGAAAACTTCTTTTCTTTCCTTTCCTTGCCTCTTTGGTAAACTACCTGCCAAAAATGACCAACAGGGTCCTCTATTCCTATCAGTTTCTACAGGTCGCTTTCCCTGTCTCTCACAAGCATGCCACGCCGCCCCCTCCCTCATTGCCCAAAGAGAAGAAGATAGGCGCGGAAGAGCTCTCTCTTACCTCCTTCCCTCTCTCTGTGTGCGGACGCCAGCGCCTCCATCCCTCCATCCATCTCTCTGCATACACGCGCGTCCAAAAATGAAGGCGTGGGCCGTCAAGTCCGTCGTCGCGGCCGCGCTCGCGGCGCTCTTCGCGGTGCAGCAGGCGCCGACAACCGACGCCGCGTTCTATGTGCCAGGCGTGGCGCCCGAGTCCTGGACCGAGGGCGAGAAGGTGCAGCTCAACGTGAACAAGATCACGTCCACGAAGACGCTCGTGCCGTATGAGTACTACTACCTGCCGTTCTGCAAGCCGACGTCCACGAACGAGCAGCAGGAGAACCTGGGCGAGATCATGGCTGGCGACGCCATCATGGACTCGCTCTACTCGCTGCAGATGGAGAAAGATGCGCGCTGCCAGGTGCTCTGCAAGCCCATGACGTACACGGCGCAGGAGTCGCAGAAGTTCATCGACATGATCCAGAACGAGTACTACGTGCAGTGGATCGTCGACAACCTGCCCGTGTTGTACCGCGATCCGACGGACCCGCAGCAGTCGGGATCGTTCAAGCGCGGCTTCCCTGTCGGTGAGGTCGATGAGAACGGCAAGTACTTGCTCTACAACCACGTGCGCATCATCATTTCGGTGAACTCGGACCCGTACGCGGCTGAGGAAGGCAAAACCAAGTGGCGCGTCGTCGGTTTCGAAGTCGTGCCCACGTCGATCCAGCACAAGTACGAAAACGAGCCTGCGGGTGGTCAAGAATTGGATACGGAGACGTGTGGCAAGTTCGTGAACATCGAGGAAGTCGCGCAGGGCAAGTACCAGTACCTGAATCCCGAGGGCGAGACCACAGTGCTGTTCACGTACGACGTGCAATACGTCAAGTCGGATATTCCGTGGGAGGAGCGTTGGGACCGCATCATCAGCTCGAAGAGCTCGAACGACCAGATCCACTGGTTCTCGATCATCAACTCGCTCATGATCGTGCTGTTCCTCACCGGTATGATCGCGATGATCATGTTGCGCACGTTGCACCGCGATATCGCGCGCTACAACGAAGTGCAAACGACGGAAGAAGCGGCGGAAGAAAGCGGATGGAAGCTCGTGCACGGCGACGTGTTCCGTCCACCGCAGCTCTCGCCAATGCTGTTCTCCGTCATGGTCGGCACGGGCGTGCAGGTGTGCGCGATGACGGCGACGACGATGGTGATTGCGCTCTTGGGTCTGCTGTCGCCTGCGAACCGTGGCTCGCTGTTGACGACGTTCCTGCTGCTGTTCGTGTTCATGGGGAGCTTCGCGGGTTACTACTCGTCGCGCACGTACAAGATGTTCAGCGGCAAGGACTGGAAGTACAACACGATTTTGACGGCCGTGCTGTACCCTGGCTTGCTCTTCGGAATCTTCTTCATCTTGAACCTGTTTCTGTGGGGGAAGGCGTCGTCGCAGGCGGTGCCGTTCGGTACGCTCTTTGCGCTCCTGGTGCTCTGGTTCGGTATCTCGGTGCCGCTCGTGTTCCTCGGCAGCTACTTTGGCTTCAAGGCTCCTGTCGTCGAGCAACCGGTGCGTACGAACCAGATCGCGCGTCAGATCCCAGAGCAAGTGTGGTACCTGTCGTCGCCATTCAGCATCCTCGTCGGCGGTATTCTTCCGTTCGGTGCCGTGTTCATTGAGCTCTTCTTCATCATGTCGGCGCTGTGGTTGCACCAGATCTACTACGTGTTCGGTTTCTTGTTCATTGTGCTGCTGATCCTCGTCGCGACGTGCGCCGAAGTGACCGTGGTGATGTGCTACTTCCAGCTCTGCGCCGAGGACTACCGCTGGTGGTGGCGCTCGTTCCTGACATCGGGCTCGGCGGCGATCTACCTCTTTTTGTACTCGTTCCTGTACTTTTTCACGAAGCTCAACATCACGGCGTTTGTGTCGGGCTTGCTCTACTTTGGCTACATGGCCATGATCTCGATCACGTTCTTCTTCCTCACGGGCACCATCGGGTACTTTGCGTGCCTATGGTTCACAAGAAAGATCTACAGCTCGATCAAGATTGATTAGACGATTAAAGGGATGGATGGCGGTGAAACAGGGACGAGAGATCGATATCAGCAGATAAACGAGAGAAAAACAGGATACGAGGCGTTCCCAGGAGACTGTGCGAGTTTGTGGCGTGCGACTTGTGCTGAAAGAACCAATGGAAGCAAGCACAATTAATCGATCGCCAGGATTGCACGGCTCGCATGCAGGATTTACATACACAGAAGGAAACAAATGGAAGAGAAACACTTTTTAAAGCAAACACTTGAGCGACTTTTTTCTTTCATTGCATGGAGTTGATGGCTGTGCTTCTCTCACTTTCTTACAGCGTTCGCCATTCGCCCAGCCACGCATACTCCTCAACCAACTTCTTTGCCTGCGTCTGCCAGGATTCGACCATCGCCATCGTCACTTCGTCATGTTCATCGCCGCGTACAGCCGCATAAATCAAATCGATGGGGGTCGTAACGAGGTCAGCGGGGGTCCCGAGCTTCTGCAACTCCAAGAGCCCCACTAGATCGGAATCACCGACAATCTCGCCCATGAAATCGTTCACTTCATCCAGTCGTGCCTAAATGGAGTGGAAAGCAACAACGTAAGCAAAGTGAGAAAAGTGGACTGAACGAAGCATTGTCGCTATTCCAAAACCATTGTTGTACCTCATCGATCATGGCGCTCAACTTGTCCTTGAGCGTCGCGCTAGAGGCTTCCGTTGGATCCACGAGGCTTCGTAGCACTTTCTGAGTCGACGCATTCGCGAGCTCTTTGCGTGTCCACACCTGAACCTTCTGCAACAAGAGACCGATGGTTTTCCCTGCGATTTGCTCAATTTCGTCGTCCAGCGCGTCACAGCACCCATCGCGTCCAATGTCAACAAGCTGCACAATATACACCGACATGGTTAGACATCCTCTAGTCTACAAACATCGTGCGATAGGGAGAATCACAACAACTACTACTCACCTTTGCACACGTCCAGTGATCCATGTCCACATCCACTCGCTTGGCCTCATCCAAAGACAGAATCCGGGCTTTGTTGCACGCATCACAGTACACCGTAGTCGTGGGCTCGACGTCCTCATCGTCCTCCTCATTCTCTTGATCATCTGCTTTGCGCTTCTCTCGGGAAATGCTTGTCTGCGTGAACGCCGATACGACGTCTGCCGCTTGAGCTGCGACTTCAGCCCGCGAGACCGCCGCGCGCGCCATGGCTTCTCGCAGCGCGCGTTGTATCGTCATCTTGTCCGATCCCTTTTGCGTCACGAGCCGATTCGCGCGATTCGCAGTTCGTGTAGGAGAAGTAGTAGCTGCAGCTGCATCGTTGTTTGACGCATCTGCTCGGGTTGGCATAGGTTGCTGCTGCTTTTCAACATACCCTTGGCGCTTCCAGAGCTTCCACTGCTCCTCATTTGCCTTAATGCACAAGACAAAGAGCATTCTCGATTCAGCTCAGGTAGCTTCAATAACAAAGCATTTTCGAGACGATTACCTTACCTTTGCCTCCATAGCCTTCTTAGACAATGCTCTGCCATGACAACGACCACAAACATCACATGCTCAGTCTATAAACCTTGATATCAACAGCACAAGAAGCACGCTTACCGAGTTCGAATATCCAAGTACGACCAGTCTTCGTCCGGCACCAACTCAGCCAGACCTGCAGCCACGTCTCCGCGATACAGCCGCGCAATACTCCAAAACACTCTACGCAACAGCTAAGGCATTAGGTACACAGCATGGATATCCACACGCAAATATGCTTACTTCCAACTCACCTTGGAGAGCACTGCGCCATGTTGAACGGCTTGAGCATCTCTTTTCCAGTCTCGCCACCCGAGAGCAAGACGTACTTGAGAATGGCCTGTAACTCGGTCGGCTGCAGCATCACCACGACCTCTTCTTTCCATTTCCGAGGGCTTTCTTTGAAAGCGACCTTCATCTCAACCGCCGCATGGTCACTATCGCCATTTGCACTGCTACTGATACGTCTCGTTCCCGTCAGGACCTGGATCGTAAAGTTGTTCGAGAGCGCAGCATTAAGGCGCGCATTCGCGAGTGCCATCTCGTACTGATAGTCCACAGCTGTGCGCGTCGCAGCGCGGAAAAACTTGGCCGCGCGATCGCTGCTGACACCGCTCACCGCATTTGCGAGACTGATGCCAATCTCGTCCTTCGAAGACAGGTTGATGTTGCGTACGCGCTTGTATCGATGCGGAGACGCGGTGTTGTCCTCGTCCGCATCTGCAACTGCTGCTACCGCGGTGTCCTCGCTATCAGTCGTACCACCGAGTCGGAAGCCTTCGCTGCGATCTTTCCGCTTGGTCGTAGAACCTGTAGCGGCTTTCACCTTCCCAGAGCCACTGAGTGTGTGAATACCCTGCTTCGGTGCTGCTGTTTTTGCAGATCGACTGGACGCTCTTCTAGAAGCGGCAGCAACAGGTGGCGCCTGAATTATCGCAGGCGCACTCCCATCGGCACTCACGGTCTCCACCACGACAGTATCGTTTCTCGCAAAGACGCTCTGCACTTGCGCGTTGGGATCGTACTCGACCACGCGAGGAGGAAACCCGGAGCGAACTGCCGCATTGCATACCCATGTTAATGCATCAACTCGGCGAATGCACAGTAGTGTACACACAAATGAGCAACACCTAGCGATCGCTATGCACACGTACACGCGATCTGCCTCGTCTTCTTGGGCAGTCCCAACTGCTTGATGGCGAGGTCTACAACACAAAAAACGCATCCAGCAAATCTCCTTTGCATCAGTATTCACACACAAGCAAGCACCAATAGAGACACGACCACGTGCACGTACCGCAGAAGCTCTGCATCGTGTCCTCCGGTCCGATGTCGAGCGTCGCGGCCTTGCCCTTGGGACCGCGCAGGCGGAAGCTCCACATCATGCCCAGCGACTTCGTCTTCACCCAAGTCGATTGATTGATCCCAACGAGCAAAACTGCAAATTCAAAGTTCAGGGACTTTCAGAATTAATTCTTGAAGCTTTGTTTTCCAGAATTAGTCCTCAAACATGTGTGCAAAAGTGAAAAGTCTAAATACTGGAACATGCCTTGCTCTTCTGAAATGATATCCCTTTTTGCTGCAAGTTCGGCAACTGTCACTAAGTTCGCACTTGACTCGGACCAAATCGAACGTTCCGAGAGAAATCGATCGACATGCATTCTCTCGCCTTTTTTCCACCAATCAGATGTCACGATCTAGAAAAATGCAAGAGTGCTGGTCGCTCTCATGTGATGATCATGTGTGTGCATGTGGCAGGGAAGCAGCCATTTCGGTTTTTGCGCCGCACTGCAACAAGCGACAAGCGCCACAAGGACGTCCATAGAGAAGCACCAACACCAGCACCGCATTAAACAGGAGATGGCGGACGCTACTACATCGCAGCAGCAGCCGGCACTGCAAGACGCGCTGCAGAAGGAGTGGGCGGCCGTCCAGCGGCGCTACCACGCACAGCGGATCGCAGCTGAAGATGACAACACCGACAAGACCACGCGCTTGCGCTGCTTTGCGAGTCTCTCGGATCCCGACCTCCCCGAGCAGTTCAAAGGTGAAACCGAGCTGCTGATCGAATTGCCAACTGGGTACCCGGAGGAGGAGCCTGCGTTTGATCTCCAACATTACAAGAGCCGCTTGAGTGCTGCGCAGTTTGATGTGATTGATGCGGCGATGCGCCGACGCGCCAAGGAGCTGCGAGGCACGTTGTCGCTGCGCAAGTTGTTGACGTGGCTGGATAATAAGTTCTATCCGCTGATGATGTCAACCGGCGAAGTGGTGACTAGTGAAGTCACGAATGTGGCCGAGACACAGCAGGGTCAAGTGAAAAGTCCAGATGCATCGAGCACTGCGAATATCGATCCTCTTCCGACTGCGACTACTCCAGAGACGACTCCGGAAGAGGACAAGCATGCAGCGGGAAAGACAAAGCAAAAGAAGGACTCTTCTCGAAAACCATGCAGGTTTTTCTTGCGTCAGAGCTGTAAGAGTGGCGAGAATTGCAAGTTTTCACATGACATCAAGAAATCGAAGACACCAAAGCCAGGGACAACAGCAGGTGAAGCCGTAGATGCTGCTACCGATTCAGACGAGCGCAAGGAGCAGAGCACAGCTGCAGCTACAAGCCAGAAGCACAGCAAGAAGAAGGAAGACAAGGTCAGCAACCCGTCTCCTGTCGAGTCGAAGCCGAAAAAGACCAAGAAGCCGCGACCGTGTAAGTTCTTTGCTCGAAACAAGTGCAGAGATGGCGAAAAATGCAAACTCTTGCATGAACCTAAAGCCAAGGAAGATGCCGATCAAGATGCAGAAAAGGAGAAGAAGCAGAAAAGCAGCGGCATTGTCATCAAAGTGCTCAAGGCACCAGTAGATGCTACTGAACAGGAAAAACTCGATGGTGCAACCACTTCAGCGACTGAGAAGCCTGCTTCCAGTGAAGAATGGTCTGAGTCGCAACAAAAAGCGCTCGATGATGCATTGAAGAAATACCCAGCGACAATGGACAAGAAGATCCGGTGGATCAGCATTGCGAGTGAAGTGAATGGGAAATCGCTCAACGAGTGCATCGACCGATTCAAGCATCTGTGCCAAATCGTGCGTGATGAACAACCAGCATCTGCCGTGGCAGAGGATACCAAGGCGAAGGAGGCAGAAGAAGAAGAAGGAGAAGAAGCTCATGCAGCTATCGACAAGCGAATCATCGTTTCCGACAATCGTGTCCCCATTCAAACGGAACCCGAGGTGACAGGATCACAAATTCGACTTGAGGACCTGTTTCTTCACCAGATTGGCACGCTCATCCCTCACCGACTCGTGTGTCAAGTACAATGCAACAACTGCCCACTCAAGTTTGACGCAAAGCTCGGTTTAGATTGTGCGAGCATTCGCAAGTGGTGTCCGCGATGCAGCGTACTTCATTTAGTGAGCTTGCGACCAGTGTTTGCCCACGCTGGGAGCTCTATCTTGGCGTACGTGGACACAAACGAGAACTGTGGCGTCGTCGACGTTGTTCCTAGTGAACTGCTTGTCACGTGTTTGGAGTGTGGGAATGAGGTGCTGTTCCCGAGCGTCATGCCTGGGCGTCGATCGGAGCGCGCGTGCTTTTCTTGCCACACCAAGCTGGCGTTGATGATCAAGCGGTACGTAGTCGGTCACGTGTCAGGCAACGCTACTTCAGGTAGCAAAGCCAATGCGTCTTTGTCGTCTCAACTATCACCCAAGACGAAGCAAAAACAAGGAGAGATGAAAAAGGTGATCGAGAATTTTGTGCTCGGCCAGCCGTTGCCTCAGAAAGGGGTCTGCGAGCATTACAAGCATTCGTTCCGGTGGTTCCGCTTCCAATGCTGTGGGAAGGCGTTCCCATGCGACGTGTGCCACGACTCGAGCGATTGCCCCCAGGCCAACATGGGAAAGATCGCGAGTCGCATGATCTGCGGTCTCTGTTCCAAGGAGCAGTCAAGCGCGATCAAGGAGTGCAGCTGCGGCAACGAAGTCGGCCGCAAGAAGATCGTGACGTCGTATTGGGAAGGCGGCACGGGATGCCGCAACCCGAACATGATGTCCCAGAACGACAAGAAGAAGTTCCGCGGGCTCAACAAGACCGAGAGCAAGAAGCACAAGCGCGTAGGCGTCGACGCGAAGAAGCACCGCGAGCAGCAACAACAGAATGGTCCCGCAAATGCTGCGCGTTAAGTGGAAGTGCTATACTGCTTTGCTGATACATCAATAGAGAAAAGAAGGAATGCAACGGTGTCTTTTTGAGAGAATTAAGAGCGTCCACGTGGACACAAAAAGGTAGCCATCTGGGAGCCAAGCATCGTCTTCAAATCTGATCCGTCGGAGGACGCCCTCAACCTCATTTTCTGACCTCCGCATGCAGCCAATGGAGCCAAGGCTGCGAGCAGTACGCATTCGTGCTCGTACTACCGGGAGACGTGCCATATACACATATTCGTCCATCATGGTGCACTACAATCTCGCGGGGCGAGTCAACAGCGAAGGGTACGCGATCTGCGAGCGGCTTCTCGGTACATGCAACCCCAACACACCTACTCGAGTTATGCGCCACTGACCGCTCACTAACGTGCATTATGTGGTCCAATGTGTAGACATTCTCGCAGGGACGCTGCCGGATTTCAGTGCGACCAAGACGCCGTTCCGTCAGGACCAATGGCCAGTCGAAGCCGCCGAGCTCACGCGTATCCATGGGTACGTCTTGTAGGCATTTGGTGCGCATCACTGTCGCGTGTGTGGCGTCATTCGTATTGCCATTGAGCGAGGCTCACGGTGACTTCATGAATGCGCATGCAATTGTGTCATGAAGCTTCTGCGTGCCGACGTCGTCGCACCTCGTGATCTGTGATGTCATCGTGTGGGCGGACACCGGCAGGCTGCTCTGCACGGACGTGGACGCGTTCTCGACGTTCGTGCAGCACCACTACGGCGTGCAGCTGGACCTGAGCGACACCGAGGTGATGCTCCACATCAAGGCCAACATGGACGAGATGCGCGCGCAGCAGCCCCAGCATCATGGAAGAGCAGCGACGACAGCTTTGCGTTGAGCTTCCACAGTGATGATGACTGTGGGTTGCTTTCGAGCTCAACACAACTGCATCTTTCTTATAATGGATACACCTCTTAATAATAGGCACACAGTTTTAGAACAGTTTTTCAATTGAAGCAATATTCCGTAAATAACGTACTTGGTCGTTATCGCTCTCTTACTCATTGTCAGAGATGATGTGAACACAGCATGACTTCACTTGGCGCTTTCCTCTAATTTCAAGAATAAAACCTCGGAGGTTTTTTGTGCTTGAACGCGTGGGTGAGCTTGCGTCTCAGCCAATTTGATGCGCTTGATCTTGAATTCCGACGTTGATCTGATCGAAAGGGAAAATGGTGCTGCTGCCGGTGCGAAGTGCGGCGGCGCGGCTCTTCAAGACGAGCCCCGTGGCCAAGCGCTGCGCGTTCGCTGGCGCTGCGACGCAGCGGCTCGCGTTCTCGACGGCGGCCACGGACGCTGCGGCTGCCGCGCTGCGAATGGTACGCTCTCGGTGTCCAAAGATCCGATCGTTGTGTCGTGCTGTTCTTTAGTTCCTAATGGCATTGTATGTGCATATTTGAATGCGCGTGCGTGGATGCAGGGCTTCAAGAAGTCGCGCAAGGGAGAGGACGTAGTGGAGTCTGTGTCTGCTGCTGCTGATAAGGCGTCGGAGGCGTCTGCTGAGCCGCAGGTCGAGTTGCCAGTCGTGGTTGCGTCCACGCAGCCTCTGTGGCTCTCGCAGACGCACGACACGCAGGATCTGTCTGCGTTTGCGCCAAAGATCGTGGTTGTTGGTGTCGGTGGTGCTGGTGGAAATGCAGGTGCGTGGCCTGCGTTGTCGTATGCTCTAAATGCGTTGAATTGAGATATCTTATGACATGTTGGCGTCGTGTCTGTGGTGCTTTAGTGAACAACATGATTGCGCGCGGCTTGCAGGGTGTCGAGTTCCTTGTGTGCAACACGGACGCGCAGCATCTGCGCACGACGCTCACGGAGAACCGCGTGCAGATGGGACCAGAGCTCACGGGCGGACTCGGTTGTGGCGCGAACCCGGAAGTCGGGTACGTTTATCAGCAGGAGGCATTGCATGGACATGAAGTAGCGTTCGATATCTCACTCGGCTGTGGTTGTTGTGTTCTATATGACGGTGAATCAGTCGCGAAGCTGCGGAGTCTGCGATTGATGAGATCATGGAGCGCGTCAAGGGAGCGAACATGGTACGGAGTTGCTTTGCACTCAAATGTCTGCCAATGTGGGTGGAAGAGTCGTATTTCCAGTGCTAACAATGTGCTCTTTGCGCTTTTAAAGATGTTCGTGACGGCTGGTATGGGTGGAGGTACCGGTACTGGCGCTGCTCCCGTCATCGCGCAAGCTGCCGTGGAAGCCGGCATCCTCACGGTCGCTGTTGTCACCAAGGTTCGTGGTGCTTACAGACGGGAAACAACATGCGTATTGGCAGTTGAATGAGATCTAATCCCGTGTATTCTGTGCTTATTTTCTTCCCTCCTGCCAGCCGTTCCGCTTTGAAGGCAACAACCGATCGAAGCTCGCCGAGTACGGTCTCTCGGAGCTCAAGCAGAGCGTCGACACGATGATCGTGATCCCGAACCAGAACTTGTTCAACATGTCGACCGAGCGCACGTCCCTCATGGACGCCTTCCGGTACGAAATTGCGTGACTTATTCCTTCGTCATTGGTCAGTGCGTGCAGTAACGTTGTGTATAATATCGTGGCGGTATTCGTTGCCTGTGACAGACTGGCTGATGACGTGCTCTTGGATGGCGTCAAGAACATCTCGGACCTGATGGTCATGCCGGGGCTGATCAACCTCGATTTCGCCGACGTGCAGTCCGTACGTGCTTGCATGTGCATCCTTGTGGAACAAGGACCATGCGTGATTCATGATGGCTCATGACGATAATTCGCATTCTTGATCCAATTCGTAGGTCATGTCCAACATGGGCAATGCGATGATGGGAAGCGGCGAAGCAGAAGGCGACAACCGGTACGCACACTCCCTTCAGGATCAAATAGGAGGAATATGTGGGGGTTCAGATGGTTATCTTTTCTCTGTGAATGTGATCCGACAGTGCATTGCGTGCTGCTGAAATGGCCCTGGCGAACCCGCTGCTCGGTGACATCTCGATCAAGGTACACACGACTGTTTGCTGTTGTTTGGTCTGAAGGTTCTGATCCATTTTGCTGCTTTGTTTAAACAGGATGCCAAGGGATTGCTCGTCAACATCACGGGCGGATCCGATCTCACGCTTTTCGAAGTCGACGAAGCCGGCGAACGTGTCACAAAGGTGCGTTAGAATGTACTCCAAGTGCCCAAGATGCAGTTACGCGCGACTCACTAGGATTACTGTGTGTTTATGAATATGCACAGGAGCTCGAAGACCCACATGCGAACATCATTTTCGGCTCGTCCTTTGATGAATCGCTCAACGGCAAGATCCGCGTCTCGATCGTAGCCACGGGCATCGCGGACCCCGACAAAAAGTGAGCAATAGAGACAAAAGACCCGATACCGCGTTCACCACACACACAAAACAAGGAGCGTCTATGGTTTTGTTGATTGAGCTTATAACAAAAATTTCGTTTATGGTGCCGTCGCCATTGTGGATATATATATATGTGTGTGTATGTGGGTGTCCACCCAATACATTAGTTGTCTTTTGTTTTCTTAGAACGAGACTTCGTCCACGGACTCCCTCGTCGCGGACAAGCGCTTGGAGCGACGGTCGGGCGAGAGCGACGCCAGCACGGCCTCCGTGTCCTCGTACGCGTCCCACATAGAGCTCAGGCGGATGAGCACTTCCTCGTACGTCGCCGACATCCCCTTGGGGAGCACCACCTGCTTGATCGCCTCCTCGAGCGGCACCTTCGAGTCGTGGCAGCGCTCATCGCCAAAGTCCTTGCCGTACGAGTCCTCGCTGCTTCTACTGCTGCTGGCGCTGCTCTGGTGACCAGCCTCGGACGCCGACGGACTCGACGGCAGCTCCATGACCGGGTCCGAGTCGTTGCGCCGTGTGGACGAGTACGAGTCGTCCGACTGCGTGCTATTGCTGATCGTGCTGCTGTCCAAATTTTTGTTCTTCGGCTTGACCGGCGGGTTTCCGGGTCCTGGAATGGTGCGCGGAACGTACGCGTACGACTGCAGCGACAGCGACGCGTTGATCTTGGTCACGATGGACGGGCCGATGGGCTGCGCGCCGCGGATCAGGAACGGGCGCACCATCTTCTTGACGTCGTCACCGCAGATCGCGCACTTGGGCAGGTCGTTGAAGATGCGCTCAACGAGGAACTTGAGGAAGTCCTGCAGCGCCGTCACGCGCTTGCGCACGACCGAGTTGGTGCGCATGAGCGCCTTGGGCGGGAACGCGAACTTGCTCAGCGCGATGTGGAACGACGCACACCCGGGACACCGACCCTTGCCGGCGAGCGTCGCGAGCAGGTCCTTCTTGAGCTGCAGGAACTGCGAGTACCGGCGGTTCACGGTCCACTCCTGCGCCGTCGGCTGCACCACCATGCAGATGCTGTAGAGCGTGTGCGTGGGCCGGTTCAGCGCCGCGGGGATGAACACCTGCACGCCGCTCTGGAACGCGCGCTCTTGCTGCATGGTCGTCGAGTCGTAGCTCTTCGTTTACAGCCTAAGATTGGAGGAGACTGGTGCTGCGTCGTACAGAGCGCTGTGGTGCTCTGTATGAGGATATGGACGGCGGATGTACTCTCCGGCGGCGGCGGCAGTGGCGGCACTAAGAGAGCGCACGCGATGCGGTCCAGCGGATGAGTTGGGGTGGGGGGGAGGTCTGAAGTATGTGGTGGCGTCGTGAACCGCCCACGAATATTCCGAACTGAATAGAGAACGAGTGACTGGCGCGTTTACTAATTCGGACTGTTGCGGGTCCGACGATGATTAGAAATACAGCACACTCGCTATTCGGCAGTCTGAGTGTTAAATCAACTATAACAGGCACATCTTTATATGAAACTGTGCTATACGAAGCAACGCATTGCAACTGATGCCAGTGCTATGCATTCTGCAAGGTTATTAGATATATATCCGTGACTACAGATAGATTGATCCGTATGAGTAACGCTGGGGGGAGATGGGAGAAAAAAAAAAGGAACAAAAAGCAAAACAGCAGAGAGCGAGTCGGCAAACAAACTCGCCAAGGGTCACTAACGCGTGGGCGGAGAAATCATATTTGTTACTTACCTGCATATAATCGATCTCACTGTGCTATTTAGAATCAGTACATAAACAAATGACTGAAGCGTCTGGCAATAATGCTGGTAAGGCATACAGAGAGCATTGAAGCTATTAGCAGAGGCAGTTAAGACAACGAGGGGAAGTCAGCAACTTTCCAAGAAGGACACGTTCTGGCCTGTCTCGCACCCTGCACCCCAAACGTCAGCCGCCACGGATTCCACCATTCGCAATACGTCAGTCGAAAAACCTCCGGATTTGCATACTGTGCATAAAATGATGGCTTTGATGTGACTCGTCTTGGATGGATGGCAAACAGACCAACACAGTCAGCAGCAGCCAGCGTGTTTCCTGGCATTTGACATCGTCGCCCTTGTCTTCATGATCTTTGCCTTCCACATGTTTATTGTTGTGGTGGTAGTTATTTTTCAGGTTTTGGTGTCTCAGATGTGATTTATAGTGGATTTTCTTTGTCCGTCTTGGCTGAGGAAGGAGACCACCCACTTGATCGAAATTTTGCGACTGGCGCATGCCTCCGGAATTGCATACTGGCGCCGATGGATTTTGTCTGTTATTCTCATGCCAGCTCATGCAGAAAGAAATTCATGCATCAGCCTGTAGTCTCACAGGTTGCTTTCGACATTTCTTGGATTTGCTTGCTGCATTTTGTCCATTTACGCATACACGAAAGCGACATATTCAAGACTGTGGCGCCTGCTGTTTGGTGATTGCCATGTGGTGCTACGACCGCGTTAGCTCGCCGTTGGTTGCGTATGTGGGCATGTGTGCGTTTGTGGTGTGGGGTCCAGCGTGTTCTGCAAATCCCGAGATGCCAACTGCAAGTGCTCGCTCTCATTCTGGCTTTGGACACCGCGCGTAGATTCTTTATTTATCAGCGACATGTGTTGGATATTTTGTCCGCTTTATAGTCCAACGCACATGAGAGACTCCAAAGTGCTCTTCTGATCCAACACATGGACCAACAACAAAAAGAGCCAAACGTCAGATTGGGGGCTCGCTACGAAAAAGTCGAATGACCAACCACACACAGAGCTGCAGACGAAATGACGCTGGAGTAATGACAACTGCGCAAGCACATACACACACAAACAGCACACGGAAAATAAACTTGCAGTGGCATCAAGATGCAAGAGAGTTCCACCACAACAGCGTCGAAAGATTGCTTGCAGGTCAACAATGCAATGCACCACACCATATCCACATCAAATATTCATTATACCCGACAGACCAGTGCATCAATCCATACAGGTTATTAGACATGCAATATGGTATAGCATCATACTCGATATAACAATATACTATTTATAAGGTATACAAGGTGGTGTGTGACGTCGCACCCATGCCGCTCAACTGCAATCGTCCACCATCACTCTGCATCGCGTCATGTGCGACGTGTGCCTTTCCTCACCTCGCCACTGCTGCTCCCGCACAAATGCAACTTGCGACTCTGTGACTGTATAACTCCCATACAAAAACCCAAGTATTGTGCGGCATAGGCGAAATTGGCCGGTTACGCCAGCTGAGTTTTCCCAAACAGCATGCCGCCTGCCTTCATTCATTTCCGGATCTGCGCGCTTCCACCCAGTCCTCTCTATCGCTGTCTCTGCAAAGAATGCTGGTGTCGACGCTGCTGTGGCCCGTGGTGGCGGCCGTCGTGCTCTTCACGCAGGCGTACGCGGTGCTCACGCGCTTCCTGCGGCTACTGCTGCACACGTACTTCCGCAAGATCGAGCTCTACGAGATCAACAACCTACCGCGCGAAGGTACGCGCGCTGCATATGCGTCTAGTTGCTGTTGTGGGGCTCCGATGAGTGCGTGTTGACTGATAACAACGTGTCGTTAGGTCCCGTGATTCTGTGTCCAAACCATCCGAATATGGTGGTCGACGCGCTCATGGTGATCACCGAGTGCGCGCGCGTGGGGCGGAACCCGTACGTGTGGGTGAAAGGCTCGTTGTTTGCCAACCCTGTGGCTGCGTTCATTTTGGACAAACTCGGGTGTGTTCCCGTGTACCGACCGCGGAAGGCTGCCGACAGCCTCGAAGACGTCGACTCGAACCTCACGCCCGAACAGCTCGAGTCCGCGAACCGCATGATGTTCGAGCGCACGTGGCAGGTGCTCGCGCGCGGCAACCTCATGCTGCTCTTCCCCGAGGGCACGTCGTACACGGCGCCGAAGATGCTCTCGCTGCGCACAGGCGTCGTGCGCGTCGCCACGGGGTTCGTGAAGCAGTACGATCAGCCGATCCCGATCATCCCCGTCGGGCTCAACTACTTCAACAAGGAGCATTTCCGCAGGTACAGACATTTTCTACACTTTCTTTCACATGCTCTGCTGCCTTTCGTGACCTCATTGCGAATGTTGCTGTAATAGCCAAGTGATGCTCGAGTTCGGCACTCCGCTCGTGATCACGCCTGAAGACATCAACTCGGACGCGTTCAAGGAGGACGGCCACGCCGAAGTGAAGCGCTTGACGCACATCTTGGAGGACAAGATGCACGCCGTGACGCTCAACGCCTCGGACTTCAGCACAATCCGCATCGCGCGCGTGATGCGCCGACTGTTCCTGAACACGCCCGGGTCGATCGACGCGAACAAGGAAGTGCGCCTCACGCAGCACATCATTAATTTGCTCGAAAGCAACCCGGAAGACGCCACGAAGAAAGCGAAAATCGACGAGGTACGCTCCAAAGTTGCAAAGTACAAGCGCGCATTGGACAAGCTGCGGTTGAAGGACCAGGATATTCTGCTGCCCATCCAGAAGAACTCGGTGCTCCAACTCTTCCTCGAGCGCGTCATGTACCTGCTCGTGCTGCTGCCGCTCGCGACGCCGGGGTTCCTACTCAACTTTCCCTACTACTTCATCGGTGCGTGCGAAGAATAGAATGTGCTCGCATGAAATGGACTTATTGGGGCTAACCATCTGTTATAATTTGCTACCTTGCAGGTCACAAGCTGAACAGCCTGGCTGGCTTCGTCGAGTCCAAGTCCATGTTCAAGATCTTTGCCGCAGGGTACGCTCAATCTGATTCTGTGTGTACCTTTTCCGCTTTATCTCTTCCTAACTCAATCTCGATTCATTTATGTCACAGTATCTTGGTGCCAGTGCATTGGCTGCTGCTGCTGCTCGTGACGTGGTACTTCTTGGGTTCGTCGTACGCGTACGCGCTCGCGGCGGGGCTCCCACTGCTGCTGTACTCGTACATCCGCGTGCTGGAAGAGAGCCGCTCGTTTGTCGAGAACGTGATCTTCCTGTTCAACATCGCCGCGCACACCGAGCAAGTGGTCGCGATCCGCCAGGAGCGCACGCAACTGACGCAGGAAGTGTACGACCTCGTGTCGACGTCGGTCGATGCGCGGTTCCTCTCGACGGTGCAGAAGAGCCTCACGAACACGTCGCCAACCAACTCGTTGTTCCGCCGCAACATGTCGACTAGCGACACGTTCCGGATGTGAGCCTGAGTGCGCAGCCCTTCGTGTGGGATTCCATCTGCGATACCTCTCATCGAATGAATATACCTATTTACTTGCTTGTCGTTGTGTGTGCGGGTGCATCCCATGCCAATCCGGTGTTTGCTTTAGTTTCGGCGTGTGATGGAGAGACTACTACTCGGACAGATCTCGTACTGCGTCGACAATGGCAACTCGGCGAACTTACACAACCTGCAAACACTCAGGACGCAGCGAGAGGGGGTTGCCACGCAACGTTCGTCGTCCACGTATGTCCAGACGCCAGCAGCGGCTTGGTCTCTGCCGATGAGGTACGCCAAGCAGTAATTTATCGGCGGAGTCTCGAAGAGCTCCTGATTATTCACGTTGTCCGCCTGAGGTGCGAGTGGGAGGACAAAGCTTGTGGCTGCTGCTGGTGGACTCGGCGTTGACGGTGTGACCGTGATTGTTGCTGGGGTTGTAGTCGTTGCGGTGCTCGGCGTACTCATTGAGCCCACCCGGAGAGAGTTGTCGCAGTCCAGCAAGTGGGAGGACAGGTTGGTGCTGACGAACTTGCAAAGCCGACAGACGTTCTTTAGGCAGCCGATCCCTCCGCTCCGACACGATGCGTCTGTGACCACTGCGATGCCAGCAAGAGCGTCACCGGGCGACACGACGTATGTGCACGTGTCAATCGAGCCATTGCCGACCACTGGTGCTGCAGTCGGAGGCGCAGGCGCAGGCGTGGACGGTTTGACGAGATCCGAGTCACGAGACTGGGACAGTAACTCACCACAACTCTGCCAATGCTCCGATTGTGGTGTGTCCACTGTCTTGCAGAAGCGGCAATTCGTAGCGAAGCACCCCAGACCGCCGCCGTTTGCACAAGACGAGTCGGTGATCACATTGACGCCAACGGCTGCATCCCCCGACGAGACTTGGACGAGGCACGCGCTACTATAGTCAGTATCATTTGTATCTGCGGTCACAGCCTGGACCTCTTGATTGTTGACGGAAATCTCCTTCGGCACGGACGCGCACGAACGGTACTTTTGAGACTGAGGCGTGCTGCGCACTTGGCAAAGTCGGCACTGCGAGCTGATGCATCCACCGCGGTCTTCCGCTTCGTCCTTGTTTGCTTTGTCGTTGGTGCACGTCAGATCGGTCATCATGGCAATCCCGAAGTCCTGCGCTGATTTCGTCACGGACAAAGTGCATCCGGCTTCATCAATAGAGTCGAGTGTAGCAGTAGCACCCACCTGATGGATCACAGTCGCCGTAGAGAGAACTAACAGTAGCAACACACGAGGGATCCATGCGCGCGTTCTGTGATTTGCCTCAGTCACCATGCTGCCGTATTCAACTTTCTCTTTGGCTTGTGGGAGTGGGAGAATGTTCTTGCACTGGGACGACTCTGCGCTACAAAACGAAAAAATACCCCTGGCGATTTCCACGTTTCTCCCTTTCTGAAACGACTGTCAATTTCTCGACAGCGTGTCTTGCCTCGAGTCACTTCGATTTGAAGTCTCTCTGGGCGAATTGAGGCAGGACTGTGCATTGCCCGTGGTGAGACGGATACTGGGCTTTAAGCGCAAGCCACCCATCATAGCCATATGAACTGCTCTGTTTCTTCTTAGGCGGCACTGCAACAAACTAAACCCACCTCTCGAGAAATATCAATAGTTTCCGATAACCATGTAGTAAAATTTCTTCCTAGAAGCATCTAAGGCGTCCTCCCTCGGCTCGATCCAAATGCACCACTGGGACTAGGCTGCTACTGCATGGCAGCCAGGTTTGACTTAATTGCAGATATTGGCACTCGGATGCTGACGAAGTGTGTTGCTGGTGACCCCGACTGCGGCTGGAGGTGTTGGTCTTGAGCAGCGTCAACGACGCGGAATTGCCTGGAGCCGTTGGAAACAAGGCAAAAAGAGCATCGCGGTCGCTTCGGCTGCGACCCAGCGCACTGCAAACAACTGCGTCAACATGTTTTTGATGCCTCGCAAATGCATAGAACTTTTTAAGTTCTATACTCAACATTAGATCTGCTGCTCTGCCATTTTGCTCGAAAAAAATCGCAAGTGCAGGTCGTGCTCCGTCTATGCACGTGGCTCGTCAAAATCAGATCGGCTCGATCTGGCTCGGCTCATCTGTTCCCCAACCTGTGGTTTTTGAGAGTTCAGTGCAATTGTGTCTCTACTAAAACCTATTTCGTACTTTAATGAGCATGCTTAGTACTCCTCAGCTGATGATCCCACAGCAGTCCACGTCATGCACATTTCGGCAAAGAGCTGAAGGCAGACGCCTCTCGCACGCGTCGCAGACACAGCCACACACACACACACACACCAGCATCAGCACCATGCAGCTCCTCAAGACGCTGGGCGTCGTGGCCGGCGCGGCGCTCGCGCTGTTCTCGTCGTTTTCCCCCAGCAACGTCGCCGTGCGCGGCGAGCAGCTGCGCGAAGTGTCGTTCGAGAAGCCGTTCGAGATGATCGATGCTGACGGCGTGCGCGTCGCCGGGTGGAACTGGAACATGGGCGGCGCGACGACCGTGAACCGCCACTTTGTGCGCCTGACGCCCGACCGCCAGAGCAAGCGCGGCTTCCTCTGGAGCAAGAAGAAGATCGAGAGCAAAGAGTTCTCGATCGTGTTCACGTTCCGCATCAGCGGCCAGGCTGCGACCTGGTTCGGCGACGGTCTTGCGCTCTGGATCACGACCGCACAGAACCACATCGACGGTGACAACCACGGATTCACGGGGAACTTTAAAGGTTCGATATATAAGGCGAGGAAGTGGTTGCAGTGGGAAAAGATCGTGCTAATTGATCTATCTCTGTTTATGTGCAGGCTTTGGCGTCCTCTTTGATACGTTTGTGAACTCGGAGCACTCGGGTGGCCACCAGGATGTGACGCTGTTCGTGAACGATGGCTCGAAGTCGCTTGACCAGCTGAACGACGCGCCAAAGGTGGGGTGCATGGCGCCAGGGATCCGCTACCACGAGCGGAATGCGGCATTCAGTCCGTCGCTCAACATGTCACGCGCCAAGATCCAATACAAGGACAGCTACGTGTCGATCCTGATCGACGCCAAGAACACAGGCGACTGGGTGCACTGCTACGGCAGCTACGTGGCTCTCCCAGAGGGCTGGGTCGACGACGCCACGATCGGCATCACAGCATCCACGGGCGGTCTCGCCGACAACCATGACGTGATCGCGCTCAATGTCTACGAGTACGTTGCTGCCTGCCTATGGCTTTTGTGTGTGATGCTCCTATTGAAATGCTGCTGATTTCTTTTTACTTGGTGTTGCAGTGACGTTGGCGATATGGCGCACGAAGAAGTCGACCAAAAGGTGAAGAACGCGACGCTGCACGACTTGGATGAGAGCTTGACGACGGGCGACAACGAATCGAAGTTGCGCCACCTCAAGCGGAAATACGAGCAGCTTATTGAAGACTTTGAGCACCAGTTCACAGGTAAGAGATGCGTGAAATACGATGGTTATGGGACGGTATGCTGACTTTGGCGACACAATTTCTTTCCCTGTTGTCCACTTGCAGCTTTGAAGGAGTCGACAGAGAACACGATCAAGAAGCTGCGCGAGCAGGAAGCCGAAGACACGAAGCGCATCGCGGAGCTGGAGACGTGGGTGAGCAGCAAAGTGAGCGAGCGCGTGGCTACGACCGTGGATGCGATCCGCGAGCAGGTCGACGAGCGACTGACGAAGACCGTGCAGGAGACGGCCGAGCGCTCGTCAGGCTGGAAGACGCCGTTCTTCGTGCTCGTGCTCGTGCTCGGCGGTGTCGTCGCGGGCGCGTACAAAAAGTACCAGGACTTGCGCAAGTCGCACTTGCTGTAAATAGCGCTTGCTGCTACAAAATCAAACGAGTTTGTGGCTCATGCGGTAGGAATTGCTCGCGTACGAGAGCATGCGTGTGTTTGGCGATAATGAAAAGCACAAAAACAAAGTTGCATTTCGTAAAAGCACAAGCAGTTTACAAATATGGACACATGGATTCATTATACGGGTGTAGTCTATCAAAAATGGGGATTGCTGTGGTGTCTATGGGTGCCTATCTATTACACTAACTAGGAGGAGGCTGCGTCCAGCTCGGCTTCCTCGAGCTCCATGAGCTCGTCCTGGACGTTCTCGCAGACGCGACAGATGCAGTACGGGTCGTAGGGCACCTGCCACGGCGCTGGGAGGAATGCGCCGTACTGGCAGCGCAGCGCGAACCATGTCTTGAACACGTGGTGCTTGGGGTTGATGTTGTCTCGGTGCGCGAGGAAGAGGATCACAACCGGCGCGAGCAGTGGCGGCTGCACGTTCGTGATATTGTGCCCCGAGATCACGTACCAGATGGCCTCAACCAGCAACTCCTTCGAGTACTGATGCGCTCGATCTTTGAGCAGGAAGACGTCTGCAAAGTAGTACGCCAGGTAAACCCTCTCCGACGCGAGTGGAGTCTCGAGGCTGTGGATCTTCTTTTGCAACAACCCCAACACGGTTGGTGCCATGATGCGAAAGTTGAGTTCCTGGAGGATGTGCGTCTCAAACTCGATGATCTCCTTCCACGTCCACTGCCATGTAATAACAGAAGACAGCATTAGACCATCAGTCCGCAGGTGCGTAGCTATTGCGTGGTGTCAGCAATGCAAATCTCACGTTGCCCGAGTGTCGTCGCTGCTGCAGGATCTTTTTGATGGACTTGTCGACGATGCTTGTCGGGGTCTCCATGAACTTGACTGCAATCCACAGGCAACTGCATAATGACAAACAAACACAGCAATGCAATCGCATTAGTCACTCGCAAGGCATTGCAACATCCTGCATCTCTCGTTTTTGCACTTACGCAATGCTCAGCGTCTCCAGTCGAGACGCTTCCACCGGACTCACTTGCATGTAGCGATCGAGCAGGTCCACGCATAGGTGCAATGTCTCTCGTGCGAGTCCAAGCGCCGAGGCGATAGTCAAGATCGCCGCGACGATCTCATCGCGATGCACAGACGTCGCAAACTCCTTCTCGTCGTCCTGCTGGTTGTCCACTTCGAACTCGCTGTCCTGCTGCGGTTCGCTCATGAGCAGCGACATCTTGCACACCGAGTCATGACACTGGTTGGCTTTTGGGGACGACAAGACGACAGCGACAGGTGTGCAGGGGATGCTGCTGCTGCTGATACGCTTGAGCATCTTCGCGTCATTGTGCGCCGCGGCAGCAATGGACGGACTTCTTGGTCGCTTGCGCACGAGCAATGGACACATCGTGATGGCTACAGAGAGAGAGAGAGAGAGAGAGACTGGATTGCTGAGTCGCGTGAAAACGCCGGTGCGTGTGGTGTGGATGATGGAGGAGACGTCCCACCGTTGACTGCTCTCTGTAGCGCAAGAGGAGAAGTGCTGTCCGTTTGCGCGTGGCTCCCATCTCGCGCCATATCGGACGGGCAATTTGAGCTGCTCGTTTTGGCGCGCTTTGGTCGTCAAAAACCAGATGGTATCAGACAGTTTTCAATAGAGCGCGGTCTTGTGTTCGGAGTGGGTCGAGCCGTTAGCGACCATTCCGCCAATCAAAAGCCGCTGGATCTCGATGCCACCAATCATAACGCAGGAACTGTGCACAAGCTCTGCTTGCTCACTGTGGCTTGTCACGTTAAACCGAGTGACTTGGGAATGGTGTGGTGAACTGCCGCTCGCAATGGGAGCCAGGAAACATTGGTGGGCGGTGTAGTGAAGAATGAACCGTAGGGAAACCAGAAGCGCATCATACAGGCAGCAATTTAAAAGAGTCGTCCTGGTCAGTTTCGCTGCTCGCATTTTGGCATTGGTGATTCGATTGCGTGCTGACGGCATATTTTACCCAAACTAAATGTCAGTAGTTATTTTGGGCACTCGTGTTGTTTATGGTGAGTATTCTTTATTTCTGGGAGGATAATGTGTAATAGAAATCTCTTTATTTTACATCTGCATTCTTAATAACTGTACTAAGACACTTCATATACAAGATTGATACTGTATATAGTGAATGTTAGATTTTTCAACAGCGATGTATTGTTTATAAGAGGCAAAACCATGTGATGTATCAGTTGGCTGGACCAAAAGAGTTCCATCAGATTGACGAAAAGCTACAAACGTCGCAGTCGCAAGCACCATGGGCGCCGCCAAGCCGTCGAAGAAGCAGCGCGGCAAGAAGAACGCGGCCACCAAGGCCAAGAAGAAGGCAACGACCGATGGTTCCAGTGGCATAACCACCAGCAAGAGCAACCAGCACGTCAAGTTCGACGACGACGGCGAGAAAGTGACCAAAGCCAGCGTCCTCCAGAAGAAACGCGCGCGCGCCGCCGAGAAGAATGCGGACGCCGAGAAGAATGCGGACGCCGAGAAGAATGCGGACGCCGAGAAGAAACAAGTCGGCGGCAAAGCCGATCGCTCTCCCGAGGTGATCCAGCAGGCCAAGTACTACCTGGAGCAATGGAAAAACAGGAACGAACCGGTGCCTGAGGGCGAAATGCCATGGAAATTCAAGGTAAGGAAGGACAATATGGTCCAATTGTTGTTGATATGATGACTTACTCCAATTGGCTTGCTTGATGCTACACAGAAAATGAAGCAAATGTGGATTCTGCGGTGGATGTACGAGGCCGACGTGGTGCCCAAGTCGATGTTTTCCACTGTACTCGACTACCTGACCAGTATCGAAGGTCAAGCGCGGCAGGTTCGTGCATCGTTTTGTATTAGTAGATGAGGAAAAAACTTACATGTGTGGGTGCTATGTGGACCTTAAAACAACAGCGCGTGCTCGATGCTGCGCATGAAATTATTGACGCCGGCGTTCCGGAGAAAACGAGCGGCGACGATCAAGAGGAGGAAGAAGATCTGCCGACGCGACTCGCGCGACGAAGATACAAGCGTGCCTTGCAGGTCGCTGAGCGCATTTCGTAAGTGGTCTCCAAGTGGCGATGAGGCGCATGTTGTTCATACGCCATGTAACTCGTAGCACAATAGAGCTTTTTTTTTATCTTGTATCTTGAAAGACTGTGTATTTCTATTAGTGCTCAAAGCCTTGGAATTTGTCCACGATGAGATGGTAAAACTCGTCGCACGAGTACAAGGTGGAAGCTTCGCTGGAGCTTCCTCCTCGTAAGCTCAAAATCGCGTCGTTGAGGCGAGCGCGAACGTACCATCGCCCATTACCATCCTCCAGCAGCTCCAAGACCACGGCCGACGCATATTCAGGCCACCACTTGTCGTCGTCCGCGAGCGTAGCGTTGATCGCGTGCAGAACGGAAAGGATCGAGATGTCGTGGCCGCTGTAGATGACGAGCTTCTTCATGGTCGGGTCGTTCGTGGTCACTTTTTGGATCTATGCAAATTGGGCAGGAGAAGTGTTTCTGCTATGTGAGCACACAATTAACCAAATAGAACCTGTGGTCAGAGAGAACGCACCTCCAAAAGCACATGCTGCATCAACCTTCCAGCGACAAGCTGCAAAATCCGTGGATGCGAGTAAAACTGTCGACAGAAAACCACCGCCCCATATGCACCAGTAAGTCGACCTCAATCTCCCTTCCTGTATACAAAGCGAGACGAAAAAAGATGATCTATTCTGCTTTGTGTCATACCTGATGGAAGCGGAAACTCAGATGGAGCACCGATGTGTCACAATGCGCCTCGGTACCTGGGATCATTGGGATCTCATGCGCATCTCGACACACAAAATAGTCTGTAGCCGCCATCCACGTGAACGGCTCGCTGCCAGACGCAAACATCGGCAGCGCGCGCATCAGCTCGGCTTTTTGGGGCGCCATCTCGTGTTCGCGGAACGCAAACTCCTCGTTCTCGTGCTCCAGCGCAGCCTTCAACGTCGCGATCTCGGGAAACGCAGCATAAGCTATCACATGCACACACGACAGCAGTTTGCGCCATTCGATACCGCAATCACATAAGGATAGTATATGGCCATGCGTGGCGACTCAACTGTTGATGATGTCACGGTCAGGTGGAAGCACATGCACACGCGGCGTGATGCGCTGTTTGCCGTGCAACAAGCCGCGCAGTAGCGCCTGGACGCTCAGTTGCGTGCGCGTGTACGAGTTGCTGAAAATGTGCACGTCTCGGTCCGTCAGCGAGTGCATGGGGAACGCTTCGTCCACGCAGAAGGAGCGCTGCAAATGCCCAGAACCACACACAAGCATACATGGCGAGATGAGACAAATGCCCACACACACTATGAGCTCTTACATGCAAACGTTCATACCACGTTGTCGCCTCGTGCCATCATCTGCTCAATGCCCGTGGTCGTGAGGTACCCAAACGGCCGCGTCTGGTACGGCCTGGCATATCCGCTCGCGTCAGCGGCTTTTGCGAAGTCCACCACCGCCGCCGCGCTGCGCAATTGCGCGACGTCGTCGGCGGACGGCAGCTTCGTGGTCCACCGCTTGCACTCTTCGAGCTCTGCGAGCGGGTCACCTTTGAACACGTTGCGCAGCGGCGTGCGGTCCCCATGGCGATGCAGCACCTGCAATTGGCGCAGCCGCAGCGTCGTCCCTGTCACCATGCTGGAAGATTGCGCAGTGTGTCTTGGTAGGCGCTTGTGGTGGGTCGGGTTTGGGAAGCAACAGCATTCTCAGACCATCTGATGCGGAGTAATACACACACACAGGGTTCTGTTGTGTGCATCCATCATGCGCGTCAATTGGATCCCGCTTTCCTGCTATGGATATAAGGCACAAGCATGCGATCGCTCTCCATTTCCATCATTAATTCGACACAGGCGCAAATAGCCCCGCATTGGGTTGGCGCGCCGTTTCGAAACCACTTCAACCGATGGCTGCAACTTCATCATCTTCACAGGGGTATCTTTTCTCACATTTGATGACCGATATTATCAATTGATGTACACTGTGCACTTCGATCAAGAAATTCATTTGTAGAGGTTTCCAGCTTGAAGTGGCTGCCAAATGCAGACACGCTCATCGCAATTTTTGCCAAATGCCGCCGCCTTTGCCTATTGCTATTGCCGTGTGGAGTGATCACGTGCCGCCTCTTGCTCCTGTGCAATTAACGGCGGCGCGTGTGCGTGTACGTGTGCGTGGCTGTGGACACTACCACCTACTAGCAGACATGGACGCGACGCTCAAGGACCCGATGGCCACGACGCTGTCCATGAAGGACGTGCAGCGGTGCTTCGAGAAGGAGCGACGCGCGTTCCTGCGCGACCTCGAGACGCTGCGGCAACAATTGCTCAAGAAGGAGCAGTCCGCGAGCAAGGCGACGGCCGTCGCGAGCGCGCACGCCGTGCAGCTCAAGAAGGAGATCGCGACGCTCCAGAACTCTCTGGAGCACGCCGAGAAGGAAAGCGCCAAATTCCAGCAGCAGTTCACGCACACGAGCTCGCTGCTGGAGACTGCTTTGGACCAGCACCAGGAAAACCAGGACAAGATCGCGCAGCTCAACGAGACCGAGCGCAAGGAATAGCGGAGCATCAAGCGTCCCATGAGCGAACAGCTCGAGGGCACGAAAGTGCGCGTCCAATTGCTCGAGAAAGAGCCGGGCGACTCGGGGTACCGCGAACACGCGAGTTTCCAGCTCAAGGAGAAAATGCAGAGCGAGGTCGTGCAGTGCAAGCGCAAGGTCGCCGACCTGTCGACCGCGTTGCAGGAAGCGCTCACGGGTCGCAGCGAACAGAAAGTCGAGCACAGCACGCTCGTAAAAAAGATGAAGGACAAGTGGCGCGACGTGCTAAAGAGCCATCAGCACACCAAGGAGCAATTGCTGATGCTCCAGGAGGACTACAACGGGTTGTACCGCACACGCACGCTCGTGTCTGAGCAGAATGAGCGCATGTACCAGAGCATGCGGCAGGTGAAAGCCCGGTACGAGGATGCGATCAAGGCAAAGGACGAAGCGTACCGGGAGCTCGAGAAAAGCAGAAGAAATCGGCGCGACGTGTACGTTGTGCCTGAAGACCCCCGAGATGAAGCACGAGGAGGAGCAGCGCAAGATGGAGGCCGTGCGCGAGCAAACGCGGTTGCAAGTCGCGAAGGAGATGGAGCTGGAGCGTTGGGACAAGTTCCAGGACCTGAACGCCAAGCACATGGATCTCTGCAAACAGTTTCAGCAAACCGTCAAGGAGAAAGACCATCTACATGCTAATGCGACGAAGCTAAGGCACGAGTACGACCAATTGAAGCTTCGAGAGAAAGAACTGGAGGAATTGTTGGCACAAGCCGAAGAAAAGGCGCAGGGACTGGACGAGCTGCGACAAGCTGACGCCAAGGACCTCGATGCAAACAAGAAAACCATGCAGGAGTTGGTGGAGAACCTCACGAACCTCACAGCTGTGGTGCGTATTGCATGAGGTCTATGGGTTTTGCTATCTAGCGTTGGCTCGCAAATGGATATCAATATTTTCTTTCTGCTTGTAGACAGCAGATCAAAACAAGCAACTCCAAGAGCTTGAAGCGAGCCAACGAGAGGAAGTAAGATCGGCGATCGATCTATTGCATACGCATGTGCTCTATTTCTCATTCCCGTTGATGCTCACATACAGATTGAGCGCATGACGCAGATCGTTGAAGATCTCGAGACCGAGAAGGCTGTGCTCAAACAGAAACGGCAAGAGCTGGTTGAGCAGCATGGAAAAGACATTGCGCAATACGAACAGTTACAGAAAGAGAAGGCGAAACACTGGAATGAGATCGTCGAAGCACAACTGAGCGCCAACCTGTTGATCGAGGTTCGTAAGTTTTTTATTTGTTGCACAACCAAGGCGCAAGCTCCAAAGTCGCGTCGTGCGTATGGAATCATCACCCTAACAGCAACTTTTGGTCATATCCATGATTCTCATTGCTTAGGAACAAGCTCATACAATCGACGACCTATTGAAGACAAAGACGAAGAATGTATACATTTCACCGTCCAAGACCACACAATTGCAAGCGACAGGTTTACCGTCATCGCCATCTGTGAATGGCTCGCCTGTGTCCTCAATGCCGTCGACGCCGCTGGCACTCGATCCTCGGAAGCTCGCAGCTTTTGAGAATGAAAAGCCTGGTGATGCTGAAAATGGTGGACGCACGTCGCTGCTTGTGCTCACGCACGAATGCGAGTCCTTGCGCGGCAAATTGCGCGCGTTGAAAGAGAAATTTCAGCATGAGCACGATGCGCGGCGCCGTGAACACGATCTGGAAGTCGCAGCGTTGCAACAGGAGATCAAGACGATCCAGATTGAACGTGCAAAGCTGAAACGAAAACTCAATGATCAGACCGTGACGATCCACGAGCTCACGCTGCAAGAAGACAGCAGCAGCTGCTCGGAGAGCGAACACGATGAGAAAGACGACGTCGATGCGCACCCCGACGAAACATTTCCCATCGACGAATTTGAAAATGCGTACCCTGCAGATATGCACCAGTACGCAGCACCAAGGAGAAGGCAAACAGCCTCCTCGACAACAACCACAGCAGGACGACAACAGCAACAAGCGATTCGCCATACGAGTAGCTCCACGAGCAGTTATGATCACGCAACGAGAGAGCCGTCACCGCATGAATGGATATCAACGACGATCGCCACTCATGCTCGACGAGAACAGAACGCCTTTGACTCCTCACCGTATCGTGCACCAAGAGGCAAGGATGTCAACGTCAAGGTACGCCACAAAGTCTGCTCTCTTGCCATCTTCATCAAACACTCATCCGCTGATATGCATTACGTTGTGTGCGCGTTGACCTACTATGTATGCTTATCGTTCATTGTGCATTCACTTTCGCGCCGTGGCGTTCGCCTTGTAGAATTTTGCCTGTGAGCTGTCCGCCATCCTTCCCGACCATGACGACGGCGCGCGCTGCCATCCATTCCGCTCTTCCTAAGCTCATGTGAAAATGAAAATCGAATCGTCTCAACATCCCAGCAAAGCTCCGCTCCAGCAGACTGATTGCATCATTCACGCACGTTCCGATGGACACAATCCAGCACAATTTGGATCGCAATACAATCCTGATGCTCTCATGCAGCAGTTGTGAGTCTTCTAGTGTTTGAGGTCACAGACTGGCGTCAATACTTTTCGCGTGTTTCTGCTTCTTATCGTGGCGGAGATACGACAACTCGAGTTCGAAGATCGAGTCCCAGAGCTTCCCGGTCACGTACACATGGTTCGTGTGTGGATTGAACGCGATGCCATTCATCACCGCGTCGTTGCGCCATCGCGAGGTCAGGATCGCGGGGGTCTGCAGGTTCGAAGCCATGTTGCACACCCACGTGAGGTCGAGCACTTCAAGCACCGTGCCGTCGGTCGCGCTAATGCGCAGAACATGATTCGTGTACCATACGTTCGCGAGGATCTCGTTTTTCTCCGAGATGAACTCCAGCTCGTTGACATTGTTCAGCAATGTGCCGTCTTGTTGGTGCACGTCGATGGTGCGCACGAGCTTGAAGTCGCTGGTGCGCGGATCGTAAAACTGAATCTGCGACGAGCCATCACTGACGATCAGCAGTGTCCCGTCCGTCGCCATGCCCCAGCCTTCCCCCGTGGACGTCTTGATCGGGTACGTGTTCAGGAGCGTGAAGTTGGACATAGAGAGCTCCAGAATCTTCTTGGCCTTGTACGTGAGCGCATACAGCGTGTCGCCAATGGCAGCGACGCCCTCGCCAAACAGACTCGGATCGAACCGAAACTCCTTCTGGATGCGTTTGGACGCACTGCTGCCATCGGGGTCGGCATCGGCCGCCACCTGTGCGTCACTCGTTGCGGCAAGCGCGTACTGCCGAATGAACGATTTCCCATTCAGCCCCGTGGACTCGACGAGCGCACCGTCGTGGAAAAACAACCCCTCGGTGAACGCATCGACGTCGTGCGGATGGATCGTCACGAGCCGCACCTGCGTGGGGGACGAGACGGGGGCGCTCAACGCTGCAACACCTGCTGTTGTGCTATTGTGTACGAGCACAAAGGTGGCGGCAATGACCGCGCCAAAGGTCCGCCACCACGGCGCATTTCCGCGCTGCGAGCTCCCACGAGCGTTCATAGTTGTTCAAATTAATCCGACTCCCCAGACAAACCAGGTCTGCCGTACTGTAGATTCCGGTTAACCAAGAAATCACATGATTTTCATTTCAAACAACGAGTTGCCGATTGATTGAGCTGAACTTTACCGATATTTGTAAGTTCAAGATCAGATAAAGTGTACTGTAAATGTGGGATAAAGAGGCTCAGCACATCTCTTTTAAGCGATGTAAGAGCAAAAACGACCAAAAAGTGTTTGTGCGACACCCCTTTAACAAAAGGCAGCCGTTCCAGTCGGTGAACTGTCTTGACGCGGTTCGAATGGCGGACGAAGACCGAGATGTCAGTCAGCCCTCGGATCTTCCCGTGCCATCCTTATTTGCGATCGTCACGGGATTATCGCAGACAACATGGGTGTGCCAAACGTATCATGGGCGGGTGTCAGTCAGTGCCATGATCCCAGTCGCACATCAGCCGACGGAATCTGCGTGGCGCCCACCTCAGGGCCGCAAGGAATCACCAGCTGGCATTCGTATACGCGACGCTTTTCCCGACTCTTTCAAGCAAACTAGCCGCCACTTTCTCGGCTTGGAAGGAGCTTTGAGAATACACTTGGGTTTCGTATACTTTCGGCAAATAGTGTGTTCATGTCGACGATAATTCTGTGCTTGTTGTGTACAGCACCGCAACGCAACTTGATCACTCCCTCTCTGCGGGGAAACCATCTGCAGATGGAAGGGGAATAAATTGTCCAAAGTGGAGTAAACAGTTGGCTGTACGTTCCCCACAAACGGCTGGCTTTCAGAGGTTCGCGTGATTTTGGGCCACATCGATCGCAACGGTACAACACAGAAGAACGTTCTGATTTGCATAAACAGTGAGATCGGATCATAAAAAGAGTTGTCAACTCTCTCAAAAGTGATACTGAACTAGATTTTGCGTACTCGATGGAAATGTGATTCGTTGAGCTGGACTCGAGATAAGCATCCCAAATCCTGGACACTGGAGACTGCTGAAATGGCGAATATTGAATACATATGTAATTCAAGGCACCGCCTGCTGACTAGAGAAACAGTAATTCCACATTCAAAGGACTGAACGCCCTCTATGTAAAGATGTGAGCCATTTCAGCGCTTGTAAAAGACTGCTGGGTAACATCTCAAGCATGGTAGGTGCTGTAGAATAATATCTTGGTTGTTTGCAAATAGTGATGCCTCACTGTCAACGCTTTTCGTACCTTCCAAAGACGTCACACGACTGCGCGAAAACGAGAGAGCCAGAAATGAACAGCTCGGTGTGCATTAATTGATGGGCTTTCCTTCGTTTCTTTGTGGAGCATTAATTGCTTTGTATTTTGCTCATTTCTTTGTATCTTGCACTCACTTTGGCTTTGTAGCGATATAAAAACACACACACATCGTTGGATTGACCACGCAGCATAGACCAGCGACGGCCAGAAATCGAAATGCCAAAGGGAGAATAGAGCTCACAGAGCGCCATCGCATTGCAAACCGTGGGCGGACGATTACAAACGCGAGTGCAATATCTGTCGCCAATGCGGGCGTCCATTTTCTCCCCCCGATGGCCATCAATTGCTCAACCTTCACGAAAACCAGCTGGCGGTGCTGCGTTGCTCCGATTCTTACTTTTGCACATTTTGGTGCATGCAATTTCCAAGTCAGTTGCCACATCAGGTTCTTTTACACCGTGTCCATCTTCGAACTTCGAAAACATGACCCACACATCTCAGTGAGTTCAGCAGCCAAGCCAGCAATTGTTCGGCATTGAAACTTTAATGAACCATACAGACCTTCATATATTGCCACCTGACGTTTCGTTCAGTCAAGCATGCAAGCGCAGGGGTTGGCCAATGCTCGCACGTTTGTGCCGTTAAAAACGCGTGGGGAAAGAGACAGGACAGTCAGAGCAGTCAGCTGACGGGTCGCAGCTGTGAAAAAGTGCCAGATAGCCAGCGCGCTCACTCGCATCCCTCTCTTCCCCGCCCCCTCGCTCCCACGCCAATCGGTCCACAATGGCAGCGCCTTGTCTCGCAGGTTGACTCTCGACTGGTCATTCCGCAATTCGTCTCGCCGCCCCAAGGATGTCGCGCGAGCGCCAGAAGATGCAGAACGCGGGCCTCCTCCCGGGCAACGCCATGCACGACGACGAGCGGGACAACACGCCGGCGAACGGCGAGACGTTCATCGACATCTCCACGCCGTCGCCCAACCACCGCCGCAACGGACCCAACATGATCCCGCCGCAGAAGGGTATCTCGACGGCGCGCCTGCAAGTGAACCCGCCCGAGATCAAGCAGGTCACCAAGAGCAACTTCATGAGCAGCGACCAGTTCCTCGGTATGAGCAGCACGCAAGTCAACATGGTTGGCGCGAACGGCAATGACGGCAACAACCGTAGACGTCGCCGCCCGAATGTGGACGCGATGCTGCGTTCTTCGGTGGTCAACGAACGCCTGTCGCGTCTTTCGCGGTTTTCGAACGTTTCGGGGGCGTACAACCCGTCGCTTTGCGGGCCGAATGCCGCCAGTGATGTCGTGTCGGTACCGATCTTGGGTGACTGCGCGTTTGAGCAGAAATACTCGATCGCGATCGGGCAAGATGATATGGGTGAATTCACGCCTATGGCCAAGTTGCAGGCGCTTCGCGATGTGATGGGTGGTATGACCAACAAACAGGGTTACATTGATCGCGCGACATTTTCCCAAGCGTTCGAAGTCAATGGCGACGAGTACGATCAGTACGATGGCGAAGACGGGATGATTGATGGCAATGCAATCTTGATCGACGCTGTCATGGATCTCGATGTCGGTGTGGAAGAGAAGTTAAAGTTCATTTTCGATACGTTGGATGCCAGTGGATGTGGTTTCGTCACAGAGGATCAGATCGTGACGCTGTTGTCTGGAAACTTTTCGTCGGCCAAGATTGAAGTCGTCGGTACGGATTTCAAGACTGTTGCGACGCTGATGTTTCGCAAGGCGAATGTCAAGGACGGCACGATGTCCTACGACCAGTTCAAGTACGTGTTCCACTCGTACGTTGATGGCTCGTACGGGGTCAGCAAGAAAGAGGAAAAGTTTTCATCGGCGCGTGCGCGTCGCAAGAAGAGCAAGTTTCACACGTGGTACGAAGCAAACGAGCTTCGCATCTGGTGGCTCTTCTTTTACTTTATCTGCAACAATCTGGCATTCTGGCTCAAGTTTTATCACTACAAAGTGGATCCTGCTCTTGGGTGGGGCCTGAGAATCGCGCGTGGCTGTGCCCAAGTCGCGATGCTCAACTGTTTGTTCGTGCTCCTTCCAATGTGCCGTTCAATCACCCAAGTGATGAAGAGAAGTCGCCTTATGTGGAAGTACATCCCTTTTGATGACCACATTGAGTTCCACAAGATCTGCGGTATCACGCTGCTTACGGCAGGTCTCATCCACACGGCCGCTCATGTGAGCAACGAAATCCATCTGTACTTGCTTGCCACGCCTGAGGAAATCGGTAGCTCTGTCTTCGTGACGCGCGGCGTCCCAGGCTACGATGAGAACGGTAACAAGCCTGCTTTTACCGATACGTTGCAAGCTATCCCGGTGTGGACTGGAGTGCTGCTTCTGCTGATCACGGCAATATCGTTCCCTTTGGCAGCGATCCCAAAGTTCCGTCAAGGTCGATTTAACTGGTTTTGGTACTCGCACATGTTGTTTGGGCCATTCCTTTTGATCCTCTGCTTCCACGGTTCGGCTTCGTGGCTTGCCCACGCCAGTTCTTACTGGTGGATTGGTCCGCCATTTGCAATCTACTTGATAGAACGTCGTTTCCGCTACGCCAAGATGTTTGCTGCTCCTGTCCGCATCATGGAAGCCGTCGAACTGGAAGGTACCTGCGCTCTCTTTATGGAAAAGCCAAAGAGATTTGTGTACCGTCCGGGTATGTACCTGTTTATCAACTGTCCGACCATTTCAACCCACGAGTGGCACCCGTTCACGATTTCGTCGGCTCCTGGTGACAACTACGTCAGCATTCACGTGCGTAAAGCTGGTGACTGGACTGGTGCACTGCACCGACTGATCGCGGATTGCCACGAAAACAAGCTCGAGTACCCTGATGTGTACTTGGACGGTCCAGTTGGAGCTCCTACTCAAGACTACCATCGTTACAAGACTGTGATTTGTGTGGCTGGTGGTATCGGTGTCACTCCGTTCGCCTCCATTTTGAAGGATGTTGTCCACCTTTGGGAAGAGTACCGTTGCCTCAACTGCAAGCACGTGCGTCACCCAAGTACTTTCAAGATCCAGAAGTTGTATTTCCACTGGGTCACGAGAGCACAAGAATCCCTCGGTTGGTTTGAAAGCACCATCAACCAGATCTCAAATATGGATCGTGACAACGTCATTGAGACGCACCAATATTTAAGTACCGTGAGAGGTGGCGAGAACACGTCGCAATTGCAGATGTTCCAGCAGTTCGTGCACGAGCAAACCGGTCAAGATTTTGTGTCTGGTCTGAAAGCCAAGAAAGGTCAGTTAACCCACTTTGGTCGCCCGGACTGGGACCAAGTGTTCCAAGATGCCGCCGCAAAGCACCCAGGCGAGGAAATCGGTGTCTTCTTCTGTGGTCCTCATGCGCTTGAGAAGATCTTGGACGAGATGTGCAAGAAATATTCGTCCACGCAACCCGGCGGTACCGTTTTCGACTACCACTCGGAGAAATTTGCGTAAATCGTTCGGCAGTGTCTGTGTTTGTTACTGAGGAAAAATGTGGCTCATCCAAGAGAAGCTGGACAGCACACACCCTCAAGTATGTAGTGCTGAACAGCTTCCATACCTCCGTGGCCGGGTCGTATTCGCATATATATATATATAAATATAAACCATTGATTTTTGTGCTGTTATTCGCTTACTTTCACCGCACAATTGCAGTTGTGCATGAGACTACAGAGGATGGATGCATCGTGCGTGTTGCCAACTCGAGCCAAAACAGTCGGTACAGATTATTAGCGTCACTATAGAGAGAGATTCGAGTCTCTGGTTTTGGCGCTGAGCAGTTTTTGGCGGGAAGAGCTCCAAAAGCCCCGCCATAAATTTGCGCGACGCTCTCTCGCTCGACACACAGACAGACTGGCAGCATGTTCTCCGCCCGTCCGACCAAGGCCGAAGCCGTCCCAACGGTGTTGCCCTGGGTCGAGAAGTAGTACGTGAATGCATCTATCTCCTGCAGCCAGCGAATGCCCGTGGAGACTGAGCGCGAGCATCTAATGAGTGTGTGTGTGTATGTATGTGATTGTGAAGCCGTCCAAAGAATGTCGACGAGATTTCCCACCAGGAGCACGTCGTTGCAACGCTGAAAACGTCGATCGCGAGCGGCCAGTTGCCGCATTTGCTGTTCTACGGACCGCCCGGCACGGGCAAGACGTCGACGATCGTCGCCGTGGCGCGTCAACTGTTTGGTCCGGACTTCCGCAAGAACGGACGCTTTCTGGAGCTCAATGCGTCCGATGATCGTGGTATCAGCGTCGTGCGTGAGAAGGTGAAGGGGTTCGCACAGGGTGCGATCAGTGGCTCGAGCACGATGCCGCCGTTCAAGATCATCGTGCTGGACGAAGCAGATTCGATGACTGGTGATGCGCAGTCGGCGCTGCGTCGCATGATGGAGAACTATTCGAAGGTCACGCGCTTCTGCCTCATCTGTAACTACGTGAGCCGCATCATCGAGCCTGTGGCGTCGCGTTGCGCGAAATTCCGCTTTGCGCCTCTCGAGAAAATGTCCATGACGGCGCGCATCCAGTACATTTGTCAGAAGGAGCACGTCGAGTCGAGCGACGAAGTGATCGACTCGCTGCTTGAGTGCTCTAATGGTGACCTGCGTAAAGCCATCAACTTTTTGCAGAGCGCAAAGCAGTTGTGCGGCGACGAACCGCTTTCCAAGGACGACGTCATTGCTGTTGCTGGCCTGGCACCCCCTGAGCTCCTGGAGCTTTTCTGGAAATCTGTCGCATCCAACAGTTTTGACAAGATGAAGGTCGAGATCGAGAACATCCTCATGTCCGGGTACCCGGTGCTCACGGTCCTGAAGCAGCTCAGTGGCGACGTGCTCACGAACTCCAAGCTCAGCGACACGAAGAAGGCGAAGCTGTGTCTGCGGATCGCCGAGGCCGACAAGAAGCTCGTCGACGGCGCGAGCGAACACTTCCAGCTCCTGGACGTCGCATCGTATATCATGCGCGTCTACCACTCGTCGTGATCCATCCGCTAATATATTGATACAGGAGCAAGAAAAAGCTTACACAAAAGAGAGTTGTCGAGGACCGCCATCTAGCATTTTATAACAACAAAAAAACAAGAAAGAAACTCCACATGCAGCACCTCATGTCAATTTGAATTTCTTTCAGGTTTCTTCTCTGTAGTTTTCCCTTTTTAAAGCTTTGTAGGCGCAATGTGCATTTGCTACTGTCGTGTAAATGGATCATGAGTTGAGCACCTGCGCGCCGTTTTCGGTCACGGACGAGAGCTGCACCCACTCGTGGTCGCTGAGCTGCTTCCAGAACGTGACCTCGTCGTCGCCGACCGCGACGCTCAGTACGGTGCCTGTGAGCGACCAGCTTATCCGGTACACGGGGGACCGGAATGTGTGAACGAGCTGCATCTTCCACTCACCATCGATCTCGTCCTGGCTCCAGACGCGCACTGTGTGGTCGTCGGACCCCGACGCGATGAGGTTGGCGGGGGTACCGACGTTCGGAGCCCACGCAACGTCACGCACCCAGTCCTCGTGGCCGCGGAGCGTGTCGTGGGACAGCGTCCACTGGTTTTCCTGAGCGACGAACTGCCAGATCTGCACGGTCAAATTGACGGAGCCGGTGACCACGCGCTGCACCGGACCCTGTGAGCCTTGCGAGCCCAAGGAGTTGTACGGCGCCCAGCTCACAGACGTGACCGCCGCGGCGTCCTGGGAGTTCACGAACGACGACGACGTCACCCACCCTTCTCGCACGCGCGTGAGGAACGACACTTGGCCATCGGCCGACGCGCTCGCGAGACAGAGACCGTATTCATAAGGCGCCCACGCAATACTCAGCACGGCGAGCGAGTGGAACGTATGCATGTATTTCAGGCGCCACTCGGTCGCACCGCTACCGTTCGGATGGAGCTCTTCGCGGTACACGTACACTCGGCCGTCCTGGCACGCCATCGCGAGCAGGGATCCAAACTTCGGGTGTGCCCACGCGATGCGGTGCATCGGCGCATTCGAGTCGTCCGGCAGCTGCACGATGTGCTGCAGCACGTGCGCACTCGGCGGCGCTGCGTTCGGGTCCGACGACACGGGTTTCTGCGGCGGGACCGAGGGGACTGTGGCTTCCGACACGTCATACACGCGGAACGTGCGGTCGCCCGAGCACGTCACGAGGCGCTTGCCGTAGTAGTCGAGCTGAATGTCGTTGATCATGTCGTTGTGCTCCGTGTCGATGCTCGTGACCGGCGGCGTCCGCTGCGTCTGCTGCTGCTGCGAGGCGTAATCCCCAGCGCCATGAACCCCCGCGAACTCCATCTCGCCCTCCTGCGTTTCGGTCTAATTGATCTCTCTCTGCGTGACACCTGCATGCTGGTGAGATGGCATGACCGTGATCTTTCGAACAGTGGACTCTCTCTGAAAATGCATGATCCAAATAGTGTTCCACAATGCTTTGTGAAACAGTTATATAGATCGTCGCGCATTGAGGTTCTACACTGTTTTGTGGGAATACTTTGTAGAGCGGTCTACATGAAAGTGCAACTATTTTGGACTTTTGAAACGTTGTTGACAATTTGAACAAAGGCGGCGGCAACATGTTCGCGATCAATGGACCGAGTGGACCGACGAGCCGCCATGAGCGCCGCGTGGTCACCGATGCAGAGAAGCAGCAACGCGCTGCGATCGCGAAGCACGACGCGCAAAAGAAAGCCGACAGCTTCTTCAATGTGCGCACACCAGCAGTGCCCGCGAAAAGCCAACTGAAGGCTGCCAAGTCGGCAAGCACATCCTCAGGCAAGACTGCAATGAAGCGTCGCGTTATGCTCTGATTCAAAGGCACTGTCACTGTGTAGTGTGTGCAGGTGCAGGGGGGAAGCTCAATAAGACGGAATCGCTCATTTTCAAAGTAATGCAGGCGTGTGCATTTAGGCATGCACGGCTTTATCAAGAGTCTCCTAATCTGCTGTTGCTAATGTGTGCATTGCTTCAAATGCAGGGCTGTCGCATTATATTCAACGGCTGCACGGGAAAAGTGTCATCGTAAGTTCGACGCAGTGCAGCCCTGCTCTTACTAGTTGGTTAAAATATGCCGGGTCAATCGACTCTCTTGTTGTGCGTCGAAATAGATACTACCTCGCGAAACTGGTGCAAGATCACGGTGGCAACGTATGGTAGGAAGCATGCCGAGGTCTCGAACTGCTGTGCCGGATGGATTCTCACGTGGAAATCATGCTGTAGCTCTGCCTTATCCACGTCATGCGTGACGCACATGGTCGGCTCCAATCTCAGCGGTGCCAAAGCAGACAAAGTGCTCAAGGTGTCTCCATGCTCCATTTGTGATTTCTGTCATATTGTTGCTGACAAATCTCTCGCGTTTTGCACCATTCATGCACGATTAGAAAGCTGGCAAGATTAAAGTCGTCAGCCCAGGTCAGCTAGCAAATGTATCAAGATGCAGGGATTTGCTGCTGGGTGACTTACCTGGTGTTTGTCCATTGTCCTTTTCCGGTCCATCAGATTGGATTCTTCAATCCGTCAAACTCCAGAAGCGGCAGTCCGAGTTTGAGTATCTTCTTTACAAAGACCCACATCAGCAGCGGCTGCTTCCATAGTCAGAGCCCATTAGCCTCAGCACACACACACAGAACCCCAGCATTGTCCATGTAGAAAAGAAGAAAAACTGATTTTTATATTAGAAAGCGCACACAACCAGACCAGAGCATTCTCTAGCAGCCGCTGCGCAGTTCCTATCTTGATTTCAGCCAACAGAGAAAATGCAAGGAGAGAAAAATAGAGTTTTGATGCTGTTCCTGTTTCGTTTTCTTCAAATCCCATGCTCGCACATCGCTTTTCTCTCTCTCTCTTCAACCAAAAAGAAGTACTCACCGCTTTTCTTCTCCACTGGTTGCTTTTCCGTCGAGTGCGCATTGGCAATCTACCCACTCAACCAGAAAAAAAAGAGAGAGAGAGAGAAACGCAGACGAAATGGCGACGACTGACGTGGGAGACTCGGAGAACCGCGGAAAATCACAGCAATAAATCATCCGACTGCTTAGCAGCATTTTCCTCCGCTGTTCTGCTGCATGTTTGTGCCTGCATTGAGCTTGAGGGCGGGCTTTGGCGCAGTTGGGGCGTTCGCCATTCTCTTCTTGATCTGGGCCGCCATCATCATGAACGCCTTCTCAACGTTCGCAGCGTTCTTCGCACTCGTCTCCAAAAACTCAATTCCGAGGCTTTCCGCAAACTCCTTGGCAGCTTCCGTGCTGACAACACGCTTGGCAGTCAGATCGCTCTTGTTACCGACAAGGAGCTTGTTGACGTTTTCACAGGCGTATCTGTTGCATGGGAAAAAAGCACATGTCAGCACATAAACACTTTGTCTACAAAATGCATGAATGGAATGCAACACGGTCGCTTACCGGTCAATTTCGTGGAGCCATTGCTTGACGTTGTTGAAGGATTCTTGGTCGGTCACATCGTACACAACGATAATACCGTGAGCACCGCGGTAGTAACTGCTAGTAATGGTGCGGAAACGTTCTTGGCCAGCGGTATCCCACTACACAATACAACAGAGAATCAGTCAGCTCACACATTTACCACAGTAGCACCCATCAACTGTTCTTTGGCTTACAATTTGGAGCTTGATGGTCTTGCCGTCAAGTTCGATCGTGCGAATTTTCTACAAATATAGTAAAGCACCAGTGCTGTCAGTTGAGCTCAAATAAAACAAATATCCCCATATTTTTCTCAACAGGAACAGCAATGGTCACTTACGAAATCCACACCGATGGTCGAGATGTAGCTTTCCGTGTACGTGTCGTCGGCGAAACGAAGAAGCAAACACGACTTTCCGACACCGGAGTCACCGATAAGCAAGAGCTTGAACAAGTAGTCGCTACACACATAAAGAGAAAAAAATGAACGTCAGCGACTCATTCGCACCTCCATCCATGCCGCTCCTTTCACTTCTCAAAAGAGGCGAGCCACTTACTATTCTGGGTTCATGGCTGTTTTTAGTTGAAAATGAGGCTGCACCACACACACACGTTCATAAAAGGTTAGTTCCTCTCCCCGCACATATCGACCTGTCACTCGCCAGAAAGCACCACCATCTTCCGACATGACAACGCCACACAGAAGAGGAAGGAAAAAAGATCGGGACCCCGCACCCATTTCCCCATATGGAGAGCGGGTATCTTCCCACGAAAGAAGATGCACATACACAGGCGCGCGCACACACAGAGTCCTAACGCACATATACACACGCATGGCGTCTCACATATCCACGTACGGAGAGAGAGAGAGAGAGGAAGAGGAAGAAGAAGGCGAAGTGGCGGTTTCTTCGGTGCTTTCCTTCGGCGCGGCGACTCAGTTGTGAGTGGGTTTGCTTCGTTGCAGCGAGGAAAAGGAGGGGGGAAGGCCGCAGGTTTTTTTTCTTTGCAGGGGGAAGGGGGAGAACGGAAATAAAACACACCAGGTCGAAAGAAAAGGTTCTGCGGGGAAGGGCTCTTGCTGAGGTTTTTTGGAGACGAGCGAAAATAATGGCCAATCAGCGGACAGAGCGTGGCATGTAATTTTCCAGCGCATGAAACTTTTCTGAGCTATTTTTTACCCAAGACAATCATTCTCCATCCTTCGCACTGGGCGAATAGCTCGAGTGGTCGAAACGACGTGGTCCACGTCACTTGCGACAGCAAGCGTACCCACATTTGACATCAATTGTGTAGCCAAGCCGTAAAAGTGGGGCATGTTCTCCACACAGCGCACGCCACGCTGAAAAGTTGCGTGCTTGGATCCGGACATGCTGGCGCTTCCGCGCATTCAGTGCCGCCACGTTCAGTTCAATGTGAGCAAGCGCATATCGACAGCAAAGCCACACGCATGCACACTGAGGAATCGGCGGCAAACGCATGATCCACATCTAATGCGTCGTTGTTGCATCGCGGTCATGTTCGCTGTGGTTTCCTGCGAACACACAAGCAGCACGCATAGGATCATCGTCATCGCAACCTTCGGCGAAGAAAAACAGAAAACGCCGCTTAGAACACCTCGAAATGTCTCTGCGTATGACAGCAGCACAGCAGTGTTCAGCGTCTGTTCTCTAATACCTGCGCGGTCATGTATGTCTTCGTTTTTCGTGTACGCTCTTCATGGATGCTGTGTACCAGCGTTCGCTCTTTAGGACGATCTGCGTCTGTTGTATCCCCCTCAGGCATGCTCCATTGCTCTCGCACTGCCGCGTGGTGGGAAGACGCCAGTGTTCTCGCTCGTCTGCGTGCGCTTGAGCAGACCTTTCAGCGTCCTTCTCTCATGTGCCACCGACTCAGACAGAAGAGAACTGCTCTATGCCGACGCACCTGTCCGACACAACGCTGCAAGCGAACGACAGACGGAATGACAGACTGAATCCATGCATGCATTCACGCGCGTGTTGGCAACTTCACCATCGAAATTGAAGTTGCACTTGCCCATAAAGAAGACAGAAGAAAACCTTTCGTGCGATGAACGTAGCGAGTTCTGTTTCGACTATTTGCCCAGTATGAGTGCTGTTTCATGTTGTATAGTAATCCAGTTTGTGCTGCTCGTACACTGTAAAATTGCAGGAATCCGTACTGGTCTTCTAGCTTCTCCCAATGCTGCGCAATCCAATGCAGGCTTCAACGTCGTTTGGCCAATGAAGGGATGGGAAAGGAACTTGAAGGATTTAGCACAGCCCCTACCCCTTTCCGTGCTCTCCCGAGTCCATAGACTCCAGTGCATTCTCGAATCTCCTCATTTCTGGTCTCTCCGATTTATCGCTAAAACACTACGAGTTAGTGCTGGCAGCTGCTCCGATTTATTATTCCACCCTGGCTTCCCTCGCCCCCTTCCGTCCGCCGCCTCCTTGTCTGAGAAAACGTTCTTCTGTGGGTGGAACAAAAACCAGCGCCGCCGCCCAAGAAGAAGCACAGGCAAAAAGAAAACACACACACAAGAAACGTCTCAAGGTAAAAGAACGAGTCAGCGCTTCCTTCGTGCGAGGCGCCGCCGCTGATGGTGACGGCGGCGGCTAGTGTCTGCGTGTGTGTATGTATGCGGTGTGTGGATGCTCTCTGCTTTGTGAGCGTCTGCGTGTGTGGATAAGGTGGCGGATGATTTTTGCGGGGGGCGAAAATTCGATTTTTTTGTTGTATTTGTTGTGGATGCTGCTCGATGGAGTGGAGTTTGTGGGATTATTGACTGAAAGAAATGTGCCTGCGAGCGCATTTGAGTGTGACGACTAATGCTGTTGTTGTCGCTGTGTGCTGGTGTGCAGTTTTTTGGAAGTAAACGTACACGAACCACCATGAGCTCTTTCAAGAAGGAACAACCATTCGGTACGCTTCTTTCGGTGATGTAGGATGTTTTGTGCGAGTGTTCATCGCATACTTATGTTGATTCACTGTGTGTATGATCCCTACAGACAAGCGCCAAGTGAAGCGCAGCGCATCCGATCCAAGTACCCAGACCGAATTCCGGTATGTTTTTTATCCGTCCTATCTCTTGGCTTGAAAAGACTCGTCCTAAATTGTGTTTTTGTGTAGGTGATCTGTGAGAAAGCGGATCGCAGTGACATTCCAGACATTGACAAGAAGAAGTAAGTGTTTGGTCGGTGCTGCTGTGCGGGCACAACATTTTAACCGACTAACTGTGACTTTGCTTAATTTAGGTACTGGTGCCGGCAGATTTGACCGTTGGTCAGTTTGTGTATGTGATCCGAAAGCGCATCAAGTTGAGCCCTGAAAAGGCTATTTTCATCTTCATCAACAAACGTGCTTCCGCCAACTGGTACGCTCTGTTGAAAGATTCCAAGTTGAAGTTGGCGGAGACGCGGGAATGATTCAATATGTGCATGCGATGTTGTTTGTTACAGTGCATTGATGTCCAACATTTACGAGGAACAGAAGGATGTGGACGGATTCCTCTACATCACGTACAGCGGCGAAAACACGTTTGGGCAAGAATAAGCAGACAGAGACTACAAAAACAGAATTGACCAAGTAAAAAAAAGCAGAAAAAGCAAAAGAAACACTGAAAGAGACACAAAAAAAAAACAAGAGAATCTGCATGCGTTTACGAAGATGATGAAGATGGATTTTGATTTGCCCGCATGCTAGTCTGCTTCCAGTTTCCTTTTCGAAAATGAAATCGACTTCGCGCGTCTGTGAACAGATAGGGTATGTGGGTCATATTTGTTCGGAGAATGCACATGGCTTTTTGGTTTTCTCATTCCGCGTCTCGCCTTCCTGGAGGAGCAAAAGAATGTCTGCACGATCAAGATAAAAGTCAATGACAGCAACAAAATGCATTTTTCGAGTGCGCCACTGCTGCTCATCTACCTCTTGTTGATTTTCTCATGCTCTATTCGACAAAACTTCAGGGACAGGTGAATGTGCTTCTATTGACGGAAGCGGATCGTTTGCAAGCCCTGGCCGACGACCACGACGGTGTGCGCTTCCTCATCATCCTCCAAGACGGCGACGTCTGCAATATCGGCGCACTCCGAGAACGCCGCACATTGCCATTCCAGTGTCTTGCAGCCAGTGACTGCGTCCACCACGATGCGCCATTTGCTCACGCGTTGGTCGTAGCCAGCGATGAACACGACGCGACCATCGGAGTAGATCGCTTTGATCGCCGAGCCGCTCGCGTTGACAGCGCGGACGTCGTTCAAGGTCTCCAGTGTATCGAGTGTGAGCTCGTGAAGCCGCACATTCTGGTCGTCACCGCCACTGAGCACCGTGAACGACTTGTTGTCCAGACCGCCGACAATCGTCACGCAGTTGGCGCCAAAGTCGTGGCCCATGTAGGACACACTTGGCATCAGTTCCTTCAGCAACGTGCCGGCTGCAAACTCTTGAGGAGATGAAAAAGAACGCAAAAATTTGGCAAAGTTCCAGAGATTCACCATACCGTCCGTGGAGCCCACAGCCAAGATCGCGGCGTCATCGCCACGCTGGAAACTCGCGCAGGAGAGAATCGGCTTCTTGGACGAGCTACACTCGCCCAGTTCGGTCAACCTGGCGAGTTCCAAGTCCAACATCAGTAGTTGGATCACGCCTTCCGAGTTGCACGCCGTCACGAGGCGATAGCGATCGTTGTTGTCCCCACCTGGAAGCGCAAACGTCTCGATTCCAAGAATGCGGTGATCCTGGAGCAACTCGTCTTTCTCAAAGCTGCAAACGAGCTCAAGCACGTCCAGACCGTCGCGCACTCTCCACACATTGATGGTCTGCTTGCCGCCACCAGACAATAGGATGTGCGCACTCGCCGACGACAATCGGAACGCAGACAGCGCACGCACCGTTGTCGTGTGCGCGACACTCGACGAGACACACACCCAGCGCGTCTTCTTTTGGTTAATGGAGGCGCGTTGAATGTGCAGTTTGAGGCTGTTGTCTTCGGCTGCCGTGACCAAGCGGTTCCCAATCATCACGGCCGCGGACGTCATCTTGCCGTGGTACAAGTGATGCAGCGAGCTCTGGTTCCCGATCGTAGGTAGAGGTCCCTGTTCCTTTTCGTACTCTGCGCCGGTGATGATCGCAGAGTGCACCTTTAACTCGATATCGGCTTTTTTCGACACCGCCGGCGGCGTGAAGAGGAACGTGTGCATCGGAAGCGAGGCCGAACCAGGTGTATGCTTGGTGACAAGCGCATGTGGACGCCGCCAGCCGCCGCATTCGATGCTGAACAATCGATACTGGGCCGTGAAGTTGTGGAGAATCGCCTGTGACGCGTAGAAACCGAGCACGAGCAGCTCGTCGTTGTCGTTCCACCAGAGATCTTTGATCGTCGCCATGCCTTTGATCGAGTCGCGGCCGATGTGGGTCAGCTTTAGAGCACCATCGGCGTCGAATTCGGACAAGTACGAGCAAATATACCCATCGTGGCCGCCCGACAGCAACACGCGGTCGTGGAACAGCAAAGACGTGACTTGTTCACGGCCATGCGCACCCTTGAGCACGTGGCTCGGCGCAATAACTTCCTCAGAATCACATTCACGATCCAGCGACCGGATAAACGCAAACACGTTGCCTCGGCCATCGCCACACACGACATTTCTGGAGACGCTGCGATCGACCACCAACAGCGACGACGCCGCACATTTTCCTGGGCACTTGTACGACACCACGAGCTCCATGCGCAACGCCGCATCTCCACCAACCGCCCGCCATTCCCGAAGCGTGCCATCGGCACCGCTTGTGAAGAGCGAGCCATTGTCGCTTTTCATATCCCGCGATCTCCACCACAGCTTCATGATGCGCGTTTCATGCGCCTTCCAGGAACATTTCAACGTCGCAGTCGCGATGTCGACAATCGAGGCAACGCCAGTCGCGTCGCCACCAAGCAACATTGTGTTGCTTGCGTCCATCGAGAATGCAGACAGATTCGCCGCTCGCGGCTGCTTCTTTTTCTCGTTTCCAGTCTCTTCTTGTTGACTTCCGTCGTCTGCGCCGCTGCTGCTGCCTAACCCGAATGTGTAGAACAATGTCGACGTGTTTGCTTTCAGGTCAATTTGGAAGATCTGACCGAGTTCCGTCGCCACAAAGCCGACGTCTCCACGGTCGCTATTCACGACGATATCGCGAATGCTGAGCGTGTTCTTGCTCTTCTTCTCCGACAAGTACAAGTGCTTGTTGTCGTCCGTGTACAACGGGATCGACTGGCAGAACGCGTGCGTAATGGACGACGTGCACTTGACCTGATCGCGCAGCTGCCAGAGTTTCACAGCGCCATCGGTGCCTCCCGTCGCGACAATCGACTGCGAAGGATGCACGGCCACGCGCCACACGTGCTTGCCCATGTGACCCTGCAGGCTCGCGACGCAGTTGCCAGCGAAGTCCCAGATCTTGCAGACCGCGTCTTCGCTTGTGGTCGCAAGCCCAAACGCGCAAAACTTGACATCCCAGAGCCGCGCTGAGTGGCCCCAGGAGCGGAACACCGAGCGGAACTCTTTCGATAGCACGACATTCGACGACGCGTCATCCTCAGCAGCCGTAGACTGCAGCTTGCTCATGAACGCCAGCGTACTCTCTGTGGTTTGCAGGAAGCCACTTGCTGCAGTCGCACTGTCAGCTTTATCAGGAAACTCATTAAGGTCGCGGTTCGACCAGAGCTGAACCGTGCGGTCGTCCGAGACCGACGCCAGCATCGATGCGTCGCTGGACCATTCGAGCTTGAACAGCACACCATCGTGGGAGTGGAGACACTGCGCTGGCACCACTGCAGCGTCCTCACTCTCGATCGAGGTTTGGAGAGTAATCGGCTTCCACAACAGAATTTGCTGGAACACCGTGCCGGACGCGACGACCAAATCGTCCAGCCGTCGTCCATGGAACGCTAGCGAGTACAGAATGCACCGCTCTGCGCACTGCACCGCGCGCAGCACATGGTCCTGTTCGGCGTCCCAGATCTGGATGAAGTTGTGCGCGAATCCGACTGCGAGCAGTGGGAATGCGCCGCTCTGGTGGGTCTCATGCGAGAGGATCTGCGCGTCAAACACCCAGTCGCCAAACACTTTCGTGTGCTTCTTGCCAACGCGCCGCAGCTCTTGTTGCGCCGCTGCCTCGTGCGCAGTTTGCGGGAGCTCGCGGAAACACGCGACGCGTTTTTGTCCGAAAAACACACCCACATTGCGAAGCGCATCCTTCGAACTCGCCACAAGCGAGACTACATGCATCATATGCACACGCCAATTTGCGCAGAGAAGGCGCCGCGGGTTTGCCAGTCAGTTGAGCATTACTTAAATGCAAGAAACAAACGGAAAAGCGTACCGAAATCGCCTCCATGTAGGATGCCGCGTGTGAGGATGTCGTGTTGCGCGACGAGGTCCCCTGAGGTCGTGTCGTACAGGTAGAGCGTGGAGCCCACGCCCACGTACAGAAGTGACCCGTCGTTAGAGAAATGCACGAGCGTCACGGCGCCAATGTACTCGTGCTTCTCGTAAGGAGCGGCGCCGAAGTCATCGCGCTGCGCAACGCTTGCAGCCATTTTCGTTAGGAAACTGATGGTGGAAAGAGCACTGACTGGGGAAAACTCAAAACCGGTATTTGTACGGTACATAACCTTTTTAAAGTGGGTAGTAGGCAACAAAATGGCATAACCCTTTCAAGTGAATCTATATTACCTGTCAAAGAAACCTTGTAATTAATAATAGAGCTTTTGGGTCCATTTCCGAATCATACCGGTTTTCAACGGTCTCACAAATGGCAGAACCTTGCGTTTTGCATGGATGCGCTCAAGTATGCAAATTATGAGAGCATATCTGGCTGGCTCTTTTGCTGAGGAAAAATGTAGCCATCTTGAGTCAAGAGTGAAGGTGAAAAGCACATTGACTGTCAAATGCTCATGTAGCAAGCAACAAATACGTCATAGTAAATAAGCGTCATCCATAGCACCAGCGCGCCTACACCACGCATGCCTTTAACCGGATTTGGCTTTTGCTGGAGGCGCAAATTCCAAGGGCTCCCACAGATTCTGCGATGATTGATTGTGCAGCGGCGCGAGCCTTCGTGCGCTCGAGTCCATGGAGATGCCTATCTCCACGCTCGTCATGTCGAGTTCGTCCTCGAGCACGCCTTCCTGCTCGTCGTCGTCGTCGTCGTTCGCGGCGATTTCCCCAATGCTGACGATGGTGGTGGTTTGACCACCACCTTCAGCTTTAGGATGCGTAGGCGCACGATACCCGGGGGTATGGAACGACAACTTCCGCTGCATGGCTTTCTGTTGGTTCCTCTTGATCTGGTCAGTGTATGCCCGCTCGTGCTGCATCCGCTTGGAGAACACGGGCTTCTCGACTTGCAGCATTTTCATGATGCTGTTGCCCTTTCGGAACTCGATCTTGCTCTTGCTCGGGTCCGCGATCGCTGAAAAGCTTTCCGGTTCCAGCGCATTGCGAATGATCTTAAAGCTCAGTTTTGGTGGAATCGTCGCATCCTTGAGAAAGAAGTCGCACACGCGCGCAAACAGCCACTTGCTGCACGAGACGCACTTTGGGATCGTCGAGAACGTGTGCGCCGCGAGCAGCCAAGCAAACTGATCGAGTCCAGTCTTGCGATGCTGGATCACCTCGGACTCGCGGGAGCTCAGCAAATGGCGCCGTGGGAACTCGAATCCACTCAGCGACTGGGAAAACCACCGACATCCAAAGCACTGCGGTACCATGCAGCGGTCAAAGAACGCCACGAGGTCGTCCTTGAGCTCGAGAAACTCAGAACACCGACGCTGCACCGTCCACTCAAACGTGGACTTGAGTACCTCGCAGCGGATGGCGTAGGACGTTTTCCGGTTGACATCCGCGACATCGATGATACCGAGCAGCACTTTCGGCGCAATGCTCTCCGGTCCACACGCGATTTTCGAGTACGAGCTGTCTTCGATCGAGTTCTCCATCTTTCCTGGGAGAGAGATGTAAACTAACAGCGGTCAGGAGACCTTGCGTTCAACTTTCGACGTGTTCTGGAGCTCTCTTTGAAGTTGGAAAATGCAGCCGCGGCGGTGCTTTATCTTGCTCTGCTTGCGTGTGATGGTGCTCGCGCATGCGTCATTCCTCATCAGCGACGACTATTTTGAGCATGAGGACAAGACTCGCCCTCCCAAAAGTCTTAGTACGCCCGCTAAGAATAGACAGATACACAGACACAGCGAAACCTTATCGGCTCGGTGCATGAGCGAGCGCCTCGCGCGCTTAGATCCGCCTCATGTGCGTCATGGATCTTGCCGTCCTGGCTGCGAATCTAATCAGTGCAAACGGGCGCTTCGCGTCAGTCAGTCACCTCCAATCCGTCACTGGTGGCGCCTGTTGACGCCCTGATTTTTTCCAAAGCAAAGCGACGCGTGCGCTGCGAAAGAGCGCATGAAGCGCCGCCATTGATTGTGCGGATGTGTGTGCGTGTAGGGGGACAGGATATCCATTTCCATCATCCAATGGCCGTCGCAGCATTGTCGTCCGAGCGAAAGGAAAATGCAGATTGGGAAAATGCGCACACATGGGTTGACCTCATATTCTTTTTAAAGAGGCAGTATTGACACACCAAATGTATCTGAAACAGCGTGCTTAACAGCTTTAAGCATCCGCGATGCTGGTTTTGCAGAGGGAGATAGGAACATTCTTTCGGACCAGCTGGGGCTTCAGTTTGGGTGAACCTGGTACGCTGTACCGCTTTCGAGTCGGACTTTCTGTGTGGTAAAGGAAACCCGCGCTGCTCTGTGGTATACAAACTTCCTATATAAGTGCGCTCCTGGTTGTCTCTCCTATTGCTTTGCCGTCGTCACTCGCGAAATAACCTCTGCGCGGAGCCAAGTGGCGTGGTGTCACCTTTACGTCTTTTTTTTCCTGTGAAGCATGTCGGTCATGACAGCCGAGTGCTGTGAAGCATGTCGGTCATGACAGCCGAGTGCTCGTCTACATGCGAAGACGTGGCGGCTGATGAGCTCATGGAAGAGATCGAGAACGAACCAGAGTCCAACGCCGCGTCCTCGGTCTCCGTGATGAAAGCGAATGAGCGTCCATCCGACGCCAAGAAGCAGTCGGAAGATATCACCGGAGTTACCGGAAATAATGATGGTGATGACGCCAATGAAGAGCAGGACAGTGACGCGGACGACAACCAGTTTGTGGACGCGATGGAGAGTGACGGCGAGGAAGAGCCCCGTGTGACGGGAAAGCGAGAAGATGCGATTGCGCGCGAGCCCGCAACGATCGGAAAGCCAGTTGCCGGTCCGAACCCACAACTGGAAGCAGAAAATCGCGACGTCGTGGATGCGAGTCGCCAGGTTTCTACCAACTCCGCTGAGCCTTCCTCCGTCGTCGCTGCTGATAGAACCACGACGACAAGTCAAGCTGCGGCGTCTGTGAAAGCTGCTCCTGCTGTTGTTACAAGGAAAGAGTGGACAGAAGAAGAGAAGAAGCCTGCGCGAGTTGTGGCGGTGGAGCACGACGCCACCAGTTTGCGACCGACTGTCCAATCGACGCCAAGCAGCAGCAACAAGCCGTTCGTTCCGCTCGCGCCGCCGAAGAACTGGCGCACGATGGCGCTCCGATCGAATGGGAAAATCAACCGCATCGTGCAGGCGGCGCTCTTGAAGACGCTGCTCCATGCGATCCGCAGAGGATCGGTGGAAGGCGTGCGAGTCGCCATTGAGCGAGGTGTGGTGACGCAGTATATCGACAGCCGCGGCCGAAATCTGGTCATGCAAGTGGATGCAGGCGACTTTGCCAATTTTGCTGATATGGATTTACATTGGTCTAATTGGTATGCTGCTTGTGGTTTGATTAGGCTTGCTGCGAAGTGTGATACGGACGCTCGCTTGCAGATTGCGATCATCTTGTCGGACGCGGGCTGCGATATCAATCACAAGGACCAATTGGGATGGAGCTGCTTGCACTACGCCTGGTAAGTGTTCTTCGGTTGTAATTTTGGTGTCAATACCCAGACTCAAAGTAATTTCTTTCTTGCCTGCAGTGCCAGTGGAGCTCTTGACGTAGCAGCTGAACTGATTCGACGGTAAGATGCCAACTTAAAAAAGCGTACAAACACGTGATGGTGGATGCTAATCGTGTCTCAATTGTAATGCAGAGGTGCTCGAGTGGAATACAATCCGTATGGCTACGGTCCAGAAGATTTCATCATCCCCAAAGTTGCTCGCGCCAAGAGTCTATTGCAACACACGGAACAGCTTCAGCACGAAGCGAGTGTCAAGTCTTGCTGGGATTTTTTCCGCAAACACGCGAAGAAGACGGGATACAGCGTGAAATGCCGCTCGGTACGATGTGCTGCCTTGCTGCACTGAATCGCCAATCCTGCACAGACTAACCGACGGCTTTTGTTGGCTTTGATAGCACTGTGACTTAGGCAAGCCTTTGAAGATCAGCTTCGAAGCTCCACCTGGCCACAGTTCGCTGGATCGAATTCGTGTCATTGATATGAATTCGGAAGTCCCTCTGTGGCTTCAAGTGTCCAAGAACTTCAGCATTCCACCTGGAGATGTTGGCTCGATCACTATCGACTCCGAGACTCTCGACCGTCCTTCTCTCTACAGAATATTCTATGAGAAGTATGAGCCCACTCCTATCAAGCTGCCCGCCGAAGTCGCCGAGAACAACTTCAGCATCAAGAACTTGGACACTGGAACCACTGTGTCGGTGGGAAGCGTGAACGAACTGGTTCTGCGAGAACTCAGCAGCACGCGCAATGCGAAGAAATCGAAGGGTTTGTCCAATTCATCGAGGTAAGACCGTCGCTTTGTCGTTGATGAAGACTGGTTTAACTGTTAGCTGACCAACGACTTATTTTTCGTCCACAGGGAAGCGCCAGCCACCCAGAAAAGCACGATGCCACGCAGAGTGTCGACAACGAGATTCCGTGAGCTTGCTGAAACCGAACGAGAGTCAGGCGAGGAAGCGGAGGAAGCCGAATTTGCAGCCGAAGAGACGGTCACGATGACTGAGATCGCCGAACACCCAGCTGTCACCAGTATCACTGGCGTCTACAAGATTGTGGGCATGGCGATCGTCAGTGTCTCCACGTTGAAGCGTGTGAAAGCAAATGAATATGAAATTGTCATTAAGAGCAGTGGCACGATGGGTCTTCACTTGGTAAGATTGGCTTGTTGCTTGTGACACTTGCTTCTGCTGTGGCATTGACAATATGGCTGTAATCATACTGTAGGAACCAAAACGGGACAAGTCGAACAGATCCACTAAGCTTATCGTTCGCCGCAGTTCTGGCCAGACTGCTGCAGTGAATCCTGGAGATTGCTTGGTGGCGATTGGAAGAGCCAACATCGAGCATGCCGGGCTGAAGCATACCTTGTGGGAGCTCAACGCATCGAAACGACCTCTTGTGCTTCGATTCCGACGAGGAAATGTCAAGGAGAAGAAAAGCTTGTTCACCAGCATTCGCAATCTCTCTGGTCCAAAGCCGCAAGCCGCCATCGCTGTGTAATGCTGGTGCAACCAATTGAGATATAGTAGATTAGGAGAAACGAGAGGAAAGAGTGGTGGATTTGTGTTGCTTGCAGGATGATGAAGAAGGAAATTGGTAGAAGCAACAGCTAAAGCACTTCTACTGATGGCGTTGTGGCAACAAGAAGTATTGTTAAATGGTGAATCAAACGATGAAGAAAAGAGAAGAAAAAAGGTGTGTGTGGATGCATTCATGAAGGTGCATTTCTTTGACTCGGTCGTTACACAGATACACTAAATGCCTAGAGCATGGGGTGCCCTTTTTCCAAGTGACAGTAATGGAACGATTTGCCTCGACGAGTGCAGAACCCACAGACCGTTCGAGGAGTCGAGCACACGTCAATCACATGCTGCGGGTTTTGCTGTGAGTGAATATCGAGAACAATGAAATATCAGTCAGTGTCAACACGTCCCATGTCGTTTGGCCAAACTTAAAGCAGACAGTCCTACCTTGAAATGCTCCAGTAGGTCATCTGGGTGGACCTGCATGGTCGTGTCGTGCTCCGAGTCGTACACATCCACGGGCACTATCGCCATTGAAGCACACAAATCAAACAACTCCATTGGCGCTACTTCATACAATCTGACAGCAGGAAGAAAGACGCGCACGTACCAGCTTGGCCCTTTGCCCGCCACGCATACCAGACCTGGGCTTCCCACCAAGCTGGTTCTTCAGATCCCGCATTCTGGTACTAATTCGTTTCGCAACCATGACCATGTCAGTATGACCATTAGCACCACCATAATGGTCAACTTTGTGGTTGCATGGCAACAACACTTACCGCAACAGCGACAAAGGATCCTGGACGTAGCGTCGTCGCCCATTCCTTCACTTGAAATCCGAACGCTTTCGGCGCGCGGCCACGCTTATAAGCGTCTTTCAGCAGCCACTCGCCGTCTTTGCCGTTGGCGCGCCGCCGGAGCCATGGCTCGTGCTGATGGAACTTCCATGTGTTGGGCAAAATCACCTGCGCCGGGTCGTTCGGGTCGAACGAGACCACGCCGAAGGTCCAGTGCGCGAACTCGCGGCGCATCTGAGCCGTCTTGTACCCCGTGTAATACACAAGTATTTGATACACCTGCATGCATAATAGCAGATTACAATGGCAGGCAACAGTATGTTAGTTATAAAGTGCTTCTGCAGACAGCATTGCTCTCACGGCAGAGCACATGGAGCAGCAATGCAAGTGCGTACGCAGTTCATCTGGAGGTGGAGATACCGCGTCCAACTCTCCCCGCTTCGCTTCGTGTCTTTCAGGATGATCTCTGTCCGCGACGGCGCCGACACGAACTCCCGTGTGCCACGCTCCGCTACCGTCTCCATATCCGTTTTCATCGTGCGACTCACCTATAGTGTGGGCGAATCATTCTCAAGTGTTAATGAACAGCATTGCCTAACGAAGCAGTGGCTCGCGTCTGCAGAGGATCGTACCATGCTGAGTTTTGCGATATCCACTGGGAGCAAGCACGCCGCGATCATCTGCTTCACTTCAATGTCAAAGAACTGCAAATTCGTGACGACGTGGTAGTACGCTCTCCGACTCGCAGTCTTCTTCTTCTTCTTCTTCTTCGGCGGCGTCAGTTGCACCTCCGCCTTCGCGATGGCCACCGCCGTTCGACGACGCGTCTTCGCTCCCGCCATCGCTTCCATCTCCTTTGCGACCAGCGCTTCTACATCGGCTTGCGATGGTGCTTGAACAGCAGCGTCCTCTTCGGCTTCGGCAGCCGTCTTGATCCGCTTCTTCTTGCTCGCGAGGTTCTTCTGGAAGTACGCGCTCTGGAGACGCAGGAAGCAGGAACAGACCTCGCGCTTGTTGCAGCTGCGCGTGTGGATCATCTCCTGCGTGCCCTCTGTAGGCGGCGCATCGACGATGCCACGCGCCGGCTGGTCGCCTGTGCTCGACGCCATCGGTGGCACCTCTTGCTGCGACTGCTCCATGCTGGCAAATAGACTGGAGTAAAGTATGGGACGACGAATGGGTTGGAGCCGACCTGTTTGCTTGTTGGAATCTGGGTCTTGATATAAAATGCTGGTAAGTTCGCAGGAAAAAGTGTGGTGTTGTCTACAAAGTACGCGCGTACCTTAGAGAAAGCGCACTTGGCACAGGATTTGCGCATAGGTTTCGTTTGCAGTTGGACAATCCGGTTAAGTTTGTACTAGGTTCGCATTCAGACAATCCGGATAAGTCTTGGTTGTCAACTCTTTGGTTCGCACAGCCGACATTTTTCCGTTGGCAACAAAAATGTGGGTGGCATCATTCGCGGCATCGCGGCCGTGGCGACGCGCTGCAACTGCTGTCGTCTCTGGACGTGAGCGCGTCGCATGCTTCGCATCTGCTGCTGGAGCTGATGGAGCGAGCAAAGCGAAGGTCGCGGCCGTCAGTCGTGTACGCGGCACGCGCGACCTGCTCACCGAGGACTCTGCGCAGCACCAGCAAGTGCTCAACGTGCTGCAGCAGACCGCCGGGTGCTACGGATTCCGACCGGTGCGCTGATAGTCATTTCTGCTGTTAGATATGCGTTGGCGACAGTGCTAACATGAATATATGTGTGTGTGTTAATATCGCTTGTGTAGATCCAAACGCCATTGCTCGAGTACACGGATCTGTTTTCGCGCTCGCTTGGCGACGGCTCGGACATCGTCATGAAGGTTTGTTGCAAGCTTTTTTGATGGCGGTGGCTGCTTCAGCACGTAAACGTCTCCCAAAAGCAAGGAGTAGTAAGCATTGTGTGTGTATGGAACGATAGGAAATGTACACGTTCAAGGACAACTCGGGCAAGAGCGTGACGTTGCGACCGGAAGGCACTGCAGGTTGGATACTTTGTCGCCCTATAGGCGCTTTAAACTTGTCGTGTTCTTCTCTTTCTATGTTGTGCAGTACTCAACCGCTGTGCATCATGTGCTCGGTTGTAGGCATTATTCGTGCGCTACTGAGCAACAATCTGATGTTTTCGCTCCCGCAAAAGGTGACGTACGCTGGGAGTATGTTCAGGTAAGTGAGCGATCAGTCGTCTTTATAGCCCCATCTGCGTGAGTTGGCTGCAATATAAGACTCGATTCACGTACATTTCAATGCCTCGGAAAATGATCAGATACGAGCGTCCACAGCGTGGCCGATACCGCGAGTTCCAGCAATTCGGTATGAGACTGATACAACTGCGGCACATCGCATAAGACGGTTTAACCCGACAGATATATTGTGCGTGTGTTGCGCGTTGCAGGCGTGGAGTTTGTGGGATCGTCCGGACCATCTGTCGACGTTGAAGTACGTTTACGTTCCTCGTTCAAGTCCGGTAGTTTGTGGTTCATACCCACCAAGCAGTCTTCTGATGGTCTTTTGTGCGTGTTTGGTTGTCTACAGGTGATTGCGATGGCTGCGGATGCACTGCAAGCGTTGGGCATCCGACACAAAGCCGTGTTGGAGCTCAACACGCTTGGAGATGCGGAAAGGTAACGTAAACTCACCCATCAACCCTGCCGTCGCACACAAACTTCACACTTTTGTATTTCATATGTGCTTTTGGTGCCTCCTTTATAGCCGTGGACGCTACCGTGTTGCCTTGGAGGAATTCTTTTCTCAATACAAGCACGAACTCTCCGCAGACAGCATCAATCGGTACGTTTTGTCTCCACTAATTGCCTCTCCTTACTTTATTTTTGCTTATCGAGTTGTCATTTGCGTACTACTAGTCTGGAGCGTGGAAGTGTGTTGCGCATTCTCGATTCCAAGAGCGAAGTCGACCAAAAGTTTGTCGCCGAGGCACCTCGTCTCGATGCGTACTTGTCGAAAGACGCGGCCCAGCGCTTTGACGCCGTGCTGAGCGGTCTCGACGCGCTCAGCATCAAGTATCGCCACAACTCGCGCCTCGTTCGCGGACTGGTACGTTTGACAAGCAACGACTACGTGTTGTTGTTTTGCATCGCAGGTTTCTTTATTATGAGCAGCTCAAGATTAAATCTCTCTCTCTCTCTCTCTCTGTCGACAAATCGCAGGATTACTACAGCCACACTGTGTTTGAGTTTGTTGAAAACTTATCGACCAATGCCGACGATGAGCATGATAGGGAAGCTGGAAGCGGAGGCATCGCAGTGCTGGCCGGCGGATGCTACGACAACCTCTCGGAGACTTTGGGTGGACCGCCCGTGTCGTGCATCGGCTGGGCAGCCGGAGTGGATCGACTCCATCTTCTTCGCGATATCGCCGTCGAGCCTCCAACGACAATCGCGGTAGGTAGCGAGCCTGGTGTTTGATTCAAATCTCAACTTGGTGTGCTGAGTAAAGCTGGTTGGTATGGGCATGCAGGTTGTCCCAGTGCTTGTGGGTGATGACCAAGACGCTGTGCTCCATGAGTCGATGCGAGTAGCCCATGTACGTCTTTCTCCAAAACGAAAGTGTCGAGTTACCGCAATTGTACACAGCAAAAACTAACGAAATCTCGCTACTCTGTAGACACTTCGCCAGCGAGGGCTGCCTGTGCACTTTTGTCACGGCCGAGGCAATCTCAAGAAGCAAATGAAGGCTGCGGAGAAGTTCGGCTGCACGTACGTCGTGATCCTCGGAGGCGACGAGGTCAAGGACAAGTACGTCAAGGTGAAGAATCTAGAGAAACGGCAAGAGGAGACCGTGTCCTTGGACGAGCTCCGTGCATTTGAATTTGCACCACAAGACGCAACTAAGCACACGGATCGAAAGTAAACAGCTGCATATCGTGTAGTGTCTGCCCATCTTGCAAATAGAGATCGAGAGTTGTGGATAACCCAAATAGAGAGGGCTTCAACATGCCATTAGGATATGTTAAACATTCTCTGTAACTTCTCTGTCTCCTGCTCCTGCTTCCAGCTCGCGCAGTTTGCGTTTTTCTTGCTCCAGGAGTTGCTCGAGTCGCAGTTGGCGCCGCTGCCGCGCTTCGAGTCGCCGCTGCTTCTTGTCGGCTTCTTCGCGCGCCTGGAGGTCGATCATCCACTGGTATTTGGACCGCGTGAGCCCCAAGAAGTTGGCAACGACTTCGCCAGCAAAGTCCAGACCGTCCCACGTTTTTTCGCCCGACCAGCAGAGCCACGTCCACGCCTGCTGTCCATAGAACGAGACGCTCGAGAGCGTTTGGCTTCCATCTGCTTGGGGTTCAGAAGTAGTTTTGTGATCGAGGAGCTGCTCCTGTTGCTCGTGGTCATCATCCAAAGACGACTGGTTGGCGGCTTCTGGACATGGAGGGCTCGCAATGGGGTGGACCATGCTGGGCGTCGAGTCATGCGCCATCGTGTGTGTGTGGACTTTGATATTTGAGAAGCGTAGCCGCCTTGCAGGAGGCAGGAGAGACGCAAACTGGTGTTTCTCGAGCCCAAATTTGGATCCCATTGCGTCAATCGAGCGAGGAAAATAACAGCCGAGGATTTGATTTTGGTGCTGAAACGGACCAACAGCGTAGCCCCTGGCCGACACTGTTGCTAAGATCAAGTGTCAGAGGATATACCACGAGCACCATGCAAATGAAAGGATCCATTTCAGCTCTTTTCTTTTTTGCTCAGAGCAGATGCATCCGACAGATAGTATCGATCATACCAGATGCAACTACGCTTGTCAACTGGCGAATGTCACTTTCCCCCCTCCGTAACAATCCCTGACGATGAAATTTTCATGCCGCAATGCTCATTGCGCTCTGATCTGCTGTATCATCGATTTGCTTCGGATAATAATGTCGCCATGTTTTTGCTTGATTTTTTGTTTCTTTTTTTTCTACAACTTTTCTTTTTGCTTGCTTTCTGTATGACCAACTGATTTGCCGATATGCTTTTGTAGTACTATGGAAATGCGTCTCGTTCTCCCTCTTCCATAAGGTTCGCATTCTTCACCTTGCTTTCTGACCAAATGCACCTTTGACGGTCCAAATGTATGCAACCTTTGACTGAGCCCAAGTCTTGCTGGACCTCTACGATGGTCGGCTCGAAAGAAACGAAAAAAGGATGGATTTGAGATTTTGGGTCACGCTCATGAGCCTGTGGCTTACTAACAAAGAGAGATACCCCCAGTGGCTTCCACCAAACAAGCAAATATGCAGACGAAGCCTCTGAGACTTGATACCGAAAGGGTGCATGCGGGATTTCGCCACGAAGAGTATCCATGTCAAGCAAGCTAGTGAAACATGGCAGCTCTGGCATCTTTTTTGCTGCATGTGTGCAAATTGCGTAACCTCACCACCGTAACCATGTAACCCACAGAGCGCGGGAAAACAGAAGTCTCAATTCACTGAATTGAATCATACAAAACTCTATATAAACGCAATTCATTTTCGTCGGTTCATGTCAATTCAAGAACCTCGCCACCTTTGCTGGGCAGGCAGGCGTGAGCTGGTTGCGCGGCAAGCAAGAAAGCAAAGCGCGGAAAAAAAAAAAAAAAAGAGTGACCAACCGCATTCGCGTCGTTCGCGCCATGGACGCCCTCCCGCTAGGTGCGTGTACATGGCAATGCACATGGTACCATACTGGCGTGTAGTGCGACTGTAGCTGCGCGCGTGCATGAGCGCAAACGTGACCTCATGGCGCACTGCGTTCGTGTCTTTCTGGGGAGATCTCTGCTTGCCACGCACTGAGATCTGTTCCAGTCATGCGTCCTATCTAGTTGTATACAATGGGATTGATGGCTCTTCTTTATTGTTTGTATGGAAAAAAGCAGAGATCGCTCCATCCGCTACGACTGACGCCGCGCAGGCGGCAAGTGAGCAGCCGCAAGCAGCAAGTGCGAGTGAGCAACCGCAGTTGCCAAGTGCAGGAGGGCTGGTGCAACAGCAGCTACCGCAAGCAGCAACCACAAGTGAGCCGCAGCAACAGCAGTCGCAAGTAGCTACTGTGACTGAGCAGCCGCAACTGTTGGAGGTTCCAGTTGCGCAAGCGCAAACGGCAAGTGAGCAGCAGCCTCTGCAAAAGGTACGTCGTATGACGCGAAAACGATGCCAACTTCTCCCAACGTATGCGATTTTTCTGTGTGCTCACAAATGTCGCGATTTATTTGGCTTTTCTTGTGTGTGTTGATCGTGTATTAGGAAGCAGCAGATGGAGCTGTCGAGAACGACAATGGCAGCGGACGCAAGCGCCGGAGGAGTCTGAAAAATGTCAAATACGTTGAAGATGATGGCTCGGACGTCGAAGAAATCGTCACGGCCGAGAAGAAACGGAAAGCGCGTCAATTGGATTATCAAGTTCGACCGGTACGCCACCACGCTAGCAACCTACGAAACACGATTAAATGCACTACTCTTATGCTAATCGACATGTTTTTCCGTGATCTAGGACGTGAAATACCCGGAATTGGACCAAATCGTTGGACGACGCATCAACAAACGCAGTGGTTTGACGGAATACCTGTGCAAGTTTATTGGAAGATCCTATCTGCACCTGTGGTGGCTGACGTTTGACGAATTGGAGCTCTTCATCCCCGAGGGCTACCAGAAGCAGCACCGTGTGCAACTCTACGACCGCAAATTGCGCCGCGAAGGGTACCAGGATTTTGACGACGTCGATGATCTTGAGGCCAACAAAGTGACAGTGGAGAAGATTCTGAGCCATCGCGTCGATTTGCGCGACAAACTCGACGACCAGATCGAGAAACGGCGTCAGGAGTTCCCGTTTGCGCCTCGCTTTCCGCGCGTGACGGATTATTTCCTACTCAGCAACGCGGATGTGCTTCCAGAACGGATGGCGGGGATCGTGAAGAAGCTTTTGAGTGAAAACGGTGGTGAAGTTTTTGAGCATCCAGTCGACACAGAGTATGTTCTTAATGTGTGATCCCGGACCACACAGCGCATTAGTGCTCATGGACTAACGACATTGCTTTTTTGACTGTATTGTGTAATCCTTGCAGAGAAATCCCGGATTACCTGAACATTATCTTGAATCCGATGGATTTGGGTACGATCGCGGCTCGGCTGGCACGAGAGAATTATTACATTGGGCCAGCTGCGACGTCGCTGTTTATATCGGACGTGCGCCTCGTGTTTGCCAACTGTAAAGAGTTCAATACCGCCGAATCCGACATTTGGCTGATCGCCGACGATCTTTCGAAAGCGTTCGAAAAATGGATCTATGACTGGGTCTTGTGTCCCTCAGCGTGGCTAAAACTGGAGCCGACGCTAGACAAAGAAGCAGATAAGAAGCTGCTGGACGAATTCCGCGAAGTTGGCGAAGACAACTACGATCTGTGGTCACCGTGGGAAACTGGGTGCTCAATTTGCCGGAAAAACGACAACAGTGAGCACTTGCTGCTCTGCGATCGATGTGATGGGGAGATTCACATGTACTGCTCGACGCCCGAGATCGCGGAGTTGCCGGAGGGAGAATGGTACTGTACATTTTGTGAGATTCGCAACAAATTTGAGAAAAGCGCAGTTAGTGTCATTGAGGAGCAGACAAAGCAACGTGAAGAAGCGGAGATCGCGGAGTCCAAGGAGGTGAAAGAGGGTGCAGATGCTGCTGCTGGGCATGCAGTCGACGTCAAGAAGCCAGTAGCTTCACCGAAAAAGGCGATAACCGCTCCGACGTCCGTAGCGATCCCAAGTATCCTGCGCCAACAAGTCGGAACGGGAGACAAAAAGTTCAATCGTAAGACTGCAACTAATACTGCCACAGAGAGTGGTGGTGATGCGCTCAGTGTCAAAGTGGAAAATAGTTCTGCGAATCCTAACGATCGCGCGACCGTCTTCCTCGTCAAGTGGCTCGGCGTATCTGTGAAATATTCAACGTGGGAGCGACCAGAAGACATCGGAGATGACGAGCAGATCCAACGGTATTTCAAGTTTAGCCGCGTTCCGACTGCAAAAGAAATTATGGAGACGACGTGCCAATTGCCGTGCTGTGCAAAGAGAAATCAGTACTTGCTGTACAACGGCACTCAAAAGTGTTGTGACAAAGATCGATTCTGCACTCTTGGATGGCAACATGAAGGCGACTGCAGCCGTGAGATTAAGTCACTGGAGAAGGCTTACGGCACCAAAGAGTACGTCAAGCTGAAAATGGTGGAGCAAGTGAAAGCGCAGCTGTACGCCTTCCACTGTCTGCTGAACAACCACACACCAGATAAAGACGTGCTGAAACAGTGCGGTGTGTTCACGAACGCGTACGTTTGCAAGAAGCAGTATTTGATCGGCACAGCGAAAAACGCCAAGGACGAAGAAGACGAAGACTATTCCGAAGACGAAGGCGAGTCGTCCGAGGAAGAAGAGTACGATGACGATGAGATTCCACCGTTTCGTCCTCAAATGTACCCTGGTTTCGTGGACAATGTTGACGACGGTGGTGCCGACTTCTCCTCGAAGAAGAAACCGGACGAGGAGATCAGCGAAGTCGTCAGTTCGCTTGTCGAACACATTGCCTTTGGATACCCGATCGAACTTGTTCCTGTGCCTCCAAAGGTGAAGTATACCTCTCAGTTTCAGCCAACCAGCTTGAAAGGTCTCCCGACATTTTGTGAGTATCGTGTGGCATTGCGGCGAACGCAATTTGGTCTTGGGATGCGCTTAGGTGTCGCGGACAACGAGAATGCATCGGTGCTGGGATTCCAGAATCTTCCAAATGGCTCGATTGGACCAGCCGAGGCTTCGCAAGTGATCTCCGTGGGCGATGTTCTCGTTGGTGTGAACAACGTGTATGTTGGCGGGATGGCGTTTAAAGATGTGATTGCAGTGATCGGCCGGTCTCCGGAGATTGTTCTCTTCCATTTCCATTCACGACGTGCTGCGTATATGTATCCACCATACTGCCAAGCTATACAAGCGACATTGCAACGCGAAGCTACGTTGGAAGGTGCAGCCAATGAATCGGAGTTCATTAACTACAGTTACCACAAGTACAAACCAATGCTGAAAGTTGGCTCCACTCCAGCCTCGTCCGTTTCCTTGGCATCACAGGTGCTCGCGAACCAGGCAAACTACATCTCGCCGAATGGTCCGATGCAGCACTTGTACTCGGGCATCATCGACAATAGCATTGATCCACACGAACACTTTGCCAGCTTCCTTCCTGCAAAGCGAAAGAAAGACAGCAAGGCTGGCGACGGAGGCGGGAGTGACAAGAATGAATTCATCCCGTACGAGCAGTCTCCAACGTACAAGGGCGGCAGAACGCTGCGCGAATACCAAGTGGAAGGCTTGAACTGGATGATTTCGTGCTTCAAAGCGCAACGATCCACTATCCTCGCCGACGAAATGGGTCTCGGCAAAACGGTTCAAGTGGTCTCGTTCATTGAACATCTGAAAACTGAAGAGTCTATCCGCGGACCTTACCTGATTGTGGTCCCGCTCTCGACAATCCAACATTGGCGGCGTGAAATCGAGAGCTGGACCGACCTCAACGTGTGCGTCTACCACGACATCGGAGATCGAAGCAACCGTTTCACGGCAAAGGATATGAGAGGTATCATTCGAGATCAAGAATGGTACTATCCGGGACTAGGGAACTCAATTTTCAAGTTTAATATCTTGCTGATGACGTTTGAGACGCTGCTGGCTGATTTTGAAGAGCTGGAGCAAATCCACTGGCGCTTGATCGTTGTTGATGAAGCGCATCGTCTGAAAAGCTCCGGATCGCGTGTGCTGAAGCAGATGCGTGCATTCCGTTGCGACCGCAAGCTGCTACTCACTGGTACCCCTCTTCAGAATAATATCCAGGAGCTGTGGGTGCTGTTGAACTACTTGGAGCCCGTCAAGTTTGACAATATGGAGAAGTTCAATGCCAGTTTTGGCAAACTGATCTCGCAAGAGCAAGTTGAAGAGTTGCAGAAGTTGCTGGGTCCATACATTCTCCGTCGTGTGAAAGAGGATGTCGAGAAGAGTATCCCGCCGAAAGAAGAAACGATTATTGCCGTCGAACTCACGACGCTGCAAAAGCAGTACTACCGAGCGATTTACGACAAGAACAAGAGTTTCTTGTTCAGAGGCATCAAAAATTCGCTCCCGACACTTAACAATATCCAGTTACAGCTTCGAATGTGCTGCAACCACCCATTCCTCATCAAAGGTGTTGAAGATCGAGAGTTGGAAGAGTTGGGTCCACGTCCACCACCAGGAGATATCATGAACAAAGTCGTTCAATGCTCAGGGAAGATGGTTTTGGTCTCGAAATTGCTGCCGAAGCTGAAGGCAGAAGGCCACAAAGTCTTGATTTTCAGTCAATTCTTGAAGCAACTGGATATGCTGGAGCGCTACTGTGAGTTCAATGGTTTCGTGTACGAGCGACTTGATGGCTCGACAAGTGGAAGTATGCGCCAGAACTCGATTGATCGATTCTCTCGCGCAAACTCCAAGTCGTTTGTGTTCCTGTTGAGTACGAAAGCGGGAGGTGTTGGTATCAACTTAATCGCTGCTGACACCGTCATTATTTTCGACAGTGACTGGAACCCGATGAATGATCTCCAGGCTCAATCCCGATGCCATCGAATCGGTCAGAAGAAATCTGTTCAAATCTATCGCTTGGTGACACGCAACACGTACGAAAGCGAGATGTTTGACCGCGCGTCGAGGAAGCTTGGACTGGAGCACGCTATCCTTGGTACGGCGTCGTTCAGTGAAACTGCTCAAGTCGAGAAACCGTCTTCGGAGCAACTTGTCGAGCTCCTGAAGCGTGGTGCGTACGCGTTAATGGAAGAAGACGACACAGCATCAAAGGAGTTTGCAGATCGTGATATCGAAACCATTTTAAAAGAAAATGCACACGTTCGTGTCGTGGACCAAAATAAGGGAGATAAAGATGGCGAAGAAGTCGGTGGCGATGCAGCAGTGGTCCCAAGTCACATGCGGAAAGTACCGACAAAGAAACGAGCTCGCAAATCGCTTGGAGGTATGGCAGTTGATCGGTCGTCGTTTATTGCTGAAGGCTCGACTGGTGATCTCTCGGTGGATGACCCGAACTTTTGGGAGAAGGTGCTACCTGGTGCCGTGTCTGTCGAGATGCTGTCCTTGAAGCTCGAAGATGGAAGCGCTGTCAATTCACGCCAGTCAAAGATCAAGTTTATCAGCAACTTAGACATCGCGTTGACGGAGTTGGTGAACGAGATGAAGAACGGAAACGACGAGGACGCTCGATTTGGAGCCAAATTCGAGCACGAGTACGATATTGCGATCCAGATTTTGCATGCGGTCACGACGAAGTACAAGAAGGAGTTTTCGACGGACCAGCTGGATTTAGTGAAAGGGTACTTGACGAAATTGGAAAAATCGCGTGTGCGAAGCTGTCGTGTGACTCCGGCCAAGCGCGATGCAGACGGCTTCACTTCAAGTAAAAAGGGCAAATCGAAAACAGGTATGTATGGAAGCGACGATGACGAACTTAGCCCCGATGAGTATGACGAAGAAGCCGATGCTACGAAGGGGCCGAAGAAGAAAGGGAAACGTGGCCGTCCTAGTAAAAAAGACCTTGCTAAGGCCACGAAAGATTTGCTCCGAGGCAAACCAGGAAACACGAGCAAGAAGAGAAAGGTCTCGGATGCGGTGGAACCAGTTCCGGTTCTTTTCGAGGGCGGCGCGATCAACGACAGCGATGATCTGTGCACACTCTGCGGAGATGGTGGCTTGATTCTGTTGTGCGATGGTCCGTGTCATCGATCGTTCCACTTGGAATGCATTGGGATGACGGAGGAACCCGACGACGACCACTGGTTGTGTCCAGATTGCTCTGCGGGACGTCACATGTGTTTGATTTGCAAGCAAGTGGGCGAAATGGGTGCCGAGTTCGGTGTCATTCAGTGTTCGATGGCCAAATGTGGACGCTTTTACCACAAGGGCTGCTTGGCGAAGCACCCTCGAGTCGAGTGGGTCGGTAAGAAGCGATTCCGTTGTCCAAGTCACTTTTGCCACGGCTGCTCAATTGATGCGCAAAAGAAGGCGACGAAGAAGCCCGTGAACGTGGTAAGTTGCATTCACTGTTCCGAGGCGTTCCACCCTAACTGCATGAAATCGACCGAGCGCTTTATGCGCTTGTCGACGAACCTCATGATTTGCGCGACACATTTGCGCGATAAGAAAGTGCTGACGCCAGTGAAGTCGGCCAATAAAAGCAATGCCAGTAATGGGACTGTTGATGACGGGACGGCAAGTCCAGTGCTTGCAGCTATTGATACTCCAACCAACGGTAGAAGCGATCACGTTGACGGTGAATTGAAGCACAAATCTGATGCTGACGACAGTGAAGAAGATGACGCATTGACGCCGGGAAAGCGCAAACATGTGACTATCCCGTCGGTCAAGATTTGCGGATTTTGCCATCGAGGCGAAGTTGCCCCAACGGAGGCTGCAGCAGCCGCCGAAGAAGAGATGCCATCGAGTAAATCTCGACGAGCAAGTCGTTCGCCAGCAAAGAAAGCAAAAGTTGAGGTCTCGCCTGCTTCTATCGAAGGTACTTTTGTGGAAGCTCCAGTGCGGTTGCAGTTTCAGGACAAGTCGGTCGAGATGGTGTTTGTGCATTTGAACTGTGCGCTGCACTCTCCCGAGGTGTACGTCGAAACGAACGGTGTGTTTCGCGCTCTGCCGCGCGCACTGAAGCGTGGACGTCAGCTGAAGTGCACCAAGTGCAAAGAAACCGGGGCAACCATTGGGTGTGTCGTCGCGAAATGCCGATGCAATTATCACTTGCGGTGCGCACTGGAGAGTGGTGGCGAGTTTATTGACTCGCCGTACTCGTTATACTGCAAAGAGCATGCGGCTGAAAAGCATGCCGAGCCAAAGAGTTTTTGTGTCTGCGGTGTCAACGATCCCGCGGATACGAGTTTGTCGTTGCAATGCGCAACGTGCGACTTGCGATATCACCCAAAGTGCGTCAACATGTCGGGTCGGCAGGCAGCTAAGAAAACAAAAGCTCCATGGGTCTGCCAGGCGTGTGCGGGAACCACAAAGGTACGTCTGCATAACGCTGCAGCTGTTTCTGCAACAGACAAACGTCATCAGCTCACTGTTCACTATTTCTGTATTGTAGAGTGCAAGCAAGTCCACAAAGCCGTCAGCAGTCTCGAAGAAATCCCGCGCGCCGAAGTCGCTGCACGTAGATGTAGAAGAAGAAGAAGAAGAGGAGGAAGAACAGCAGGAGGAAGAAGACGCCGCTGCGACAACAATCACAAAGTCATCGCCGCATGAAGCTGCAGGCTCAACGAGTGCAACAGGACGTTCTCGCCGTGCTTTACCACGAAAGCTGGAAGAACCTGTCGCAGAGCCTCAGCGAGCATCGGTGCGTTCCCGTGCTCCTGCGAAAAAGTCACCACCGGCGCCAGCAGCTCCGAGTGCTGCTGCCAAGTCCCAGTCGCATAATCGCAAGAAACCGAAGAAGGGAGCGCTGGCGATGAGGAAGAAGAAGCGGACCGTCATCTCGACGATTTCTCCGCACGAGAATCCAGTGTCCGACAGCGAGATCTCGAGCGACGACGACTGATGAAGAACACCAACCCAAATAGATAGACACGACCAGCCGGCGTCTCACATAACAGCAGAAGCAGCAGATTTCGATGGCGCCCGATGATTTGAGTTGGTTTGTGAATTTTTGTTGCGCAATGACCATTTTCTCGGTGGAATAGAGTCAACTGAGATAAACCTTTGTCACACTTGGCTCTGTTTGCGTGATGGTGTTGCTCTGCGGCATAGAGAGTTAACTGCGACAAAGCAAGGGTTAACACTTGATTTCTCTGATGTGTATCTCAATATGCGCGTGTGTGTTACATGTGGCATGATGATTGATTTTGTGGTTAAACGGTCGACTGACTCGTAATCCTCTCTGATGTAGACGTACTGACTGCATGACAAAAAGACGCGATAACGTGGTCGTTGCTCACATTCATGTTGTTGTACGCAGCTGCTGGTGTCGTAGTAATTCAAATAAATAGAAGGAACACCAATCCTCCCCACCTTTGTTGCTTCGTCGGTCGTGTGCAGCTTTTTGTTCTTGTGTTTATCGCTTGCGTAAATTATTCTACTGGATCGTGCAGACACCGCCGTCAGCTTTTCGCCCTCCCGCCGGAATGAGCGCGCTCGGATTGTCGACAAACTCGTTCAGGTTCTTCATTGCACCCGCGACGTTGCTCATAAAGTACGGACGCCAGATCTTGCGATACAGGAACTTGGCCGAGAATGGCAGCATGCCCTGGATGCTCTGCTGCTCCGCTTCACCGCCCCATACTTTGCTTCGCTCGAGGATCCATGGCACAACAACGCGCTTGGACTTGATCGAGCGGAACACGCGCGGCATCACGTACTGGTGGAACGTCTTCTCCGTGAACGCAGTGCTGAGCGCAGGGTGCAACATTTTCTCTTCCAAGTTGAGCACAGAGTGAAGCGTCATGTTGAGTTTCCGGATCTCCTTTTGCAACGCTTCCAGTCGTACGAGCCAAATGGATGGATCCTTCACGCCTGTCGAAGAGCACAATTGGCGCTCATGTTGCTGGATTTGTGCTAGGAACTGGTAAATCTCTTCGTAGGTTTTCAGGATTTCCTGCTTGGTTGAATATTTGAGATTGATGAGAGGGTGAAGCACACTGGTCTTGAGTTCATGCTGGCACTTCAAGTACTCGACGAAATATGTCTTGAACCACGTGAAGAATTCCATCACGTGGTTTTCCAGCACCGTCATCTGCTCTTGCTTGTAGCTTTGCTCTAGGAAACGATCCATGACGAAAAGCGCATGACGGATCGGTTCGTGGATACCGAGGAGGAACTTGGCCGACCAGCTCCATTCGCGCTCTTCCATAAACACGACGGAGAATACAACGGAGCCATTCTTGTTCGAAGGTGGTGGCACCGCGGAGTCCACTGACGGCACCAACATCGACTTGGCGCGGGTGTCGTTGTTTGGAAGCATCACAATTGGCGTGCTGGAGCGGCGATTGAGGTCTCGGTCGTTCGCCGACGGCACAGTGCCGTCGTCTGATGCGCCTTCAAGTGGATCACTGAGGCGCATCATCGGCATCGTCGTCACACCCGTGAATGTGGCATTGTCAACGCTGCCTTCCTCACTCACTTCGGAGATACGATGAGGCAATTCACTGCGAACGCGCACCGTGTTCGGAACACTCGGCGCAGCGATCGTGATGCTCGAGTGGCGGCCACTAAGGTACGAGTAGTCAAACGCTTCTTCGTTTTCAGTCTCGGGATTTTCCGCTGCGCCTTCTTCGTCTGCCCAGATGTTGCACTTATCCATTTGGATCGGCATGTACTCGGTGCGGAAATCCGTCATGGTCGTGACCACGTGCGCTACCTGCGCGATATCGATCAGCGGTCCGGTGAATCGCTTGGTGCGTCGACCGCGCTTCTTCTTCTTCTCGTGCTCTTCATCGCTCCAGATGTTAACGTAAAACTCCGAGTGGTGCGGTTCTTCAAAGAGCTTCTTGAGGAACGCGTCGCCGGCCTCATCATCGTCTCGAATGGGTCCTGGGATGGTCGCGCTGCGTCCACACAGCGCTGCGTCGCGCGTGGACATGGGGCGCCGGCGTATCGTAGTCGTAGTCGTAGTCGTCGTCATGAAGCCGTCTATAGAGTCGAGGCAGATGTGCGCGCGAGGAGGCAAATTGCGGAATGGCGCAGTTGAAGCGGCACACAATGCGGAAATGGCGCAGAGCAGAATGCGGAATTGGCGCAACAAAAAAGATACACGCAGAGACAGACTCCATGTCAGCCAACAGCAACTTAAGCAAAGGGGCAACACACACACACACACACACAACACAACGCAACCGGATCCACCCATAATAGCATAAAACATGGCTGACCTTTGGGCGGACCGACGCGTCAGCTGAGCTGGCGTCCTTTTGGCCCTGACGCACCCGGCGAGTCGCCCATGTATACAAAGATTCATACAAAACACACATGCGACGCACCTCTTGCGGTCGAGGTCACGCACTCGGACTGGAAAAACGAGACGGACCGCGGCTGCAGCGTCGTCGTCGGCGGCATCTTTTTCGTGTCTTCTCGTTATGTGGAGATGATGATAGTTGGATCGCTGGAGGATGCTGCTGCTGCTGGGGCTTACGAAGAGGTCTGATGAGAAAAATACAATTGTGATGATCCACCAAAGGCGTCAATAATCTCCCTTGGTCCCTAAGAAGACGAGCGAGGATGGGCGACCACTGTTTTTTCTCCTTTCCGTCGTGTGCGTCCGTTGAAAAAGAATAAACAATGAAAAATCGGTCGGCCATTGGATGGATGGGCACCGAGACGCACCTGAGCGGCGTTTTCGTAAAATTCGAACCGTTGCGGTGCTTGACTTATGCACCCGAGACTGGACAGAGAATGAAGCCGAAGACGGGCGAAAATGACACGAAAACCACGTGCAGATAACGCTGCGGCAGGACGACGACGGACGCGATGATGGAGGACTGCGGGCAAGCAGTAAAGAGCAACACTGGCCACGAAAAGCGCGAGTGGCGCTCCTCAAAGAGAAATCGCTGCGATAGGAAAAGCCGATGCAAACATGACGGAAGCCAGAACAGCCGCATGGTGTGGCAGTTTGCAGAACCCTAACGGCTGGAAAAGCAGCAGTGATTCCCGCCTTCTCTCCCTTGAGATCCCTGTCTTTCATTATTGTTATTATTATCATTATTGTAAGGGAAGAGAATCACCTGCACCTGCCGTTTAGGGCAATAAGCTTTGTCGCAAATGGATGTTTTCATCTCAAATTCTTGGAGCATTTTGGCTGATTTTTCAAGAGACGCCTGCATTAGGACATTGCACAATAGCGAACCCTATAGAAGGGGTTGGGTCTATTTTACCAAAATATTCATTTCGGCTTGGTATAAAACGGTTCAAGATCCACTTCGAAAAACTCATCAACCAGACTTTTGCCGACTAGTCAGCCACTCACTAGGACATATGCTTGATGGATGAACGCACTGCCTATGTTGCATTGTGCTGCTTTTAAACGTCAATCCACACTGGAATGCAGTGTCGACAACCGCGTTGCTCGTCCCGTCATCATGGATCTATCATATTTATCATGCAACCTCGATTCTTTAACTCGCATCGTGGTCGCAAGCATGACAAACGGAGCCATGTTGCGCTGTTGCCCTGGATATTTCTGCAAAGCGAGTTTGCAAAGTCGCAGCGTAATACACGAAGTATGGATATGAGATTATGACAATCAGTGTGTTTTCTCTTCGATGGTATGGACAACTGTGCGATACGGAAAACTTTAGCGTCAACCCCTGCTTTTCAGCCACGAGCCCAGATGGCGCGTTTGACACTTCTCTTTCTACTGTATTTGCGTTATTTTCTCCATTTCGTATTGAACATTAGTCAGCAGGCGGCTCATAATGAAATGCCCCCTTCTCATCAGATGATCGAACGGCAACACGAATATGGTGCTTGTGATTTTGAACCCAGTGGGTACTGTAGGAGTTTAGTACAGCAGCAGGCACAAAGTGCACGTTGAACTTGCGTAAATATACATGCGCGTCGTCCTCCACAAAGCAAGCAGTTGTCATTTGCGAATCCAATGTCTGGACGCTGCGGACTGGAGAGAACAGTTTGTTCCCAGTCGAGAACAATTTGCATAAGCGACAAACGAACTCGCAAATATCATCCACATGAGCGGTTGCTTGCACCCAGAGAAATCAGTTGGACTTGGGTTCAGCAATGACAAGTCTCATTGCTTGTCAAACGTGGCGGTTGGTTGTTCTTTCCCCCACCATCAAAATAAAGAAGCAGACAACAAAATAGAGCACATGGGGAGAGAAGGGCGAAAGAATAGAAACAGTGCAGTGAACGAGCCACTTGCAACTTTGTTCTCTTGCTTGTCCTGCTTGCTTTGCAGGATTTGTTGGCGTTTGTCTATTTGTTTGCGTTGGTGCCACGTCCTCAACTCAGCTTTGCGTGGTCAGCATCAAAATCTTAATCTTTTCGTCTCTATCTTGTGTCTTTCGTGCTCTATCTTCAGCGCCTTGGGCTTTTCTTCTCTATAGCAACAGCTCTGGGTGCATTTCTCATTTGCGTTCTTTGTCGTCCTCACTGGCATGCGCTGCCATCAACGGATGCTCAAGTGGCGCCACGCCAGAGCAGAGCAGCATGCGGATCATCGCCTTCTCGATGCGCTGCAACTGGCGGTTCACGATGCTCTCGCCCTCGCACGTGAACTGATCTGTTCGAATCGTGAGTAATCCTGTTTCATGTCATGACAAAAAATGTCAGCTCCCCCACATGAATGCGTCATACGTTTATGGCAAAATGGTGTGCTGCACGTACCGTTCATGTTGCCAAAGAGCACGTCGGTCGAGTACCGGTCGCCGATCATGACCAACTTGGTCGGATCTTCATTCTCAAAGTGCGCCTGCACGTGCACAATGCCACCTGGTTTCTATATGCAGCACAAATCCAAACCACAAACAAACAATCTAATATACGCAACACATAATCACTCAGTACGGCGCATACGCATATCATACCTTTCCGTTGTGCTTGAGCACGGGAATTTGCAATTTCGCCTCGATCTCGCGTGCCTTTGCAAAGCCCGGGTCGTCATTCGAGCCTGCCGAGTTGGAGAAAATCAGCACGCGGTCGCCAAACACTTGCTTGCATTCGTCAAGCGGTTTCTGTACACACACAAGTGTAAATCACGCAACAATAGAGTGTGCTCGTCAGCACATATATTCGACATGTTGCTTGTTTACGCTTGACATGCATGAGACAAAGCGCGCACTGCGTCCATGCATCCACTCGCACTCACCTGCAAGTGCGCAGCGATTTCATTGTGATGTGGGACCGTCAGCGTGTTGTCCTTGTCGAAGACCACGCCTTGGAAGCCTCGGTCTTTGAGCGCCTGGAAGGACACGTCATTCAAATCTGCACATGCACACATGAACGAAGAGCTCTTTCTTGTAGTTGCCATCTTGCGTCGCCGCCTTTGCGCGTGCGATCAACACAAGCACACACGCCAGTAGCTCTGCGCGTGCGCACGTACCTTTGACCGAGATCTGCGGCAGCAGCAGGTGCGGCTTTTGCACGACGGCGCGGCAAAACTCCGTCACGCCGCGCACATTGAGACCCTTCATGCTGGCACGTCCAGAATAACCACAGCATGCTGCATTTCTGTGCTGTTTTGACTGGACATTTATCATCGGCGCGCTTTCCATCCAATCGCATCTCTTGAACATCTCTCACAAGCATTCTACTGACTGTTAATGCAAGATGAATTGTCTTTTCATCCAATCAAGTACTCCTAAATTCTCCCTCCCCTCCCCTCTCCTCTTTTCATTACCAACTCACGTATGCCCGCTGCATTTTTGTTCGGCGCAGTCCCATACAAAATACCAGTTAGCGAAACGCCAATCCATACAAAATACTCCACGGCGAGCCTTAGTCCGCTGCGCTCTGCTCCCTCCTCCCTCCCTCCTGCTTCCTGCGTCGGACTCCCGCATCCGTCCCCTCTCTGCGTACGTGCGTCTCCGTCCCCCGCGCCTCGTCGATTCGCCGCTTTCCCCCTCTGTCTCTGTGTGTAAAGCGAGAGCACGGCCGGTCCAAGAGACAGAGAGAGAGAGAGAGAGAGAGAGAGAGAGAGAGACCTCTGCTCGCTGTCGCGTAGTGCGCTGTTTGTACATCCACTGAAGCCATTTCGCCGTCGGAAAGAAGCGCTTCGCGAGGGAAACGAGAGTCATTTGCTCGCTCATTTTCGGTTCTGGTGGCGCTTGCTGGCGAGCGACAGCGTTATATTCAGTGCGAGGAGGTCCACACAAGTCGAAGAGCTCTTTTGAAGTAAAGCACATGTACGTGTCCTAAGTGCGTGTTAGTTTGTATGAGGGCGAAAAAGTGATACATGTGGGCGTTTAGTATGCGGTACTGACATGTTATGTGTGTGTTTTGTGCTGATGCGTATAGACACGAGTCGCAATTAATTAACTACCTAATTTACATACACACACGCGCGAGCCACGATGAGCGACGATGAAGAGACGATGATGATGAACGGCGCCGGGGACGAGAAGGACACACAAGCCGCGAAGAACGACGAGAACAGCTCGACGTCGGACGACGATGACTCGTCGTCCTCGAGCTCGGGGTCGTCGTCGTCGTCAGACTCGTCCGATTCCGAGTCTGACGGCGAGAACCAGCAGCAGCACCAGCAGGACGACCGCGACTCGAACTTCGGCGACCGCAAGTACAGCATCGAGAGCGTGGCCAGCAGCAACGGCTTTGCGTCCCAGGGTGCGCGGCATAACGACCGCAACCCGGCCGAACCGCTTAATGTCAACTCGAATCGAGCCGCGGCGCGCTTTCGTGAGCAGAACTCTGAGGTCGGGCTCATGGCGCTGGGCACGAAGAAGCGCGATCGACGCACGATCGAGGAAATCCAGCGCGACCTGCAAAAGCGACGCGGACGCGGCACACTCTCATCTTCAAACGGAGGTAGTTCGTCATCGTTCACAGCCAGCAAACCACCAATGCCATCCTCTTCCAGTGCCGTCGCAGTGCGCGCGAGTCCACCGAAGGGATCGCCCGTGCTCTCTCCGGAACCTGGTGATTCATCCCAGTTGACGGTGGGTCCGCCACAGATAAAGATGCCCAAGGGAAAACCGAATTCTGCGCGATCACGGCTCACGATGAAGCTCTTGGGTCGTGGTCGCTCCAATCCAGTGCCCGCGACGAAAGCGCCGGTGAAAAAAGTAAGTGCCACGACCTCAGCGCCCGGCACGGGCATGGTGACAAACATATCGGCTGGTGCCAAAGTTGCCAGCAAGGCTGTCAACGATCTGGGTGAGTTCTCACAAAGCAAGCCAAATGATGGGATGTTGAACGCAGTATTGACTCCTCTCCTTGTGTAGATTCATACGTAGAGCAACGATTAGACCAAGCTCCTCCATCAAGGCAGCAGCAGCTGGAACCAAAGATCGAGCCGAGAATCGTGGACTGGAAACCCGACGGAAAGGTTGTGCGCGCGCTGCTACGCGGCATGCTGCGCTTTGGCGATCTCACCGACGTCGGCATGTTCAAACCGGATCGCCATAATTCGTTTTCCGATGAGTTTAAATTGCAGAATTTCGTGGTCCGATCGCATCTCCCGTCCTCGACGAAAGCGTCAGAAGAGCAGCTCCTGAAAACAGCCACGGAGATCACGGAACGTGCGCAGCGAGCCATCGAAGACAAGCAGGACAACATGAAGTACGCAGACGTCGAAATCAAACCGAGCCAAGTCATCGAGCGACTGTATGAAAACCTGAAGCTGAGAGTCGCCGTGCAACGCGCGCTCCGTGACGCCAAGTACGCCAAGCGAGACGACAAGGGTGCGTACGTGCTGGTCGCGAAGCAGTCGGACCTCCCCGTGTTAGGAATTCCTCGCGACTTCCCGCCATGGTCGTGGGCCGAGAAGGAGCATGACTGGAATAGCCGAAAGGACACGGCGTTGCTGCTCGGTATCTACGTGCATGGTTTTGGCGCATGGGAAGACATTTTGAACGACGATCTTCTCCATTTCCACCAGCAGCGCGCGTTGAAAGGCGAACGGATGAAGAAGCGTGCTGAGAATTTGCTCAAGCGTCTCCCGCCACCTGATGAATCTGGGGATCCGAAGATTGTGCACAATGCGAATGCACTGGTCGCTGGATCGCAGAACTCGGGGCCATCGCTTGGTGCCCAGTTTAGCGCGATCATCAACAGCAACAACCCAAACAAAGGACGACTGGAGCGTGCAGCACAGCGGTTCGCGGCGCGTCAAAGCAGTGGAGCCTTGTCTATACCTGAATCCCGTGTGGTCGCCGAAGATTCCATTCGACGCTCACATACCCAGGCTAGCAGCAGCAGTAGTAGTATCAGTAGTAGCAACAATGCTCCCGATCGACAGCGGAAAACGTCGCTCCCGTCAAGCTCGCCACGAAACGACGAGCCAGAAGATGGCGAAGTTGGTGGTAGCTCATCCGCTGTTCCCAGTAGTAGTGCTGCTGGACGCTCGTCGACTTCCTCAAAGCCGTCATCATCTAGCAAGCGAGCGGCATCCATAGAAACGGAGCAGAGTGGCGGTGGTTCGCCGCGAAAGAAGAGCAAACACCACAGTTCCGAGCGATCACGGAAGCATCGAGACCGAGATGCCTCTTCCACCCCGTCGAAGAAGAAAGCGAGGATACTTACAGAAGAGCAGTGCGTGGAAAAGTGGAAACCGAGCAAGAAGCTGAAGGAGATCCGCCAGGTGCTGAAAAAGATGAAGATCATGGCGGACTGGTCGAAAAACCAGACGGACGAAGTCGTCGTGGAGAAAGTGTCCAAATATGTGATCACGATCGGCGAAGCGATCGACGACATCGTGCGGAAAGCCCAGAAAGATGGTGATGACTCGGATGCGGCCCACGAGTTGGACGAATTGTGCACCTGCTTATGGTCGTACGCCGCGGGGTACACGCCGTTCTCGTCGCTCATCTTTGAGCGCTTGTACGATGACATTTGCGCGGACGGGGAGTCCTTGCGCCAAGAGGAGAAGCGAGGCCGCCCGACCGCGTCCACATGACGGCGAGAGCAAGGGTCCTACAGATAAAGAATGATCGGGATCCTTGGATCTCCTCGTGCAACAAGCGAGTGGCGAGCCGAATGTGGAATTGTCAAAGCCATGACAAGCAAACAGAACAAAACAACGAGCTCTTGGACACGCACGGCAACGGGAACAAAGGATCAAAAGGGAGTGAGTGGGTGGGGAGGCACGATCTCCCCACACAAGCGAGAAACGTGGTGGCTGCTGGCATGTTGGTCTCAAAAGGGGGCCATTGGTTGGATCGTATATAATGTAGGCCGATGAATATAGTCTCTCACCTATGCTATCAGAAACAAGTTGGTGGCTGTCTCTGTTCTAAAGTGAGCGTCATTGGCCCTGAACGGTCAGACAGGCAGCATTTTCTTGCTGCAAAAGGTCACAGCCTCACATTGTCCGAGAAGCTACTTGAGGTGAGTAGCAGTAATTCCCCAGAACGGATGGTGGACATGCAGCCGACGCCCGAGGAGCTCGAGCTGAAGGAGCATGTGACCAAGACGCTCACGACCCAAGGCGTGCTCGGCAAGATCAAGGTAAGTAGCCGCTTGCTCTTTCTAGAGACCTAGATGCGTCTAATGAATCTCCATTGTGCCTTAGGCTCAACTTCGCGCGGCCGTGTTCCATGTGGTGCAAGAGTACGAGCCCGACGCTGAGCTCGTGTCGACGTCGCGGAAGTTGCAGGCGTTTGGCAAAGAAGGCGAAGTGGCGCTGGATGTGATTGTGGACTTTCTCGAGTTTTTCCAGTTGGACCATTCGCTCGTGGTGTTGAAAGCAGAAGCGAATGTTGAGACGACAACGACGCAGAGAGGGTTGACGCTGCAGAAGGAGTTGAAGGAGGTGATCGGGGAGACCGAAGATGCTTCTTCCCCATTGCTCATCCAGATGCTGCTGCATGCTCGTTCATTAAATGATTCTGCCAAGCCAAAAAGCTCGACTGAGAGTCGATGGAGGCAAGATGAAGAAGACGTACCATATCGACGCAGTGGACTCTCTTTGCCTAGTAATATGAAGGCGGAAGAAACGATTTTACGAAAGGAGTTTGAGGACGACGCATTGCTGGAGAACGTCGCCACTGAACGCCGGCAGCCGACAGCGACCACGTTGGAGTTTGCAAACCACAAGGAAGATTATTCGAAGAGCAAAGCCAATGAAGAAGACGAAGGTGACAAATCGGAGGATGAAATGGACGCGAGCGTGGTGTCCGAGTTGAGTGAGTCGATCGCCGAGGAAGAGCAGCAGTCGGCGAGTATGACTTACAGTCAGGACTATGGAAATGTGAGCAAAGACGAGCAAAGCTTTGGTGCAATAGACGAGAAGAAGAAAGCAGGGCAAACGGGTGGTGTGGCATATTCAAGCACAACTACGGTGATCCGCGAAGAGGACGAAGAGGGAGAGCATATGGAAGCAGCTCGTGCTCGTACAGCAAAGGAAGACAACGACGATGCTTTCTCGCCACCGCCAGCGCCAATGTCGATCTCAACCACATCAACAGCCAAAGAGACTGAAGAGGACGAGTTTGATGAAGAGCTCGAAGTCGCGCGCTTGAGTTCGCTGGATGCAAAGCTCAAGGCCATGGAAGCGGAAGACGAGACCGGAACGCTGCAGCAGCTGAAAGCCACACTGCTCCAGGGGGATGACGACGCGTTGAAGAAGCCGAAAAGCACTGGAACAGGAGGCGGCAACGAAGACCACGACGCGTACGGCAGCGACTTTGAGGAGGAAGAGGTCGTGAGCGAGGTCTCGGACGACGAGATCGGTTCGGTCTCGGATCTCCCCTCCGAGCAGGAGGAATCGGTGAGCAGCAGCGCATATAGCAACGCTCCCACACCAGTCTCGCGTGCGCCGCCAACGTCGAAACTGGACGACGAGAAAGCCGTGGACGACGAGAACGCGCTCAACAGCTACGACTACATCGAAGAAGTCGAGAGAGGATGGTGACCGGCGTGCCAGTAACCTAAGAGACAGACATCCTGCATCAGTATTATCACCACAGAAACATCGCAATTGTCTTCAGGACGTCATTTCTTCCTCGTTCTATTGCTGTGTCTTTGCATTCTATTTCGTTTATTGCTCCTCGTCCTGTTCCTCTCCACATGGCTTCAATTTCTTGCCAATGAGCTTCTCCGCGAGTTCGCGGTCTTCAAACTCTTCCGGATGGACGAACAGGTTCTTGCCCTTGGCTTGGAACGAGAGCATCGGGTGCATCGACGAAGGCGGCGGCGCCACGTCCGAGAGCTTGAACGAGTGCTTTGTGAGCTGCGCGAAGAGTGTCACGGTCTCCACCGTCAGCTCCGGGTCGTCGCTGTTGTTGTTGCTGCGCCACATGCGCATCACGTAAGGCTTGAAGAGCACGTGGAAGAGCGACGTCGTACCCAGCCCAAAGAGCTACAAAAAACGGAATAAATGATACAACATTAGGACCACATTTTGCGCTTCATACGCAGTGTTAGAAGCAGAAGACACCGTACCATGATCGTGCCGCACATTGCCCACTACAGTCCGAGCACAACGACAGCATACGCATTAAATCACTAATATGCCTCCAAGTCCATACATTTACAATAGGGAACGCCCGCCGTTCTTACCTTGCCGACCATGGACGTCGACTGCTCGCTGATGAGGCAGAGCGTGGGCATGCCGACGGACGTGAGGATGCACGACGTGACGGACACGCCCTTCATGAGCCGCACGGCGCGCGCCATCGGACCTTCGTACACCAGCTCGGACTCTTCAGGCTTCACCGCGCTGTCCTCATTCCCGGTCTCCTCCTCGTTGTTGGACGCAGCCGTCGAGAGGAATCGATGCGGCTGTGCGCCTCTGAAAATGGTGGAGAGAGCGCCTTCAGGAGACGCGCCAGCGACGCGGAGTCCGACGGACGATGGAGGTACGTACGCAAGCTGCTGGACGAGTGCTGCGCTGCTGCTGATGCGGAGACGCAGGTGGTGGCTCGTGGACGCGCGACGCGCGCTGGTGCGCAGCACAGCAAGCATCACCATGATGGCGAATTGTGTGGGCTTGTGTCAGGAGTGATGCCACCACACAATCTAAAAGTAGGACGCATACGTGTCCTATATCAAACTCCGTCCTCTTTCGGCAGTTTACACTAGGATGAAGGACACAGATGGTTTGTGCCGTTTTTATGTGAAGGTTGTGCTTTTTCGGTGAACATGGTTTGTTTTCTTTTTCGAAAGTGTGTGCGTGTGATCTGTTGGTCGCACACTTTCGATGTCATGTTGTTTTCCACACTTGAGCTTTGTATACTCAAAACAAGAAAGTAGCATGCACACATCAACAACAACAACAACAACAAATGAGGTTGTCAAGTTTTTCTTCCGTTTGCATTTTCACAGCAGCAAGCGTTGATCATGAGTTATCTGACTAGGGTTCGGGTTCTCTGCTTTTGTGTCTTGAGAGAGAGAAGGACAATGTCTGTGTGGAAAGAAAGACACAAGACGAGTGACCGTTCAGTGTTTTTAAACACTATTTTGAAAATACAATTTTGAGCACTCGTCAATTTTGAGATTTTGGAACTGTGATAAAAGTTTCATTTTGTGTTCATTTATGGAACATTTGTGGAAGTTCATGCACAGCGAGCCAAAAACACACTCATCTCTCAATGTGCGTGGTGCAGTAAGTGTCGTATTGCCATGTTGTTCTCTTTTGCCAAGCGCGGCACACGTAAGTGCTGAAGACCCTCGCGATTGATCATGCGCATTGCCATGTTCATACGGCAAATCAAGGCGGCCTCATCCATGACGCTAAAGACTTCCCCCAGGTCGCGCATATTGCACTGTCAGCTCAGTAGGATAGACAAAACATCTTTTTGCAGGCTCATAACAGCCGTCAAGTCTCCAGCACGCTTCGTTTCTCCGATGACCCTTGTGCTCGTGCGACTCTTACCTACTAAATCAAAGCATCTCAATGGCCATCACTCTCACAAGCAATAGGTTTTGCAGATGGACTGGCCAAACTAAACACTTGTCGCGATGTGCAAATCGTAATTCTGTAAGAGAGACTCCCACACAAATTACGGGTTGTGCATCGCGACAAGAATTGTGCTTTTCGCACGAAGTAAACATCACGACGCTGATTGACAGGGGTGAACGAAAATACGTGCCGAGGGGTGTAGCAGTAGAGGCTCAGCAATAAAAAAGAAAAGAAGCCACCACATACCTTACTACACACGTACGTGCCATATTCGTTCACAAATGCACACGCTGGCGCATCGTCGCTCCCGCTCACGCACGCTTTCTTTCTCCTCTTGTGCTGTGTATCTCCCACTCATGGCATCTTGCTGTCGATTACAACAGCTGTCGTGCGTACATATCACCATAATGCATAAAACGTGGGTAAAGAAACGAACTTACTGCTTGGTGTGACGACAAATGAACCCACTTGTCTGTGGTCGGACATTTTGAGACCTCATACAAACTTTCAGTCACAAGCGAGACACGACTTCCGATAATCAATTTCGTCACCCAGAGGCAACTGCACAAATCTCGTCAATCTCGTTTGCGTCAGTTGCGTTGTGCGGACCGTTTGTCAGCACCACCGACACCATGGGTACACACACGCGAGATACATACTCTGTAACTTTCATTTGTCAACATGAGGACATATTGTGTACACACACAGAGTTGTCACTTGTGTGCCGACATGGCTGCACTTGCTCAACATGTGCATGCGTAACCACTTGGTTTTGTATATTACAGTACGGAGACACCCTCATATATCACTGCAGCATGCCAACTTCTGCTTCGTGCCCAGCGCGTTTATTTGTCTCTTTATTGGATGTGAAAGTTGCTCAAATGCGATGCTCCAGCTTGTGTAAATATGTATGACGAGGAAGAGCCGCATTGAGGGATCGATGCATAGATACCAATAAGCAAGCATTCCTCGACATTTGGTCCATCCATCAGACTAATGTGGACGCTGTGCAAAAACAACGCTCTTAACACATTCGCACCACGCAACTTGCCACAATTTGTTGTCGACAAACGCAGGCGTGTGGTTGGTGCAAATTGTGTACCGTAATGTCATGCCGTCACCACCAGCTGACCAGCAAGTGACGGACAGACGCAAACCGATCCACTGTGTGTGCAATTTGCGTCGGCAGGCGCGAACCTGTTTACGCCTGCGAGAAAAAAAAGTGACGGAGTGGACAAGTTGCAGCAGCAGGGGATGGCTGATTTGCAGACAATCACTCTGTGCGGACGCACGTCAGTGGAAGTTACAAAGTGTACCCCGCCTGCCTGCCCTTCCTTCCCGGTAACTTACGTCCTCGAATATCTGTTTTGCCTCCATCCCCCTCTTCCCCCTTTCGCCCTTCTCGCACGCACGCCATCGGCGCGCATTTGCCACTCCCGTGCTTTTACATTTACACAAATGTCGGACAGATTTCTTAAACTTGTCCAAGGCACATTCACAAACCAAACACGAACAACTTTTTTCTCTCTCTCCACGTATCTGCAGCTCAAGTCCCCTTTGGACCGTGGATCGCGTGCGAAGCGGCAGCAAGTGAGTGCCACAGTGCGCGCCATGCTGGCATGATGACAACACATTCCTCTGCGTGGGTGTGCATACCTAACCGAGAAGACGCGGTACGCATGTCAGTTCGAAGTTGCAGGAGATGACAGACAGATTCTTTCTCGCCTTTGACCGCGACTTGTAAACTTGCTGTCAGCACACTCGTAGCGACGGACCTGCGAACTCTTGTGGCAAACCCTTTACCAAATGGCGAGTAAACCGTCAAGTTCAGCAGAGTTTTTGCAGTTGCGAAGCGAGCGAGCGAACAAAGCAAACAGAGCAAACAAACGAAGCAGACAAGCGATTCTTGCCAAGATTGTTTCACACGCAAAAGAGACTGAAGAAGAGCCGTGTGCGAGGCTCAACATTGGCTTTTCAGCGACACGTTCTTCCCTCACGCTGGTGTTGGTGCCCCTGTTTATGCGCTATGCCCACAAACTGTGGGCCATAGCCAGTCCATGTGAGCGGGAGTGATAGAAAGGGCGATCAGGGGGTAGGGCACTTGTACCCTTCTAGCCAATTGGCGCGCTCACCCACTTGCCTTCTTTGTGAATTATCAAAGGGCTTCCCTTCTTCATCCCTTTTTTTCCTTCCTGTTAGCCATTCCATTTTTTTTCTTCGCTTTTTTTTTATTACTTTGCAGCTCGCAACTTTTTTTTCTCTCTCTGTCAAGAACGCACCGATGCAAACACTGACTGAAGAGACCGACGTGCTTACGGAAAAGGGCTTGTTTGAATTCGACCATCTGCTCGTCAAAGCGCACTTCCCCTGTTTCTTCCTCCCCCACACCGCATCATTTTCGCCATCAAAGCAGCCTTTACGCAGGCAGCCAGCCGCGCTACTTCAAAGTGGTAAGTTTCAGCAGGGAGACCACGTTTATTTTTCGGTTTTCTTCGACAAGTGTGTGTGTGTGTACCCTTCTGTGGCGTAATTTTTCCTTCGTTCGGTACATACTTTCCCTTTCCCTCCTGTTTTTTATGATGAAACGCTCGCGCTCTTGGCAACTGGGCCAGCCACACTCGCATGCAGAAACCAACGCAAAGGCGGAAATGAAAACCAAGCGCCTGAAAAAAAGAAGAACATGAAGAACAGCAGCACAGATAAATTACAGACCACCCACCTGTTCTATTCCCCAAACATACACGCACATACCCGCACACAAAGGTACACACACAAACCACCCCAAACACATACAATTCGACCGACAAGTCTCCCCCAAAACACAACAAAAAAGAAGCAGCGCACACCAGGCAATTGCAACCTGCGTGACCTCGACAAGCACTGCAATATCATCTGCAGGCGGTGCGTTGCAAGCACCAAGTCGACAGACCCCAACAAACAAATCGACAAGGAAGGCTTGCAGCAAACACAGGCGGTGGTGACAACAACAAACAAGCGTACCCCCAGTTACTGTGTGCGCGTAACCCCACTCCAACAAGTGTGTGTGTGTGTGTGTGTACCCGTTTTTGCGCTGTGTATTCCGCAAAAAGAAAGGGTGAGAAGCAAGCTTCAAGCGCGCACTCATTCCGCATTCTACCGCCGTCCACACGCATATGCAGCAGCGCAAGATGACAGGCAGCGCGATGGGAGGAGCAGGCGCAGCGCGCGACCACCGCGGCAGCCACCGCGCCGCCATGATGCAGCCGCCGTCGTCGCAGCTGATGAGCGGGCCGCAGAGCGCGTACGCCGCTGTGAACCAGCCACTGCCGCCGCCGCCGGGCTCGTACCTGGGCATGAACGTGAATCTAGGTCTGACAATGACCATGAGCGACATGGAGTCGTCCATTCGTGCATACCATCCGTCAGCGTCGCAGCATCCACAGCAGCAGCAGCACCACACCGTGTCGCCGTCGACACACACAGACGCCGGCGGTTCGTTCTGGCGACCACAGCAAATGGACGCCGCGGGAGCTTATGGAGGGAAAGCGCACGGCGGACTGGAACTCGAACTCGGGGATATTCTTGGCGCCGGAGGCAGCAGCAACGACAGCGACCGTGACGGCATGCGTCCCGAAGGCGCGTCGCCGGACGTCACGATGTCCGTCATGGGCTCATCCTTTGAAGTGTCGCCGTTCGGAGACCATATGAGTATCGGAGGCAGCGGTGTTGGGATGATGAAATCAGGTGGCGGATACGCGCACTCGCACGCACTCTTGCGACAGCAAGAACAGCAGCAGAACGCGCGTGGAGGCAGCATCGGCGAGCATCAAGACCTGCTTGGCCGACCGAGTACGACGCGATCGATCAGTAGCAGCAGCAGCGCAGGTGGCGTGCCGACTAATCCGAACCCAAACAGCACGACGCCGACGAGCGCGACTGAGGGTTCGAACACGAGCGAGTATTCTCGCTTCGTGGACTCGCGCGACGAACCCGACCTGAGCCAGCACAAGATCGACGAAAAGAACGAGAAGTGTCAGTTCCACAATTGTCCGAACCGCGCACGCGTCTCGCAGGCGTACGGCAAGTTCTGCAACCGCCATGTGATTGTCGCGCCATGCGGCTTTCCAGGGTGTCGCGACAAAGCGCTGCTGAATTCGTCCATGTGCGACAAGCACCTGGCGCAGGGCAAAGACGCGCTCCACAAGATCTTGGCGAGTCGCGCGCAGAATGTGCCCGTGTGTCGGACGTTCGGGTGTTTCAAGAACGACCAAGGCCGAGGGTACTGTCGTGGCCATGAGAAGCTGCTGATGGCTACGGGCAGACTACCCAAGCACATCAACAAGCGCCGCTTGAACAGCGCGTACACGATGTGCAGCTATCCGGGCTGCAACAAGCACTCGCAGCGGAATCACTTGTGCCGCACGCACGGCAACTTGATCACGAAACAAGCCGAAGAGCTCTGTAGTCGGTCAGCAGCTCAGGGCGGCAGCGAGACCTACGAAGAGATCCTGTCGCGGCTACAGAAGGATATACGAAAATGCACGCATCCGAGTTGCACGAAGAACTCACAGCGAGATCGACTCTGCACGATGCATTACTACGAGAAGCACAACTTGCAGCGAGATGGCGGCGGCGGCAGCAGTAGCAACAGCAGTGGTGGCGACCAACCGCACACCAGCAGCAACAGCAGTGGTCCGTCCGAGGTGACCGTGCCTGTGTGCAGCATCCCGGATTGCAATCTGCAGGCATTAGGCGGCGCCAAGGGAATGTGCAAATACCACTCGGGCGGTCAAGGACTGAAAAGCCCCATGAGCGATGGGTCTGGCGCGAGCAGCGGGATGATGATTCGTGACGCTGAACGCACACGGTGCAATGTCCCTGGTTGCGTGCAAGCTGCTTATACATCCGGCATCTGTGTGCAGCACTTGAAGCAGCAGCAGACACAGCAACAGCAACCGCACATGCTCGCGAGCGGCAGCAGGTACAACAACAACAACAGCAACAACAATGTTCTGTCATTTGGTGGCGACGGTCGATTCAGTCCGGCGTCGATGGGAGATCCGACGAATCCTCGTGCCAGCATGGACAGCTTCTATGCCGGTGGTGGTGCCCAGGGTGCTTCTGCTGCGAATGCGTACGCCAACGCATTAGATGTTACGATGAACAGCTACGCGGCGATGTCGACTGGCGGACGACATGTTCCCTCGGGAGGCGCTCCTGGGTCATCCGATGTGGAAAATGAAGCAAAGCACGCTCTCGTGAGTCTCAATACCGGCAAACCTGGCGAAAATCGAAGCTATGTCAACTCGAGTGACAGTCGCAGCACGAAATGCGCGAATCCGATTTGCACGCGTGAGAGTTACGGTCGTGAACTGTGCGAGTCTTGCCAGAGCATGTTTTCGCCTCTCGTCGTGTCAGTCGGTGGTGGCGACTCGTTGGGATCCAGCGGCGGCGCAGGGACTTCATATCCTTTCTCTGTTGGTGGAGGTGCGAGCGCGCAGCCTGAGCCAGAAACCAGTCCGCATGGATGGGGTGAAGGTGGTGTCAAAGACGCCTCGAGTTTGGGAAAGGCATCCCAGGGAGCGAGCACGAAAGCCACGTCGTGTCGGGTGCAGCAGTGCAACAAAGCCATTTCGCAGGGTGGTCTGTGCGAGACCCATCTTCGTTTGTTTCAAAATGGCACCCTGTCCGTGGACGAGATCACGCTACCGTCACGACAGAGCAAGGCACCATCGTCCGAGACTGCGGCAGCAGCTGCTGCACCCAAACCATCCGTTGCGAGTGCTTCTATGACGACGAACTTGAGTGGTGGCAAAATGAAAAAGTATTTCTGTAAGACGGAGGGCTGTGACAAGCAAGCACAGCGCCGTGGGCTGTGCAAGCGGCATTTCCGATTGCAAGAAAACAACGCAGCGTCGTCAGCGCAGCCAAGCGCGAGTGAACCGTCGTCCATGGATTTCGCTATGACATCAAACCAACAACAAAGTGGGAGTGGGGCGCCGTGCCGCTTTCCCGGTTGCATTCAGATTGCTGCGACGGGAGCGCTGTGCTCCCTGCACGCGAACGCGAGCTTTTGCTGGCAACCAGGGTGTGAGAACATTGTGAATGGACCGCAATTCTGCGAGTTCCATGCGTATCGGAAGCAGTGTGCGTACGAAGGGTGCAACTACAGCATCAAGGACGCGACCTCGAGCGGTTGCGCGACCCACGCGATGGAACGTCGGTGCAGCCACGCGCACTGCGACAAGTTTGCCGTCAGTGACCGGTGTCGTCTCCACCAGATCAGCTGCCACGAAGAGCCGTGTGCGCTGTGTGAGTTGCATGGGAGCAGCGGCATGGATGACGACGACGAAGCGGAGCTCCAGCAGCAGCAGGTGCATCCTCAGCGCACTGGTGGCGGCGGTCAGCGCATGAAGGAGAACCAGTTTGCTCAGGGCAACGCGAACAACGAGTTCGGGGCTGCGTCGAACGCCAAGGGGAACGCCATGTTTCGCGAATCGCGGCTCATTTAAACGAGATGAGACCACGTTATGGAAGACGGGGGACGTAGGTAGGTAGTATATGTTGCTTTTATTTCTTATTTTTTATTTGCACAACGTGAACTGAGAGAAGAGAGAGGGAAGAGATCCGTTCTTCCCTGGAGGTAGCTGTTGAAGAAGGAGTCGTGGATGTCTGTAAGTGTTTGGAAAAGAAAACGAAAAGCTGTTTGTTCTTTGCATATACACTTTACAAACATGGCGTTCACTAAACAACGTAGATGCATGTGCGTTGCATATGACATTTTTCCATTTTTGTGTAGCATTCTTTATACATACATCTCTTGACAGCATATTCCTTCTTTTCCCAATTAAATAGCGTTCTGGCCAAACAAAAAGCGCAGCAGCCGAAGATACGTGGGCTTGACGTGCGCGGGCGGGCTCGACATGATGAGCGCCATGGAGAGCGAGAAGAGCGCCACCTCGCTGTGCTTGATGTAGCGCACGAGACCCTTGATCTTGAGCAGCCGCCACACGATCTCCATGCCGCGCAGTCCGCAGTAGAGCGTGAGCTCCGACCGGCGCTTCGGGCTCTCGAGCAGCAGCGTCCACCCAGCGATAAACTGCGTTGTTCATAAAGCAAGGCGAATAGCGTTAAGGACATGTGCAATGGATAACGAGTGAAGTAAACTGGCTCCATAATGAGACGCACCCCTGAAGACCAGCCGGTCATGTGGAAATCGCGGTGCCACGTGTTGCGGATCGCGCACATGACCAGTTTCACCACCGTCTGCATACATATATAACAGCAAGGATATCGTCAGTCTGTGTCGACAAGCAGCAATGCATCATAAACATGGATAGATAAACTGCGCTTTACCTGGTAGGAGGTCAAGAACACACACGAGCGCAGCGCGGCGAGCGTGAGCGTCGTGACGGACGCGACGGGCGTCGCGCGCAGCTGTTGGAGCTTGAAGATCAGCGCCGGCAGGAAGTGCACGGGGAAGTACACGCGCGCTGTGCGGCCGATGCCGCCGACCCACTCCTTGGCGCTGTGACCAATGCACGATTCCCTATTGATTGGTCATGTTCGTCGCATATTCGTTAGTTCGCATGTGCATACGCATAAAGAAGAGTTTTCGTTAACGTACGCGTGGTAGTGCGGCTGGCAAGTGCGGAACGGAATGGGGACGCCGTTGGTGTCCACGACGTTAAGCAGTCGCTCGCGGAACGTGTACTCGAGTCCAAAGTCCGTCAAGCCCGCGGTCGCAACTATCCAGTTGTAGTAGCCCTACGATTTACACATCCATTCGTTATTACAAAGCACTCGGTTAAAAGCAACGAAGGCATGGACACACATTATACCTTTGCGACGGTCACAGGCTGGATCACGACGCCGTACATGATGGCGGCGTTGCTGAGCGCGAAGATCCACTCGGTCGAGTACTTCCACGACGGCAGCACCTTGGCGGCCGTGAGGTGACGTCCCACGACGTCCAGCATGCGCATGAAGATGTAGAGCGACACCGTCGTGCGGCGCGCCTTGGAGTCCACGAGCAGCGTGAGCCCCGACACGGCGCCGGCGATCGCGAGGTTCGTCTGGTCCTTGGTGCCACGCGCGACGCGCGCCACGATCTCCGCGACGCGGAACACGCCCACGAGCGAGCCCACGAACGCGCCGAAGCGCAGCGTGTCGGTCTGCACGAGCTGCCGCAGTGCACCCGCGGCGCCGCTGCGGAAACTGTCCCACTTGCGCGCCGCCATCAGCAGCGCCGTGAACGCTTTGGCCCCATACGCATACAGGAACGCTACACAGAGACAACCAACAAATGTGCATTACATAAAGCTGAAGCAGCGCACACCTCGCATATCCGTTCACCTAATAATCATTTTCTTCTTCTTTCTAAATCAGATTTTTGGTACACTCCGCATTCAGGAGGTGCTAAAATCTGACACTATATGCATACACAGCTGGCGGTTCTCACTGAATAAATGCATATGTGACACATACCTCGGAGCGCCGCGCGCAATGCAGACTTGAGATCGCGAACTACGTCCTTGGGGGTCACTTTCACTGCTGCCTGCGTCGCATTGTCAGCCTTGTCCTCCGTGCCTGCTGCCGCAACTGTATCATTGTCGTCGTTGCTGCCGTTGCTGTCGTCAAAGTGCGGGAGCGGCTCATCCACGAACGTGTCCTGGGACGACAAATGCTTGCGCACCGTGAGCGCTTTCTCCGACACCGAGTCCGAGTCCAGTGGCCGCGTGTCGAGCCGCTCCAGGAGGGAGTCGTGGAGCGCTGCCAGCGTCTTGCTGTTGTGCTGTGCTAGCGCCTCCGCCGTGAGCTTCACGACGTTCTCGGGGTCGTTAGGCACAGGAGACGCTGCAGCCTCCATATCGTCGGGAAACACGGCCGAGTACATACGCTCCATGGTTGGTTGAGTCTGTGTACAAACTTTATATCTTTGCGTGTCCAAGTGCACTCTTTATGGCGAAATGAGAAATGGACCAAGAGGAATGGGCGAATCTCAGAGTGCGTCAATAAAACAAAGTGCTTTGATTTATTGACTCGTCGTCCGTTGGTACAGGTCCAAAGTGAAGCGCGCGCACACATCGTGAGAAAAATGTAATAAGGAAAATGCCGCAATCGAGGGGATTCCTGTCCTGTCTACCGACATGGAAACGTGTTTATATGGAGTTCTGTATGTGAATGTGTGAAAATATCTGTTTATCGGTGTACACAGCCATCGCATGCAGCCAGACCGTCCGACAATCGAAAAGGAGACGATGACGTGACGGACACGATTGGTTGTCGCGTCGCGCACTTTTTTTCATGTGTTTTTGTTTCTATGACAGGCAGGTATGCACGCATGTTGAAGCACTTTCCCGCAAGCGCGGTTTCTTTCATGGCTGAGTTCACACTATTGACTCATCCATGAAAGAAACCGCGCTTGCGGGAAAGTGTTTCAATATCAACTCAATATGGATTCCATGAAATGGATATGACATCATCCATTCATTGGAGTTTTCACACACACATAGATGCGTGAAGGATCTACAATTAAGCATTGCTTGAAGCAGCGTATCCACTTGACCAAACTGAATGAGGGATATCCACTTGAGCAATCGGAGACTTGCTGCTGCTTGCTGACACGCAAATGTGGATAAAGACGAGAAATAAACACACAAACAAACAAACAAAAAAAGCAGACCCACACTTCAGAAAGCATGAGAAGCAATCTTTTTCGCAGAATGATCGTTTGTCTGGTTGTTTTATAGACAGGACTCGGAAATGATGAGGACGGGATTATGCAAAAGAGGGCACTGTTTATCAAAAGCAAGGAGTCGATGAGCAAAGTGTCATTTGCCGGATCAAAGTGCTGGGTTTACGTCAAAGTACCTATTCAACGAATATTTAAGTCACTCGAATCCTTTTCGAGGCAGTCGGCGGAATCTCGCCCGAGTTTGACCAACTTCATGAGCTCAAAGCCAAGCTCCTCCTGCAATACAAATGGCACCACGCGCATTACCCCACACACACATGGATGCCACACGCCAGTGCATATTTATCGGCTTTAATGTAGCGCATCACGGTTATCGCAGACTGAACTACAGCGTTGCTTTATACCACGTCGCAGCATTGTACACTTTGGCAAAGAACATCTTCGAAACGATTGCATCAGAGACCTCTATGCAACAAGCCGATGGAAAAATACGCATGCTTGCATTTGCTCTATTGTTACATCGGAGCTGTTTCTATATACAATATGTTGAGGAACCCCGATGGTTCTGATCGGCAACACTATCGGCTATTGTGAGACGGCTCTGTTTACGAAGAAAGTTGAGTTGAGGTTTTCATCATCGAGTTACTCACCTCCATCGCGCATGGGGAAGCTCTTCTGTCGTCTTCCACATGGCAGGCAGACATCACAGTCTCTGTCTGATATGCATAAAGGACAGCGCGAACTTGTAAAAGAAGACGCAGGCACTGTCTGCTATACATCATGACAAAGATGACTTGTCCTGCAAATCGTGCATCAAGACTGCAGCCATGTCGTCGACCAAGTCCACATCCACTGTTCATAGGGCAACTGTCCACTTTCCCCTACCACCACAACAAATGTGACAGTGTAAAAACTCATAAAGTGTATAGATGGTGTTCCGGATAAAACTAGTGTATGCACCCGGTATTCCCGTGATAGTACCGGTATTCCGTTTTGCTTATCCGATTCTTCAACGTTGGGTCCCGCCGATGACGCTGCGTGGCTTTTTCGAAGCGCGACGACAGCAGCTGATCCCATTTCCCCACGCGCCACCACCAAGCAAGCAAGCAAACAAACAAGCGAGCGAGCGAGCGAGCGACAAGTGCGGCTGGCGTCTACGGATCGCTTCCACAGATTCTCCCTTCGCACGCCTTTATCCCTTTTATCCCTTCCTCTATAAGCCATGGAGCGCGTGTACTCGGCGTTCTTCACGGCCGATCGCTCGAAGAAGGAGACGCCGCCGTTGACGGCCGAAGCGCTCGAGAAGCACAACGAGCGCACTCAAAAGGGGAGCAAGAATGATGCGCGCAGCACCAGCGACGCGCGCCAGTCGCTTGACGTTGACGACCCGCTCGCGCGCCACCCGTATGGCCATGATGCCGTGGCGGCGACGGCGATGGAGCAGCGCCGCGCGAAACCCAACAACAACCGACGAATCAAGGACGACGAAGACGAGAGCGAGTATGTGGATGCGCGTCGCCGCGAGCTTGCGCAGCTGACGTTCAACTATGCGTACGTCAAGCGCGACGTGAAGGCGGCATTCAAGGCCGCGTTACGAGGTATGCGTTTAGTTTTCTAGCAGTGCGTTTGTGTGGCGATGTGGATTAATTTGTTTGCATGCTGTACGTTCGCAGTGTTCCTATACGCGTATGGTGCGAAGGCGTTCACGGCGCTGCTCTTGGCGTCGCGAAAGTTCAGTAGCCTCGAGTACGGGTACGTGGATGCTGTGCGACTGCTGCTGCGCGTGGACACGATCCGCTTTGGCGCGTTCTTCGGGAGCCTCGTGGGCGTGTTCCGCCTCACGGAGATCGCGGCGCGGCTCGCGCGTGCCAAGAAGGACCAGACGAACCTCGCGATCGCCGGTGCCGTGTCTGGACTAACGCTACTGGTGGACTCGAAGACGCGACGCAGCACCATCTCGCTCTACATTTTTGTGCGATTCCTGGATGTCGTCGGTCGCCATTTGACGGCCACGGACGTGCTTCCAAATTGGAAATACTCGTCCGAGTTTTTATTCGCAGCGAGCAATTCCGCGATTATGTATGCGTTCATCTTTGAGCCAATGCTATTGCCCAAGGTAGTGCGTGCATGTCTACATACAGCGCACATTGGCTGTTGTTCTAATATGTGCATGCATATAACGTGGATGAATGTAGAGCTACTACAATTGGATTCTGAACATTGGCGCCGTGACGGACCAAGGACTCGAGTACACGCTGCGCGAGCGCCTCGAGAAGGTCGTGGACGCCAACGGCACGCCGATCCCATTCCGCGTCTGTCAGCCCCATTACCACATGTACGTTTGCTTTACACCATGCTTGAGGAAGTCACATTTGTGTTGATCTGTTTGCTTTGTATGTATGTACAGGGAATCCTGTACGACGCATGGTGTGAAGGAGTGGATCGGCGGACTCGGACGTGCGGCGCAAGTGTATTTCCCCGTGCACATTTTGCCGGCGCTGATCTTCCGGTTTTCGCAGATCAAGGCCGCGCCGATCTCCTCGGCCGCCAGAGTCTCGTACGCTGCGCTCTGCTCGTGTCTCTTTTTGACATCGTACCAGGTACGCGAAACATGCAAATGACTATAAGGCATTGTATCCATAACGTGTGTGCTGCTGACAATGCGTGGTGGTGATTATTTGTGTATGTAGACGGTGGTGAAGCTCGTGATGTGCGCGATCCGCAACACCTTCCATCAGGATTTCCCCATCGGTGGCTGGATAGCTGGCGTACGTCTCCTGTTTGCTATATGGCCATCTTCGCATAAACGATTTTGCTTACTAAGGTTGTAAATATGTATTTGTTTGCACACTCATGGATGCAGTTTTCAACCGGAGCGGCGCTGTTCCTGGAGGACCGCAAGCGCCGCGCGGAGCTGATGCTCTACTGCCTGAGCCGCGCGCTGGACATCGTGTGGCGCTTGCTCAAGCACCGCGGCCTCGTGCGTTACGTGAACCACAGCGAGGTGGCGCTCTTCTCGCTCTCGATGGCTGGCATCATGTCGAGTCCGCCGGAGCACTTCAAGCCCACGTACCTGCGCATCCTGCGCTTCGTCTTCGGCCGCGACATTATTTAAACGCAATAACACAAGCGGTGGTGCTCTCGTTCTCCTGTTGAAGATTTCTCCCCCTCATTAAAGAATACACATATAAAGTGCTCTTCAAGGCGGTCTTGGCATATCGTGTGCCATTTGGCGCTGTGGATGCATCGTGGGCTGGTGGTTGTAGCCATCTGAGTTGTGTTTGTGCATGCGCATTTTGTCGAGTGCGCGTCCGTTCTGCTGATGTTTGTATGTGGAATGTGACTCGGATGGACCCTCTTTCTTTCTTCACGTGGGCAGCTGACAGCGCAGATGGCACACGATGAGAGCCATCGATGTTGGATCCGCCATTTTGCATGAGCAAAAATCGTCACAAGAAGATCTCCCAAAGCGTGTTCCCTCTTCATTGCACGACATCCTGATTTGCTATCATTTTCGTCAAGTGTATCGGCCATCCAAATGACTTGCTCGATGCATTTTTGCACCAGATCACATTTACAAATGATGCATCTGCACACATATTACTTATTACAGGCTACTTAAATAATCGAACCTTCTCTCTTCTCGGACAACGTTCGGCGAATGTTTCCTGACCCAACAGCGAGAGAGAGAGAGAGAAGATGATTCTATTGAACGTATGATCTACATACAGTTGAAGAATTCCTGAGTCTCATTAACACTGCTGAGAGTGACGTGTTTCTGAGTTTTGACGGTGTGGCACCGATATCATTGTCGAACAGAGCTGCGACTTGGGATAGAAAAACTTGATCGTTTCCCCGCGATTCGTCGGTGAGTATCTTCGCAGTCTTGGAGTTCATTGCCATGTTGGCGAGAAGATCGGCCATTTTGTTTTGTTCTCGTTTTGTGTGATTCCAGGAGGTCCACGCAAAGCTGGCGACGATTTGATTTACTCGAACTGCCGGTGGCTGTAACTCGGTCTGGCGTACTGAGGCGAACCCGTTCTGAGCTGCGTTAATCATTCGGCTGTCTCTGAAGACTTCCAACATGATTCACAGTGCTGTAGGTAGTGTGCACTGTGCGCCTGGCCATCTTTCAGTGCGTTGTATTCACACCAATTGTCCGTGACTTCTGGTCCCATGTACGCATAGCCGCATGCTTTGAGTTCCCATCAATTGCTGCTTTCATTCAGCCTGATCCAACGGCAAGTACCGTAATCTTTGATTTTTCATACGGCCATCCCGGTGTTGCATCATCATCACGTCGGCTCCATGTCAGTCAGTTGCTCAAGAGGGTTCAAGCACCACACAAACGTCCATATAAAAAGAAAACCCGGCAGCGCTCTTGCTTTCATTCCTCATTCCGCATTTTCTTTCCTACGGAGCAAACGAGTGAGAAGAGCAGCCGAAGATGCGGAGCCACTACGCGAGCGAGACAGCGCCGCTGACCGCGGGCATCGCGACGCGCATCGCACCGTCGTCGTCAGGCGCGCTGCGCCACAAGTACTCGCTCTCGACGCGCGCAACGCGCTACGCCAAGTACGCGCTCGCCTTCGCCACGCTGCTCGTTGTCGGCAACCTCATGGTCTTCCGCAACGTCGACAGCAGCAGCATGCGCGCCACTGCCGACGCGGACACGGATCGCGACCTCTTGCTTGTCGCCGAGGGGCTCACGGTGTCCGCCGCGGTAAACAAGGCGTCGTTCCCTGGCGCCGAGGACGAGATCGTCGACTCGATCGCTAAGCCGAAGGCATACACGTCGCGTCTGTTCTCCGGGTACCTTCCGCTTGCGAACGGCGGCGAGGCGTTCTATTTCCTGGCTGAATCGCAAAGCGAGACAAGTGAGAGCGACCCCGTGCTGCTCTGGTTGAATGGTGGCCCTGGTGCGAGTTCGCTTGCCGGGTGCTTTACGGAGAACGGTCCATTGTTTGTTAATGACGATGGACGCAGCGTGCGCGTGAACGAGCAGGCGTGGAACCAGAATGCGCACTTGCTGTGCATTGAATCGCCCGTGGGTGTCGGGTTCTCGTACAACGCGAGCGGCGTGTACGTCGCGGACGACGTTTCGCAGGCCGACGATCTCTACGATGCGCTCCAGCAGTTCTTTGTCAAGTTCCCACAGCTTCGCGCAAACGAGTTCATTATCTCGGGAGAGAGCTACGGCGGCATCTACGTGCCGACGACGGCGCGCGCGATCGTCGAGGGCAACTTGAAGTTGCAGGACAGCAATTCTGACAAGAAGATCAACTTGACCAAGTTCGTCGTCGGCAATGGCGTGAACGAGTTCTCGGGGCTCTCGATCATGCTGTACGCGTACTACCACGGCATCATGAGCACGGAAGAGTACCAAGAGGTGCGCACGAACTGTCCGAACCTGAAGGAATACGAGCCGAGTACCGCGTTGTTTGACTTGGATCTCGACTCGCAGTGCGGCCAAACGATGATGCGCGTCGTCACGAAGCTGTTCATGAGCCAGATCAACATGTACAACATCTACGGAACGTGCGCGGGCACGCCAGAGGAAGGCATGAAAGCGCTCGTGCAAGCGCTCATGACGCCGCAGAACGGCCACCCCCACCCGATCGGCAACCCGATGACCATGTGCCTGAACTCGACGCAGTTGGACGTGTACTTCAACTTGGAGGACGTGCGCGACGCGTTCCACACGAAGCCCGAGATCGACCGATGGTACGGCGACGCACTCACGACGACGTCGACGAAAATATACTCGGGGCTCGCGGGTCTCGACCCAGCGAAGCTGGAGCACGCGCACCTGCTCGACTACACTGGCACGCTCAAGCAGCGCGTGACTCCGATCTGGAAGGAGCTGCTCGCACACGGGGTCAAGGGCGTCATTTACCATGGGGACGTCGACATGGTCTGCGACTTTATCGGTGGTCTCTGGGCTGTCGAGTCCCTCAAGCTGCAGCGCCTTGGCAAGCGCAAGACCTGGTCTGTGGAGCTCGACGGAACGCAGCAGACTGGCGGCTTTGTCGAGGAGTTCAAGGGACTGACGTACGTGACGGTGAAGGGTGCAGGTCACTTGGTGCCGATGTGGAAACCTGTGGAGGCGAAGCGCATGTTGGATCTCTTTGTCTTGGAGAGGGAAGGCTGAGCGATGCTGTGCTTTTATGTAAAATGATGCACAGTGGCAACAGGGTCGTTGAATACAACACAGGAGTTCATGTCGGAGGTTTTGCTTGTGTGGCTTGAGATGAAGTTTGATATCCAACTCTCGTTGTTCGGCCGCCACCCCACGCAAGTATCAGCCCACGAGCACATGACCTCTACATGCTGACACTGCCGGCAGCATTGAACCGGAGCCTATCCAGTATGATGACTCTGAAGTCGCGTGGGGGACATATCGCATTCAGAGCGGCGTGAATGCTCGAAAGCAGACAACACGTGTAGGCGATGAGCAAATTACTTTGCGTTGAAGTTTATCGCCATGGTTCTTCCGCAAGGATTCAATATGTCGTCGATGTAGTACTACTGCAAGGTTCGGGAATCGACCACACCCATGAATGTTCACATCCCGGGTGCCAGCCTCAGCCCAGAAAAACATGTACGCAAAAGGCAGGAAATGCCTTTCGACTCACGCATTTCTCCGTTTCCATAATCACTATGACGTGGTAAAACCACTCGAAGCGTTTAGTACACTTCACAACGCACCTCATATTCAATAGCGCATGGCTTGTGAAGCGATTAGTATACTTCAGAATGCATCTCGTACACGTGACGTCCATGACGATGCGTTTAGTACACTTCCAAGATGCACGCCATCGCATCAGATTGGCTTCAAAGCAACACAATGGGAAGAGAGTAGCACTCGAAGCAATCGCTTTCTCACAATAAAATAAACCACCAAGCCGACGTGACAGGCAAAGCAGCAGCACAATGCACGGACACCAGCGCTACGTGGACGAGGCGGGGTTCAGCGAGTACACTGCGAACGCCGGCCAGGAGCTCGTGGTGTCTCTGCTCGTGGACGCGACGGTGGACGAGGCGTTCGACGCGCTGCTCAAGTACACGTGGGTCGGCAAGAACAAGGAGCTCGCGCCGGGCGTCGGACGCGGTCTCGTGGGCCACATACGGGAAGCGCCTGGAGGCTTCGTCGAGGAGATCCTCTCGGCAGGATTGCCCCAAGGCGACGATGCGATCGCGTCGATCTGCTACGAGCTCAAAGTCGACAAGTCCTGGACCGCGAAGACCCATATTGCGCTCATCAGCTTCGTGCCGGACACGACGACGGGCAAGGCGCCGACAGACAAGACGCTGATCCAGTGGGCCATCAAGATGACGCCCACGAGCTTCGGCAACGTCGCTCTCTGCGGTGGCTCGCTGCTGCGTGCCGCGCTGCGGGTCGCGGTGTCTGGCATGCTGAAATCGCTCAAGAAGAAGCTCAACAAGCTGAAGCGGCAGTGAGAATGAGCTGCGTGTAGTGTTGCATAGATAGATACTTGTACTGGCACGTACTCACTCATTCGCATCTGTAAGCAGCCACCATTTCAAGCATTTGATATGGTTTTGTTGACACATGTGCACCAGAAATGCAACACTCGCACCTGCAGCCTTGCTTTATTAGTATTATATGCACATATCAAATCAAAGCCAGTCTTTGCAAGCACCTTGCGACGCTGTCTGCAGTGGCCCTTTCTATCTTTCGTGGATGCCAACCTGCGCGCAGTGTCCTCGCTTAACGCCTTTGCATTCTCCCTCCGCAAGTGTCCATTTGTCTCTGAGTTTATTTAACCTGGAGGCAGGCGCGTGCTGTCGATGGCTCCGCTGTCGGCTTCTAACAGCGTGGTCGTCGCACCTTCGAATGTGATGTCCCCAAGGTCGTCGCCGACGTTCGTGGAGCGCGCCATGGCGATCACGCCACTTCGGTGGATCTCCGTGATACCCAACGGCTTGAGCAACTCGAGGAACGCTTCGATGCGGCCCGGCGTGCCCGCGAGCTGCACCATCACCTGGTGCGGTCGCACGTCAATGACCTTGGCGTCGAAGAGGTTTGCGAGCTCCACGACCTCAGCACGAGCGCCGTCCTCTGCACAGAAGATAAATATGAGAACACATCGTCAGCGGATTGACTGACGAACAAATGCTTTGAAGAAAGACCGCGAGGCACACAGCAACACGTACTCGCTGTGGAGACCTTGGCGAGCATCAAGTCGCGCTCGACGTAGTTCTTCTTCGCTTCGTTGCCGCTGCTCAAGATGTTCACAACGGCGACGTGCACGACGTCTTCCAGTTGCTTCTTCATCTGCAAGTTAAAGCAAACAGGACCATAGAGAGTTCAGTGAACATCCAGCCATGTGGTCATGTGCATATGCAAAGCAACACCACAGAAAGGAAACGTACGTTGACGACGCTTTGGTCGGTGCCATTGACGACAACCGTCATGCGCGAGAGCTCTTCCACCTCGGTGCGGCCCACGACCAGACTATCGATATTGTAACCTACAGTCACACACCACAGACAATTACAAACAAGTCAGCGCGCTCTCCACCATCCAAAGTCCACTCACATCGAGTATGCACTCTATAATGTCTTAGAACACGGCAAGAAGACGCACCACGCGCAGCGAACAAGTTGGCGATTTCCGCCAGACAGCCCGGTTGGTTGACGACGAGCGCGGCGATCACATGGCGGCGCTCGGTGCTGAAGAAACGCGGCTTCGCGACGGCGGCGGTGGCAGCGGAAGCCGCGCGCCGCTGTGCGTGGAGGGCTGTCGAGAGGAGCGTGCGCTTGAGCATCGTGGCAATACTGATAATGACGACGCCGCTCGAGCGGAAGAGAGGATCTAGGATGGGGATGCCTCTTGCTCTTTCTTGCTCGAACAAACTCGGCGCCGTCGTGACCGTGAGATCCTTCCGGCGACACAACTCTTGCGCAAACACAAAACGTTTAAAACAGTTCAATAAAACCGACATCGGCACAAAGTGATTTAAATGTTGACAGAAATGAGTTATATCAAGTTTTACACATTGGAGTTGCTGACAACAAGCATGGCGGTTTATAACGCACACTTCAACTTTGAGAACATGAACACAAATCGAGCAAGAGATCATTTTATGCAGGTAATAGTTTTCGATTCAGGTGTAATTACTGAGAGGGTGTCACATGAGAAAGCATTCTATGAATTCTGGGATGCAATGATGTATAAAAGGCGATCAAACGATTCCCCATACTTGATATGATTTCTTCCCCCTTTTTTTTTTCAAACATCAATTCGATCAGCAGGACGAACATGATGAAGCGGATGCAATTGCACGCTTCCGTGGTGGCGACGGCGCTCCTGCTGCTGTCAGTCGCGCCGCTACTAACAGCATCTGCACACAGTACTCGCGGTCATTACCAGCAGCAACGCCCAGCTCTCCACGAAACGGTGTACGATCCTGCCCTCGCCGACTTTTCTCCACTGCTTCAACAACACGCGGACGAGTCCTTTCCTGAGTCTTCTTCCTCAGATGCCGCATTCGTGACAAAAACGGCTGTGGATGCGCTATTGCAACACCAACAGCAGTCGAGTGTTCATAACGACAAACACAGTGATGATGTGGACGTGCAATCGTTGCTGGCAAATATGGTGGGGCCATGGTGTGCGTGTTTTCCATACGCGTCTTTTACGATGCTCATAACGATCAATCTCTTTATGCTGCGATGACAGACGATTCGCGAAAAAGTGGCGCAGATGACGCAGTTGGATATTTACTCGATGGTGAATGGCGACATTCGCGACCCTGCGCGCGCACTGAACAAAGACGTCGTGGCCAAGTACGCCAAGACCGGCGTCGGTTCAATCTTGAACGCTCCGTTCAATGGCCACGTCACTGATGGACGTACGGGGTGGAGCGCAGCCGAGTGGAAACAAGTCATTGCCCAGATCCAAGAAATCTACAAGCAGCACAACCAGATCCCGATGATCTACGGGATCGACACGATCCATGGCGCGACATACGTGCGTGGCGCGACGCTGTTTGGCCAGCCGATCAGTGCTGCGTCGTCGTTCAACCTGGACTTGGTGTTCCAAATGGGCGAGATCGAAGCCAAAGATACGCTTGCGGCGGGCATCCCGTGGGTGTTTAGTCCCGTGTTGGGCATCGCAGTGCAGCCGCGATGGCCGCGTGTGTTCGAGACGTTTGGCGAAGATCCGTACGTGTCGTCCCGCATGGGTGCATCGATCATTCGCGGCATTCAGAGCACAGGTCGCGTCGCAGCTTGCATGAAGCATTTTATTGGGTACTCGAATCCGACGTCTGGTCTTGATCGCGCTGATAACGTAATTTCGGACTGGGATCTCGTGAACCATTTCGCACCGTCGTTCTTAGCCGCGACTCGTGAGGGCGGCGTGAAAACCGCCATGGAGTCGTACATTTCGATCAATGGCGAGCCCGTGATCGCGAGCCATCGATTGCTGACGACGTTGCTGCGCCACGACATGAACTTTACCGGTATGCTCGTATCAGATTATTCAGAGATCGATCGCATGCACTCGGAGCATCGCTTGGTACCGAGTGTCGCCGATGCTGTACGCGTATCGCTCGCGGAAACGTCTTTGGATATGAACATGGGACCCAACGTGGATGATTTCCTCAATACCGTCGAGAGCCTTGTGACAAGTGGCATGCTCCCGGAAAGTCGACTAGATGAATCAGTCTTGCGAATTCTCCAATTGAAAAAAGATGTTGGGCTCCTTAGTCAGCAAGACGGCAAGGATAACAACGTTGCACAACCTCCAAGCGCTTCTACCACGGGTGTCGGCAGCGCCGACGATCAACGCGTTGCGCTCGCTTTGGCACGAGAGTCAGTAATCTTGCTGGAAAATCGGAACCAAACACTGCCGATTCAGCTGTCGGCAGGAGACAAAGACAAGAATCTGACTATCTTCATCACAGGTCCGATTTCCAACAACAAAGGGTACATGTGCGGCGGCTGGTCGGTCTTTTGGCAGGGTTCGTCAAATTCATCGCATTTTCCGAATGGTATGACATTCAAAGACGCAATGACCAAGCGCGCGGCTGCAACAACAACGAGAAACATCCAGATTGAACACCTCGATGTCGTTGGTGTCGATGGCAACATGTCTGGGGAAGACTATGGAAAAGCGATAGACATCGCCTCTCGAAGCGAGTACACAGTAGTGGTTCTCGGTGAGGGCAACTACGCTGAGAAAACGGGGGATATTGCAGATCTTTCGCTGCCTGAGGGTCAACGGAAGTACCTGCACTCGCTAACCCAGCTACCATACACGAAAGTGATCGTTGTGTTAATCACGGGTCGGCCGCGATTGCTGTACGGGTCGCATGACGACGCGCGTGCCGTGCTGTTGAGCATGTTACCGTGCGAACAAGGTGGTGAGGCACTCGCGGATATTCTGTTTGGGGATGTGAACCCATCGGCGAAGCTCCCGATCACGTACCCGCTCGCTGAGGGCAAGCTCTTGCCGTACTTTCACTATGTCAACACGAAGTGCCAACCATGGGATGAATGTCCAGTGGAATGGGAGTTTGGTTATGGACTGAGTTACACCCAGTTTCACTACTCGGACCTAAAATTGAATGCGACGACTGTGGATGGCGCCGATGGAGCTTTGCAAGTCGACGTCACGATTAAGAACACGGGCAGCGTGGACGGCAGCGAGGTCGTGCTTCTCTTTGTGTCCCAAAAGTACCGTTTGGCGCACGTGCCCGAGACGAAATTGCTCAAGAAGTTTCAAAAAGTGCACTTGAAAGCGCAGACAGCGACCCAAGTCTCGTTTGTGTTGGATGTGAACGACTGGGGCTTTTACGATCCTGAGATTGGTACCGGGTTCCAGCGTCGATTTGAAGCTGGTGAGTTTGAAGTCTCGATTCTGCAGAGTCTCGACGAAGATCAGAAGGCAGCTGCAGCAACAGTGGCAAGACTGAATACGCCAGAAGACGGTGATGACGACAGCGACGCTCCCATGGGACGTGATGGACATCGTGAGTCTGTGAGCAGCAGACCCCGATCCCAACCACTGAAAACGTCGTCTTTACGCGCAACGTTCCACGTTCTCGCAGACAACAAGTCAAGAGAACCATGAGATCAGGGTTTTGTGCTTTGGATTGATGAGTGTTTTGGTAGCATGAAGAGCTCGCGTTGAGAAGAGAGGAGAAGAAAGTAAAAGGAAAGAGCGAAGATACATAACCATTCGATGTCCGCCGGTCCGCCCAAGGTGTGTGCCAAACGGACGTACACATGGTGTGCGCGTTTCGCGTGTGTTTTCATGGTTAAATACGTCGAAGACAACGCAAAGAAAAGGAATCATCGCTCGCTCGCACTCCTACTCTCGAGCGCAAGTGAGTGAGTGAATGAATATGAAGAAAGGAAACTGCGGAAGTTCGCTTTACACGTCGTTTACAGTGGATTTGGTCTTCGCAGGAGCGGCCACGGCGCGACGGTAGTACACGACGCCGTAGATAGCGAGAGCAAGACCGAGCACGATGGCGATGATGAGCACCGGGATAATGGAACGCAAGATGTTGCGGATGGTCTTGTACGAGCTAACGCGCTTGGAGGTGATCGTCGCGCTTTCTTCTCCGTGGTACGCTGGCGCGATCACTTCGGCCGTGAGGTTGGGCCAGAGCACATCGGACATCACGACCGTCGGGTCTGCGATCGAGTACGACAGCGCGTACGATGCCTGCAAGCGTCTGCGCGCGCGCATGGTCTTGCCGGTGCCGGCTTCGACATCCATGTAAGTAGTGAATCGCTCGTCGTACTCGGAGTGGAGCACGCCATTGGAGTCGTACAACGACTCTTGCTTGGCTACGACACCGTTTAACAGTGTGAGGTCGACGTTGTCGAGCAGAGATCGGTCACCGTGGATGAACAACGGGTACGACATGTATGCCAAGAAGTTGGACGTGAACGCCAGCGACTGCACGCCACTCACGGGTGTACCCGTACCGAGCCACGCGTTCGTCGGGTTCCGCGTCAGCAAATCGTTCGGTGCCTGGAAGCGATGCAGCTTGATGCCGCGGTACTTGACCTCTTGGACCTGGTTGATCGTCACGTTCTGGAACCCCTGGAACACGTAAATGTCGGCTGTCTCTTGGTCGATCGTGTCTTCAAAGCCGGTGATACTCACACCACCCGGATGCAGACTCGTGGCGTCGCTGCCGCGCACGGGCGAGCACGAGAAGTTTCCCGTCGGATTTGCGCAGTTGCCGTACGTTTGGAACGCGATGATCTCTGACAGCGTCGGGTTGCGCGTCGGGTCCACTGACGGCGACCATAAGGCTGTGGCGCGGTACCCATCGTACTGTTCGTACTCGTTGATGTGATCTTTGTCGTCGCAGCCGGTGCGCATGATGAACGTGCGCAAGCTCGAGCTTGCAGGCGGGGTCTGCGAGAAATCGAGACCCGAACGCTCGGCGATGCCAGGCAATGGTGCTGCACACAGCGGAATACTCGACGAGCACAAGCCACAGGTGCCGCTGGCCCACGTCGCAGCAGCCTCTGCGCCGTAAGCAGCCGCGTAAATGTTCGTGAGCTGACCGCACGTCACGTTGTTGAGCGCCAAGACGCGTGCCCCGGACGTACATTTGCGGCATTCGTTCCAGATCTGCAAGCACTCAGGTGTGGCTTCATTACCGACGCATGCAGCACATCGGTCGTTCATGCCACCGGTAACGCACACGTTGTTGTAGTTGGACGCCAAGCCGATACCTGCGAGCATGCTCGGGTACCCAAGCGCCCATTGCGAGATCGTGCGCGTCGCAAAGATGCCATTGTACGCAAAGCCCTCGAGTACCAAGTCCTGGATCGCCGCTGGTCCCGTGAGCAGGAAGTTGAGCACACGTGGACTCACGGTCTGGAGCGCGACAGGATCAAACGAGTTCAGTCCATTGACCCATCTCATCATCTGCGCTCCGTTCGTTCGGATCGTCTCGTCAAGTCCAGTATTGTTGGTTCTCGCAAACGAACCCCGTGCCAAGCGAGTCAAGAACGCGCGCTCACCGCCAGCCTGTGCGATTGTGCTCAAGTACCCAACGTTGTATCCGATCACCTTATCTTGATCCGAGCACCCTTCGCAGCTCATCGACGGATCAAACGTATGGTATGTGTACTGCTTGAAGCTCACGCGGTTGTTGTCGTCGAAAGAGACGTCCACGCGGATCTGACGACGGCGGAACGCGTACGGACCGACTTCCTGCAACTGGAGCTTAGCGTTCGTGGCCAAGTGAACCTCGGCATTCGTGACGTTGAACATGTACAGGTTGTAGTAGTACGGCGTGCACTCATCGCAATCACCGTACGCATCAACGTACTTCGTCTTGGCGCCGTCCTTGGCGTTGCACGTCACGACGCCGTCGTTGACTTTGTCGTCAATGACCTTGGGCAACACTGTGCCGTAGAGGATGCCAAACAGAACCAAGAACACGCCGACGCCGATGAGCGTCTTGCCGAGCGCAGTCGGCCGCATGCACCTGCCCTTCTTCGTGACTTCGTTCTCGTCCTTGCCTGGTGTCACGGTCTTCTCGTAGCGCTCCTGCGGGGGAGTGAGAGGTCCATTGTTCGAATCCATCGTCGCTGTTGTCGCAATGTCGGTGTCGATGCCAGCAAGCAAATCGAAAAATGAAAGGAGAAGGCGGGTGTGTTGCTGCCTTCTCTCTCTGGCAGGCGTGAGGCTGCCGGTTCTGGTGCGGATGCTGATGATGCCAGTCAACCCAACTTCAAGTCGCGATCCACGTTTTTGAACACTTGACGCATTGAGGCACAGGGGAATGGCAGGAGATGGAAGATGGACACTCCCTTCTCTTCTATCATGTGGTTGATTGATTGGCTTAACGAGGAAGCGAGCTGCTGGTGTCACAGGTGGCCCAGCGCCTATTTGCCTTTTCTCTCTCCACTTTTCCTCTACCTCTCTCGACCTCGGCGCCATAAACAACAGTCGAGATGGGCGTTAAACTAGTGCTGGTGCACTTGCCAATGCTAGTCTGTTGGGTGAAGCGCCAAGATTACGAGGTTTTGGCCATGCCACAATCAAACTCGAGGCGTGATCAACGCGCGCAAGCAAATGATCATGTTCGAGCCCTTGGGATGATCTGAAGTTATGTCTCAAGATTTCATGAGCGCCTCGAACAAATGTACTAATCTAACGAGCGAGGCGTGATTATGTGCTGCCATTTTCTCCAGCACGGGATGGCTAGTGTGCATGGTGCTGAGGATTTGCGATGGAAGAGAAAAAGAACAATTGCTTCGGTCCATCAGATGTTTACCACGCGCGGTGGCCAGCGCCGTGGCGCGATGTGCGTCCGTGGGCATTTCGTGAAAAGTGACGTGAAGCGAGACGCCTCAGCTTCACGTCGTTTTTTCTCTTTCCTTTTCCAGTGGTGATGATGATTCCCCACCATGCCTGCGCTCCATGCTTCGAAAGGTGACCGCATGCCGCTGATATAAAGAGAAGAGATGACAACCAGCGAGGTCCACCAGATCCATCCATCAATAAATGAATGCGCCTGGCTGGATTTTCCATCTGGTGACTAAAGTTAATCATGATTACTGCATGCGTCTGAACTCCTGAGGTAGAAAAAGGGGACATGCTATGTATTGTGGACATCCAGAAGCGGCGCCAATCATGCTGCAGTCGAGTATCGACGGCGGTGAAGTGACCTGTTGTCTGTTTTGACTGGCGTGCCTATATCACTCGAGCGGCTTTGGATTGAGCAACAATGATCGCGTTTTCGGAATCAAGACACGGAATCTCAAGAGTAGATCTCAGGACAACATTGACCTGTTTATGGATGCGTACATTTTAGCATCCGAATCCTGCTACCATGCGTGGCATGTGACGAGTGCAATCGCAATGTAGATCCTGTCTCCGAACTTGCCTGTTTCCATTCAATAGAGCATTTGTCTGGCTGTAACGCGCTGTGTAGTGGAGTAACTAGCCATCCAGGAACGGATCGGCAAAGCACCGCAGTGTAGCCATGTGTCAAGAGGCAAAGGCACGCTGCGGCACCGGACGTTTGACAAGAAGGCGGCGCGCTTTGTTTGGCATGCTGCCAGACAGAAGAAGAGACGGCGGCGGTGCACGCACATTGCGAAAGTTATGACAGGGAGCAGCACCGCATGAATGTGCACTCGAGTCTTTTTTTTTCTTTTCTCTCTCCTGGAAGGCAAGCACCGCACTTTTTCCACATTCTCTCGCAGGACGTGTCCAATGTGAGACATGCTGAGTGCGAGTGACCTGGCTGGATCTAAACGTGAGAAGATGGCAAGGAGAGCGCGGTCTATTTTTCTGAGGCCAGGCTCGCTCGCTCTCGTCCAGCAGCGCTTATCGTGCACCCCACCACGCACACCTTGCACAGAGGATAACAAAGAAAAGAAACGTTTCAAGTTTGCTGGGTTTACTTTACAATTAGTAAAACCAAATTTGTCACCACTGGCTTTAAATATTTGCTACGATAATGTCTTCGCTTATTCGAAAAGCTGGGTTTAGTTTCGATCAAACCCTATCTTTTCCAGAAATGGGTTTTAATCCGAGTTGTGTTGCAGTGAGCACAAGAGTAGGAAAACCAACAATTACAATATTCGGTTTTAGCCAGAGCGATGTTGGAGTGAATGTGCGGTTGATTGTTGACCACAGTGACGCAGTAGAAGCGCCGACACTGGTTTTCTCCAGATTTGGTGCCGAGTGAGTCTCGCAAATTGGAGTGAAGTCCAGCCATTGAAAGGCGCACCCAAGAAGCTTTTATGCTGAACAGCTCCGATCCAATGGGACGCAGCAAGTGTAGTCTGTGACTTGTAAGCTAGCATTTGGTGTCGAAGCTTGCTGCTCTTCTTTGCTTGGGATGGCGATACGAGAGAGAAGGTGATTCTATTGAACGTATGATCTACAGTTGAAGAATTCCTGAGTCTCATTAACACTGCTGAGAGAGTGACGTGTTTTAAGTTTTGACGGTGTGGCACCGATATCATTGTCGAGTAGAGCTGCGACTTGGGACATAAGAACTTGATCATTTCCCCGCGATTCGTCGGTGAGTATCTTCGCAGTCTTGGAGTTCATTGCCATGTTGGCGAGAAGATCGGCCATTTTGTTTTGTTCTCGTTTTGTGTGGTTCCAGGAGGTCCACGCAAAGCTGGCGACGATTTGATTTACTCGAACTGCCGGTGGCTGTAACTCGGTCTGGCGTACTGAGGCGAACCCGTTCTGAGCTGCGTTAATCATTCGGCTGTCTCTGAAGACTTCCAACATGATTCACAGTGCTGTAGGTAGTGTGCACTGTTCGCCTGACCATCTTTCAGTGCGTTGTATTCACACCAATTGTCCGTGATTTCCGGTCCCATGTACGCATAGCCGCATGCTTTGAGTTCCCATCAATTGCTGCCTCGATGCTTCCATTGATCTGCTGGTAGTCGGTACTGCACATGACTGTGCCACCGATCAGTTTTCGCGACTTCGTTGAGCTTGTCTGTAAGTCCTCCGAGACCTTGATACAACTTGTTGTGCAGCCTTCGTGTTCGTGCTCGGTTAATTGTCTTCTGGATGGTGTTTGGGGTCGTACGTTCATGCACCAGCCACGGACAGTGCGTCGTGAGCGGGTGCGGTTTGAATGTCCACCCTATGGTTTTATTTCTTCTTCGATCGTTGCAACGTCTTGCTGACAAGTAGCATCCCCGGCCCAGTCGGTCACTGTCCAGAGAACTCCGTTTGCTTGCCGTTGCATCTGAATGTAGTCCGTGTGGCTCCTCTCCGACACATGTGATGCTGATACGAAAAATGAGCTAAGCTGCAGGTTTCACATCAAGCTGAAAAGAGAGGTTTGCTGAACACTGGTAAATAAAACCGGTTATCTGAAAAGCCACAAAATCCAATTCGAGCACTAGTCTTGTTCTCGCACACAGACTATTCTCCGCGTAAATTAGGCACAGCCTCCCTCAAATGCATAATAGCAGGCATATCAAGTTTCATAGGGATTAGTCAAAATCGTAATCGTGCGCACATGTCGCACCGACGCAGTCAACATTGAGCTTTTCGACGTCGTTCTCACTGACCAGCAACAGAAAGAATCACAGAAGGGGAGACGATGGAGCAACAGAGTTTCTGCTGCGAGGTTGGCGCCGCAGTTGGCCGCATACGAGGACTTGACGTCCCGCAGAAGGAAAGAAGCGCACGCGACGTGTGTATGCGCATCGCACGAGAAGTCCATCACCAACGCACACCAAGTGAAGCGCTTCATTGGGTATTTGAAACCCAACGTCTGGACTGGGATCGCGCCGACAACGTGATCTCCGCGTGGACACTTTTACCAAGTACCGTCGAGACACTTGTAAAACGTTGCAACATTCCCGGAACGTCGACTCGATGAATCAGTCTTGTGACCTCTTTGCTTGAAGAAAGATCTCGAGTTCTTGAGCCAGGAAGAGAACAAGGATAGCAACGTTTTGTATGCTGCGTGGCAGCAGCAGCGACAAGAACAGTGTTGGGCAACGCTCGTGACGACGCTCCCTGCGAGACGGGGTGGAGAGCGTGAGTTTGTGAGCGGATCCCAAATGCTGAAAACGTCACCCTGAAAAAACAACAGAGGAAGACACAACTAATGGGTGTTCAACGTTCCCCATCTGAGTGGATGTACGGGCATGCACATTTATAGTGTGTGCTCGTGAGATTGGGAGAGATGGGGCTGAATGCACAGAAGGCAATGCCAAGAAGAATGGAATCGTCGCTCGCTCGCACTTTTACTTAGTGTGTGAATGGATATGAAGACAAAGGAGACTGTGAATTATTGCTTTACGCATCGTTCGCTGCCAATTTGGAGCTCGCAGGAGCGGCCACGGCGCGACGGTAGTACACGACGCCGTAGATAGCGAGAGCAAGACCGAGCACGATGGCGATGATGAGCACCGGGATAATGGAACGCAAGATGTTGCGGATGGTCTTGTACGAGCTAACGCGCTTGGAGGTGATCGTCGCGCTTTCTTCTCCGTGGTACGCTGGCGCGATCACTTCGGCCGTGAGGTTGGGCCAGAGCACATCGGACATCACGACCGTCGGGTCTGCGATCGAGTACGACAGCGCGTACGATGCCTGCAAGCGTCTGCGCGCGCGCATGGTCTTGCCGGTGCCGGCTTCGACATCCATGTAAGTAGTGAATCGCTCGTCGTACTCGGAGTGGAGCACGCCATTGGAGTCGTACAACGACTCTTGCTTGGCTACGACACCGTTTAACAGTGTGAGGTCGACGTTGTCGAGCAGAGATCGGTCACCGTGGATGAACAACGGGTACGACATGTATGCCAAGAAGTTGGACGTGAACGCCAGCGACTGCACGCCACTCACGGGTGTACCCGTACCGAGCCACGCGTTCGTCGGGTTCCGCGTCAGCAAATCGTTCGGTGCCTGGAAGCGATGCAGCTTGATGCCGCGGTACTTGACCTCTTGGACCTGGTTGATCGTCACGTTCTGGAACCCCTGGAACACGTAAATGTCGGCTGTCTCTTGGTCGATCGTGTCTTCAAAGCCGGTGATACTCACACCACCCGGATGCAGACTCGTGGCGTCGCTGCCGCGCACGGGCGAGCACGAGAAGTTTCCCGTCGGATTTGCGCAGTTGCCGTACGTTTGGAACGCGATGATCTCTGACAGCGTCGGGTTGCGCGTCGGGTCCACTGACGGCGACCATAAGGCTGTGGCGCGGTACCCATCGTACTGTTCGTACTCGTTGATGTGATCTTTGTCGTCGCAGCCGGTGCGCATGATGAACGTGCGCAAGCTCGAGCTTGCAGGCGGGGTCTGCGAGAAATCGAGACCCGAACGCTCGGCGATGCCAGGCAATGGCGCTGCACACAGCGGAATGCTCGACGAGCACAAGCCACAGGTGCCGCTGGCCCACGTCGCAGCAGCCTCTGCGCCGTAAGCAGCCGCGTAAATGTTCGTGAGCTGACCGCACGTCACGTTGTTGAGCGCCAAGACGCGTGCCCCGGACGTACATTTGCGGCATTCGTTCCAGATCTGCAAGCACTCAGGTGTGGCTTCATTACCGACGCATGCAGCACATCGGTCGTTCATGCCACCGGTAACGCACACGTTGTTGTAGTTGGACGCCAAGCCGATACCTGCGAGCATGCTCGGGTACCCAAGCGCCCATTGCGAGATCGTGCGCGTCGCAAAGATGCCATTGTACGCAAAGCCCTCGAGTACCAAGTCCTGGATCGCCGCTGGTCCCGTGAGCAGGAAGTTGAGCACACGCGGACTCACGGTCTGGAGCGCGACGGGATCAAACGAGTTGAGCCCGTTCATCCATTTCATCATCTGCGCTCCGTTCGTTTGGATTATTTCAGTCAATCCAGAACTGTTGCTGGTTCTCGCAAACGAACCGAGCGCTAGGCGAATCAAGAACGCGCGCTCACCGCCAGCCTGTGCGATTGCGTTCAAGTACCCGATGTCGTACCCGATCACGGCGTCCTGATCCGAGCACCCTTCGCAGCTCATCGACGGATCAAACGTATGGTATGTGTACTGCTTGAAGCTCACGCGGTTGTTGTCGTCGAAAGAGACGTCCACGCGGATCTGACGACGGCGGAACGCGTACGGACCGACTTCCTGCAACTGGAGCTTAGCGTTCGTGGCCAAGTGAACCTCGGCATTCGTGACGTTGAACATGTACAGGTTGTAGTAGTACGGCGTGCACTCATCGCAATCACCGTACGCATCAACGTACTCGGTCTTGGCGCCGTCCTTGGCGTTGCACGTCACGACGCCGTCGTTGACTTTGTCGTCAATGACCTTGGGCAACACTGTGCCGTAGAGGATGCCAAACAGAACCAAGAACACGCCGACGCCGATGAGCGTCTTGCCGAGCGCAGTCGGCCGCATGCACCTGCCCTTCTTCGTGACTTCGTTCTCGTCCTTGCCTGGTGTCACGGTCTTCTCGTAGCGCTCCTGCGGGGGAGTGAGAGGTCCATTGTTCGAATCCATCGTCGCTGTTGTCGCAATGTCGGTGTCGATGCCAGCAAGCAAATCGAAAAATGAAAGGAGAAGGCGGGTGTGTTGCTGCCTTCTCTCTCTGGCTGGGGTGGAGCTGTCTGTTCTGACGATGCCAGTCAACCCAATATCAAGTCACGATCTGCGCTTGGAGGTGGAAGACGGGCGAGAGCCATTCTCTTCCATCGCTTTGGTTGACTCGGCGAGAAACGAGCTGCTGGTGTCAAAGGCACTTTATTTGTTGCTTCTCTTCAATCTGGACGTCATAATCAGCAATCCTGATGATGATACTGCACTTTGACGCGGCACGGGAGCCACCCCGTTAACTAATAGTAGTACAACAGTCGCTGAGGGTGTGATCGATGCCAGTGCTGGGGCATTTGACTTGGCGCGATTACAAATTCTCGGTGCGTGCGAGCGTCATCGATGCGAGCCAGCAAATGATCAGACTCAAGGGAAAATGACAATATGTGGACATATGTGTCCCTTAGTGACACAATAAGTGATTCTGTGGCGAAATGAGTGTTTCGTGCCACCCAAGCTGGTGATACCTCTGACGACAAGCACTTTAGCGGCACTGGCGTACGATACATTCGGATACGTGAATCGCTGTGCGAAAGTGGTGACAGCTTATGCCACTCCTCGTTGTTATTCTGCGCATTCTCGTCATATCATCGAACTGCTTATTCAGTCATCTGTGGTGTCTGGCATGCAGATAGACTGCAAGTGAACGGCAACGTGTAGGATCGTCCTGCTCGGACGAGTGCAATTTGCTAGAGGATTAACGGTGAGCATGAAGTTCGCCTTCGCATCACTTATTTGGTCTGTGCAATAGTTGAAAAGCAGTAGATTTGAATATCGCCAAAATGTGATGTCTACGCACCTAAGGCGAGGGCAGCCGATTTGTGTCACATTTTTGCTAGCGAGGCAGCATATAATCGCATTTTGACATTTGCATTTGTGTGCAAGTCGGGATCTGAAGTTCAGTCTTGAAGACTTCAAGGTGCCGTCGTGTACTCAACAACACATGCTTATCCATATGATAGCCAACAAAATGCACATGACACTGGGAATTTGCGGCACTTGGGGGGAGATAAAAGAAGAGTTGCTCCCGTCCACTGGATAGTGCGAGGTGGTCATACCCTGAGCCAGAATGCATCGTGTGAATTGACGTGGGACCAAGATGCTTCACGTCGAATTCCTACTTCCATCGCAAAGTTGCATGCGTTCTAGCTTTCGAGGAGATTGCATGTCGTTGACACTCAGAAGCTTTTGTTGCAGACATTCCATTCTTCAAGTAGATGGCGCGCAGTTCCGACAAAAGAGGCGACAAGGCTCTGACTTGGTGTTTTCCATCCGGAGACTAACTTGAATCAATCGTGATTACTGCAACTATCCGAGCCCTGAGGTAAAAAGGCGGCACGCATTGCGGGCATTCCGAACTCTTGAGACTTGAGAAGAGAAATCGACGGCGGTCATTATCTGAAGCGATGCAGATCCAGCGTCCACGCCCGACTGTTTCCATTTGACAGAGCGTTTGGCTGTAGTGTGCTGTGCATTACATTGTGGACTGTAATAGCCAGCCGCCAGAAAGCTCATGGAAGGATCACCAGAGTGTAGCCATGTGTCAAATGCGCCACGGGAGAGGCACTGGGCATTTGACACGGCGGCGCGCTTTGTTTGACACGCAAGTGTTGAACAAGCAGGGAGAAGAAAAGGTGGTGGCGGTGCACACGCAATGCGAAAGTTATGACAGGCAACGGCATCGCGTGAATGCGCATGTGTGTGTGTGCGTGTGTGTGTGATTTCTCTTCTTCTCTGCTGCCATTCAAGCACCGCACTCTACCGCGTTCTCTGTTGAAACCCACCCGAGGCTTGTCCGATATGAGACATGCTGAGTTCAAGGTGATCTTCTCGCGCACGCATACATACTTACTTGTCCTTGGATCTCAACATGCGAACATGGCGAAGAGATCTATTCTGAGTAACTACACTGGGCTCGCTCATCCTCCCCCAGCGGCATTTCTAGAACGACAGCATCAAAGCTTATCGGCTATCCCAGGCTCATATCGCATGTGCATATGATGCGCCAAGCGGATCCACCATTCTTACACACGCACGCCAGGCTAGCGGCAAGCAATGGATATTTTGCTGCGGTGTCCATCCACTTCAACATCGCGCAGGCCATGCGACAACAACAGCCTTGCCTATGTATCCATCCATCACAGCAATTGAAGACGCTTCCCATGTATGCATGGCATCTTTACCTCATGACAGACTTGTTCCTCATATGAACGTCCGTCACTTGTTTCCTCGTGCTGCGTTTCTTTCCATGGTGACCTGTATAAATAGCACGTGGGTACATAAACTGTCGCTGTCGGTCGTGTGCAACTTGGACACAGCGCGTTTCCTTCTGTCTTTCCTTTTTCTTTCTCCTCTATATATGGAGGCGGCACCCCCACAGCACACGCGCATATGCGCACATTGAGCACCACCACCATTTATCAAAACTCTCGCAAGTGGCCAAAGGCGGCATTACCACCCGCCACCTCCATCTCCATATTCACTTTGGCGCTCTCATCATCCATTCCTTCCACCAAGTACTCCATACAGTACAACCTTCCATTCGGCTCTATTGTTCGATAGATTGTCGTTTTTTGTCGCGCGCGCGCTCCTCAAAGGTTCCGTGTGGCGCACGTTCGCGCCGCGTTCCGCAGTCAAAGCATCAGGCAAAGCGCCACCAAGTGCCCTCTCGCTTCCGTCACGACGTGCACCTGTTAATTACTAGAGGACAGCCGCATTGCAGAACACAAGCCAAGGGCATCTTGTCTCTTCCTCTGTGGCGAATATCAGGTAACGCGCGGAAGAAGAAGGTGGAAACAAGGGAGAGGAGAGGTCTCCGTTCCACCTACTGCGCTGTATTCGCCATTCGCGATTTCGCTGACAAACGCACACTTGGATGACACTGATGAGTGCGTTGGTGGTGCACGGTGCAGGAGTGGGCGTTGGCAGCACGTACACGGAGGCGCAGCTCGTGGTGCTCGTGCTCGCGGTGTTTGTGATCGCCGTGGCGCTGCTGTCGTACTTTGTCGTCGCGCCCGAGTGCGAGAAGCGTCTCCATGAGCAGTTTGCTGCGGCGTGTGCGTTCCATGAAGAGTCCAAGCACCAGAATGAGCGCGTGCTCGCGACCATGAAGAAGACGACGCTCCAGAAGCATAAATCGCTCGGCTCCTGGGATATGGAGGCCGCGTCCAGCGACGACGACGCGTTCGACCACCACCTGCAGCGACTGCATGCGGCCAGCAACATGCTGAACGGCTCGGACGATGACAGCAGCTTACGTTCTACTACGAGCAGACCCCCAATGTCGCTGAACTCGGAGTACCACAAGTCGATGGTGATGCGCTTGACGGATGCGCAACGGAAGCTGCTCGCGCGCCGTCGCAAAAGCGAGTCGGACGCGCTCAAGCACGCGAACATTCACCGCGCCGAGATGCTGCGGCGCCGCGTGATGCTCAAGAAGCTCGAAGAGGAGATCAAAGGCGCGATCAAGGAGACGAGCGATGCGCAGCAGCAACAGTCGTCATCTGCTCCGTCGTCCTTGCGCGGTGACTCGCGACGGCTCTCGAACGATGCGCTCAATCTCACGGAGGACCGCGTGAAGATGCTGCAGGAGCACCCGGCCGATTGCGCACATGAGCTGCGTGTGCTAGCGACGCAGACGCCTATT